>OW121763.1:12400000-13000000 GCA_933228765.1 Miltochrista miniata | reverse complement strand
TTCTTCCGAGCATCAGTTGCCTTTTAATTAATGTTCATGCCTTTTCTTTTAAAGCTGCAATATTTTAGCTGTCCTATGTGAGGCACTTGTCATTAACTACATTAAGCTTTTATTGGACAAATCTCAAAGAAACAAGGAGTTTCAAATAAGAATATACACAATAGTACCTCGTTAGCGCAGTAGTATTGTAAAATGAAAATTCGTGGGTTTGATATGGCAAAAGTTTTTTTGTGCGTTTGTATGATTTTTTGTGTAGAATAATGTATATGAATATTTAGGTTTTCACCTTGTATAGATCTCATAAAATATACATGTAATAGGTACTTGAATATGAAACATAGAAGTTATTAACTACGTACCTACCTACTTAACTTAAGTCTACATTATGTCGTCCGCTGAAAAAGTATTAATCACCATATGTGTGCATTAAAACCACGGTAAACAGCTAGTGTTGAATAACAAATTCTATGAGCGTAGATTTCTAAGTCATTGAGTACCTATTATTGTCGTTGTTCGACATTTATCTTTGTAGCAAGAAAGTAAGGGTTCTTCCTCCCTACGTTTATTGTGACTAAAAACTTTACAATCCTCTTAAACCAAAGCATTAAACCAAAGGTACCGCGACTAAATAGGGGCAATTAGCTACTATATTGCCAATTAACGACGAAGTATCTTTACTAATGAAGATCGATAGGTACCGAGAAAGGTTTGTGAGAATGGCAGTGTGGTGTGTGTAGATTAATTCATTTGTTCTTTTTCAATACTATCGGGTGTACCTATATTACCTACGATTTTATTGTATACTAGCTGATGCCCGCAGCTTGCCCGCGTAAAATTTGTTCCCGTTCTCGCTTCCCGTGGGAACTTATTTCTGAGATAAAAGAAGCCTAAGTTACTCCTTATTACATAAGCTATCTGCCAGTGAAAGTCCCGTTCAAATCGGTCCAGCCGTTCCATAGATTAGCCGGAACACACAGACAGACAGACAGACAAAAAATTAAAAAATATATGTTTTGGTATGTGTACCGTATATACATTCATATGCATGTAGTAGAAAGCGGTTATTTTAATATTACAAACAGACACTCCAAATTTATTTATTTGTATAGATTTATTATTGGCGAAACTGCAGTTCTTAATAAAAACATGATTATTTTAAAATATTTTGCTACGATTTTGAATCTGTACGTCGCTAGGAGGCACATATGAGGAATTAACAAACTCGATAGTAATTTACTTAAGAGTTTGGTACTTGCGTACTATAAATAAGCAGTAATACCACAGTCTGTATTCTGTATATCCTTTGTTGTCCCCAATCCACAGTCTTTTCCTTTGTTTCTTTTCTCTTAGTACTTTTTTTATTTTACGTGAGGGAAAATCCTCATGAATGCTATGCCGAACTCCTACCGACTAAAACACCACATATCCTGCCTAACAGCCTAATCGGACTTAGTTAGACTTAGTCTTATAACGAAATTTTCATTAATGATTTTTCTTTCTCTTTTATTGTCAATTCCTCTTTGTGTGTGGTGGTGGACATTTTGATAGATAACGCGTGTGCAAAATGAGTATCGTTGTCTCTGACATGATGTGCATATTCTGAACAGTGATAAATGATGATGAGCGTTTGGCGAAATTTGCAATCCTAAAAGGATAGTCTTTTTTTTACTTTACATCTTCGATAATACATAAATGTTATAACTATTTTCGAAACCACTCTTTAAGTTACACCTTTTTCGTATGTTGTCTACCAGATTTGAAGTTTATTTCAGGTTTATCTACTTTGATGCGTTTTTGTTGAAGGTACCAATAGCGCCGCTTAAAAAAGTTATAGCAATGCCGTCAGACTAATTCCAACTCTTAATTACTTGTTTATTATTATTATTGTATCAGTCTCGCTCGCGTAGCCGTTGCGTGAGGGTGTGTGTACATTGCGCCCGCGCGTTCATACCAGTGACGTAAAAGTAACGATTGTGCCGGTACCGACAATGACTACCGAGAACCGTCTCGTAGTTAACGAACTGTTGTGCTTTTTGCAGTGTAAAGTTGATGTTTTGGACGAAGTGGCTTTACTGCAAATCTGTGAGTCCAACTTTACTTCTGGTGAAATAGAAGTGGCTAAAAACATAATAAGTGAATCGATCAACCTGCGTTCTTCGAGAAAAGGTGACGGTAAAGACAAGCGATTGATTCAGGATTTTATCAAAATCATCAAAGAATCGGAACCTCAGTCGCTGCCTATTTTTGTGGCAAAAGATCTCAACCGACTCCCCCCAGTAACTTTTGACTACGTAGACGTGACAACCTTGCTGAAGGACATACTAAGTATCAAGCAGGACGTTCGTCAGATACAACTCGACTACGTAAAGGCGGCGTCTATTACGCAAATACAAGAGAAACTGGACTGCATTGCGCTGAAATCGTGCCCTGGTATCCAAGAAGAAAAAATTTCAAACATAGAAAAGGCGTCCGAAAGAAAAAAACACATAAAAGAGGGTAAGCGAAAAAAGCGATCAGCTATTGACGATCCTTGTGAAAATAGAACATTGCTACCTCAACCCGTGCCTGCGCCCTCCTCTAAGTGTGCCAGCATTGTACCAGCTCTTGAGACATTGAAATCAACAGCTGATTTGCCCGGAAGGGTGACTCAGACAACGACGACTACGCATGAGACAGATTGCATGACTAGCAGCCCTATTCGTAATTCAAATACGAACCAATCATTAGATACTATAATTGACGACAGCTTTACTACTGTAGTAAGCAAGAAAAAATACCGTGACATTAAGCGAAAGAATACAGTACAGAAAGGCAAAGCAATATTGACATCGAATAAAATAAAGATTATACCAAAATTATCGTACATTTATGTATCACGTTTTGACTCTGAGACAACTGAGGAAAACATTAAGGATTTCATAGCAGAAAGCGGACACACAGTCATACAAGTTGAAAAACTTATACAATTTAGAAAATCTTTATTTTCGTCATTTAAGATAACAATTAGACAGGAGCTCGAACAAATTTTTCTGAGTGAGGAATTCTGGCCGTGCGGTGTGGAATACAGACGGTACACGCTTAAACGCACTAATCATCTATTACCAAAATGAAGGCAAGCATCGTGTCGTTTAATTGCCAATCGGTCAAGCGTTCATGTGACTATATAAGAGAACTCTGTGAAAATCATGACATTATTGTCCTCCAGGAACATTGGTTAATACCGGACGATCTTGAATATTTGAATACTATTCACCCTGACTTCGCCTACCATGGTGTATCAGCGGTGGATATGTCAGCTGGGCCGCTGAAAGGACGTCCTTATGGGGGCGTTGCCATAATGTGGAGAAAGACCATTTTTTCCAACGTGATACCTATAGACACGGGTTCGTCACGCGTGGCGGCCGTGTGTATCACGCCCGAGGAAGGCCGGAGCTTTGCTCTCTTGTCGGTGTACATGCCTACGGAGCATCCGGACAACCTAGCCCTGTTTACGGAGTGCTTGGGGGTAATAAGTGCTGTAATTGAGAACAGTGAGGTGGAAAGTGTATTGGCGGTTGGAGACTTCAATGCTAATGTTTCCCGGAGGAGCCTGTTTGGCACGGAGCTGTTGGCATATTGCAGCGAGCAGGACTGGGTGTGCGTTGATGTGGAAAAACTCGGTATGTACTCAAAAACCTATACCTATGTTAGTGATTGTCACGGCACCTGTAGCTGGTTGGACCACTGTGTGGCCACACGCTCGCTCGCGAACTTTGTAACGAATATCAAAATATTGAACGATGTGTCATGGTCAGACCACTTCCCAATGGTTATGTACTGTGATATTGATTGTATTGTGCGTAAGACTGTAAGTAATACGTGTAATACAATTAATAAAGTTGCCTGGGGCAATCGCAGTTGCCAGCAAATATGTGAGTATACAAAGTTATGTAATAAATACATTCAAAGTAGTTGTTGGCCGAACTTGTTTGCTGGGGGTTGTACGTCTAATGGTTCCAACCACTCCCTAGGAATAGATAATTATTATGATCTAATTATCAGTTGCTTATCGAAGGCCGCCATAAATTCATATATAGGCAAAGATTTTTACAAAAGAAAACCGGTGATTGGTTGGAACTATCATGTGAAGGACCTGCATGGCACCGCTCGTGAATGTTTTCAGTTGTGGAATTTTCATGGCCGCCCGACCCAGGGTAACGTATATGACGCCATGGTAATGTCCCGTAAAGCTTTTAAGAATAAAATAAAATGGTGTCAAAACAATGAAAATAAAATAAAGATGGACATCATAGCCACACACCGCGATAATAAAGATTTTGTAAACTTTTGGAAAGAAACCAACAAGTTAAAATTTAAAAACAGTATGCCAATAGCTATACAGGGTATTCAAAATCCATCTGAAATAGCCAACCTGTTCGCTAACAAATTCAACCCGAGTTCGCTGTGTACCGACGACGGGTCGCGCTCGCGCGGGGCCCGTGGCGGCGCGGGGACTTGCGCGCGCGGCGGCGCCCGCACCGATAACAGCCAACTACACATAACGCCGCACGACGTGCTCACTTGTGTAAAGGGTATGACGCGCGGTAAGTCTCCGGGCTGGGACGGGCTCAGTGTTGAACATATTTTGTATGGGGGGCCGCTGTTGTTTGATAGGATCTCTGATTTCTTTAATTGCTGTATTAGTAGTGGATATTTACCTCAGAATTTTATGAAGACAACGGTTGTACCTATTGTAAAAAATAAGGGAGGGGACTCTTCCAGTCTGTCTAATTACCGCCCCATTTCACTGGCGACAGTGGTTTCTAAAGTTTTTGAGCGGCTTATCTCTAAGCATTTGAATGAAAATAATATACCGCTGCACGACGGCCAGTTCGGCTTCCGCCAAGGATTGTCAACGGACTTGGCTATTTTTACCTTAAAAAATGCTGTACAAAAATATCTGTCTAGAAAAACCTCAGTATATGCATGTTTTCTAGATATAAGTCGTGCTTTTGATTCTATCGATTACGAAATATTATGGAATAAAATGCGTAATACACAGGTACCCCCCAGTATTGTAAATATTCTAGAATATTGGTACGACAGTCAGGTTAATCAAGTGAAGTGGGGAAATGCCTACTCTACACCGTATAAACTGTCCTGTGGTGTCAGACAGGGGGGAATGACATCTCCGGTTTTGTTTAATTTATACATGAATGATCTGATCGGGGAGCTGAGCAGCGCCAGAATCGGCTGTAACGTAGGTGGAGTAAACGTAAATAACTTGAGCTACGCCGATGATATGGTGCTGATCAGCCCTTCGGCCAATGGTCTTAGAAGGCTAGTCAGCATTTGTGAACGTTACTCTGTTGCTCATCGCCTGACATACAATACAAAGAAGACGGAAGTAATGATATTTAAGTATGGCAAGGGCCCTGATAACATTGTTCCTATCATTCTTAATGACACAGTTCTTAAGACTGTGAATACATTCAAATATCTAGGTCATGTGTTACTTGACACGTTATCGGATGATGCCGACTTAGAGCGACAGAGGAGGGGAATTGCATGCAGAAGCAACATGCTCGCTAGGCGTTTTGCTCACTGTTCGAAACAAGCGCGAATTACCCTGTTCAACGCTTACTGCCAGGCGTTCTACACCAGCCAGCTTTGGTACCAGTACACGAAGAGAGCGTATAACTCACTTCGTGTACAATACAACAACGCTTTCCGCGTAATGCTTAAGCTCCCCTGGAGGTGTAGCGCCTCTGGTATGTTTGCAGACAATAGGGTGGCTGATTTTTATGCAGTCACAAGGAGGCTTAAGGCCTCTTTTAGATTAAGATTGACAAATTGTAAAAACAAGATAGTAACGACTGTGTTCCGCACCATTTTTATGACTAGACCTGATTATAATCTTAAGTAATTTATCTGAACTGTACTGTATCTGACATAAAATGAACAATAATATGACAACTGACTAAGTATAAATTTATAATGTGTGTAGTTTTATTTAATTTAATTTAATCTAATTGGATTCAATAATTCTATGTGATATAGATGCATTTTATGCTATTTGAACAAACTTGTTCTCTGACATGATAATGTAATAATGTATACTTATATTTAATTATATAATATAGTAATGAATTTATATTTCATAATTTCATAATTTTGATTTTATAGTGTAATACTACATTATAATATTATTTATTAATTGTGCTTGGGTGCCTTTTGACCTATAAATTATGTTTATATGCGTAATGCACCTAATTATTTTTAATTCTCAATACAATATTTTAGATAATTTGTTTTGTAATGATATGGGTGAATGAATAAGTACCTGAAATAAATGAATTTTATTTTTTTTTTTTTTTATTTATTGTACAATATGTGTAAATTCTGATAAATAATAATAAGTCATTTACCTTTTTGTGAATTATTCACTTTTAGTAATTCAGCTAGATAGGTAGGCAGATAGAACCAAAAAACCGGCCAAGTGCGAGTTGGACTCGCCCATGAAGGGTTTCGTAGCAGCAAGTAACATAATATAAAAGTTCTTATAGTTCGTTGTAAGTTTGATTGATGTTTTAACACGTTCGCAGTGGTAGTGATTTTTATAACCGAAAATTGCGGTTTATGACGTATTAAAAAAAACTACCTGCTCTATCTCGTTCAAACCAATTTTTGTTGGTAGTTTTTATGGCAATGTACATCATATAACTTTTTTAGAATTAACGTACTCTTAGTTTAGAAGTTAGAGGGGGGGGGGACACTCATTTTTCCACTTTGGAAGTGTCTCTTGCGCAGACTATTCATTTTAGAAAAAAATGATGTTTGGAACCTCAATAGCATTTTTGAAGACCTATTTATAGATACCCCACACGTATGGGTTTGATGATAAAAAAAATTTAGAGTTTCAGTTCTGAGTATGGGGACCCCCAAAATTTACTACTTTTTTTCTAGTTTTATATAAGAATTTTAATGCGGTTCACAGAATACATCTAGCTACTAAGTTTCAATAGCATAGGCCTTATAGTTTCGGAGAAAAATGGCTGTGACACACGGACGGACAGACAGACAGACAGACAGACAGACATGACGAATCTATAAGGGTTACGTTTTTGCCATTTGGCTACGAAACCCTAAAAACGTATCGCTGTGGCATATTTTTACATACAATATCAGATATATTATCCTTAGCGAGAAATATATTTAGCTAATAACTCAGTATATTCATTTTCAGGGTTCCGTACCCAAGGGTAAAAAACGGAACCATATTCATGAGACTTCACCCTTCGTCTGTCTGTCTGTTTGTCCGTCACGAGGCTGTATCTCATGTACGGTGATAGTTATAAAGCTGAAATTTTCACAAATAATGTGTTTTTCTGATGCCGCTATAACAACAAATACTAACAAACAATACATAATCAAATTTAAAGGGAGGGCTCCGATACAACAAACGTGATTTTTTTAACCATTTTATGGCAACAATTAGACGCTTGAAATACTCACAGAATATCGAGCTGTGTATATTCATTATAATAGATTTCGGGTCTTTTTCGCGTATACATCTAACTTTTCTAACCTGTCGACGTTTCGATTATATTGCAACAGCCGTGGTCACGAGTAGACTGGGGAAAGCAGCGGGCGTGTCCTCATCTCGTACCGGCGATTGTACAGGTACCCACATTAAGGTTTTTGTTATAAATCATTAGGATTGCGACACACTACACACACTATGTCCGAAGGAATGCTACGCGATTTATCGCGACACTTGCACATCTTAACTACCGGATTCCATGTGGAGAAAAGCTTGTATGAACTGTCCCGGTTGCAATTAAGATGCTTCTTAAATTCAATAGCTTCACGAACAATCCTACGGTAGTAATGGCGTTCGGTGGATAATACTCCCGGTGGGTACACCTCATATAGTAGAACTTTTTAAGTAATAATTTTATATTGCATAACAACTAATAGCATAAACCTCTTTTCGCAGAATATCGTTTGGCATAAACTCATTTAGCATACATTGAAACCCATAAATTTGTAAGTCAGAATCATCTGTACGCATAATTTTTATATCCATAATAATCAAAATGTATAATCATCACATCGCAGAAAGTTCAAAACCAGATTCATCTTTTAAACCCAAAATATTAAATATCATATGATTTACTTAAAAGTCTGAATTCATCAATGATGTTATAGTAAAAAAGAGGTAGATATCGCATTAGCGCTCAAAAACTGTTGCGGACAAAGTCACACAATTGTTATAATTCCATTTAGTCGGCTAATAGCTGCGAGCGAAACAAGTCGTGTTGTGGTCTGCTACTGTGTGCAAAACGACACAGATAGCTATCCCTCTCTGTTTTAAACGTTTTGTATTCTCTATCGCATTCATAGATGAAATCTATTAAGTACCGATAGGTAAGCACGTGAAATTATAACTCAACAAAAACTGAACGCTGTTTTGTATGAAGGTAGCATATCTTTACTTAAATATCATTGGAATTCATTGCATTAAAAAAAAATAACCACGAAGGCTAAGGCTAAACCTTCTAACCTAGTCGGAGCTGCACTCTCCATATGGAAAGATGGGGCCGAGACAAGAGCCCGCAAGCTTGCTTTGCCGTCATATTGCACTGTTTACCAGGCTGAACTGCTGGCCATATGTGAAGCGACGAGGACGATCTGCAAACACAGCGCGAAAACCTTTGGGGTGTTCAGCGACTCGACCGCGGCACTCCAGACGGTCACAAATCCCAATTGTCTCCATCCCCTCGCTGTTGAAGCCCGAGATAATATCAGAAATTGCGTTCTGGCAGACAAATTAGTAAATTTGTTCTGGATAAAGGCACACGTGGGGATGGAGAGAAATGAGAGGGCGGACCAACTGGCAAAAGAGGCAGCCTTGCGGTCGAGGCGGGCGCCAGATTACGACCTGTGCCCGGTCTCATTCGTGAAGCGAAGTATCCGAATGGATACGCTTGGCGAGTGGGGCCGGCGGTACGAGTCTGGCGACACCGCCTCGATCACAAGGCTCTTCTTCCCAAGTGCGATGGATGCGTACAGCACTATCAGGAAGTTCACTCCAAACAGATTCACCACGCAGGTTCTGACAGGGCACGGTGGGTTTTCTGAGTATCTGAATCGCTTCAGATGCAAGGACGACCCATCGTGTGAATTCGTGTGGCTGTGATCCCCAGGTAGAGGAGACCATCCCTCACCTGTTGGTGGAGTGTCCGATCTATGCAAGGCAGAGGTTTGATGTAGAACAGGAAATAGATCTACCTGTAAATATGGAAAACTTAAAAGTAATCATCAAAGGCAAACACAGAGATAGGTTTCTTAAATATTGTACAGCAATCTGTCAAGCAGTCAATACGAGAAATAAAGCAGAATAAAATGTAATTACAGTAACATAATTATAGAATTACTAGCGGTACCCTGCCACGCTTCGCTGTGACTTTTTTATGGTGGTTTTATGTACCTATGAGAAATGAGTAACAAACTAAATGATGGGTAGGTACATTTAAAAAAAAAAGTGTGCGTGTACTATTGTACACACGTAAGGAGTGAAACTTCTTCATGACCTTATTTTTCGAAAGAAATATCATATAGGAGTTAGTATACATAGGAGTTAGTAGTCCAAAAGTTCAAAAGTCCGAAGTCAAACAGTCCAAAAGTCCAATAGTCCAAAAGTCCAATAGTCCAAAAGTTCAAAAGTACAAAAGTCCAAAAGTCCAAAGTCCAAAACTACAAAACTCTACAACTCCAAAACTCCAAAACTTCAAAACTCCAAAACTCCAAAACTCCAACTCCAAAAGTCCAAAAGGTCAAAAGCCCAAAACACCAAAAGTCCAAAAGTACAAAAGTCCAAAAGTCCAATAGTCCAAAAGTCCAAAGTCCAAAAGTCCAAAAGTCCAAAACTCTACAACTCCAAAACTCCAAAACTTCAAAACTCCAAAACTCCAAAACTCCAATTCCAAAAGTCCAAAAGGTCAAAAGCCCAAAACACCAAAAGTCCAAAAGTCCAAAAGTCCAAAAGTCCAAAAGTCCAAAAGTCCAAAAGTCCAAAAGTCCAAAAGTCCAAAAGTCCAAAAGTCCAAAAGTCCAAAAGTCCAAAAGTCCAAAAGTCCAAAAGTCCAAAAGTCCAAAAGTCCAAAAGTCCAAAAGTCCAAAAGTCCAAAAGTCCAAAAGTCCAAAAGTCCAAAAGTCCAAAAGTCCAAAAGTCCAAAAGTCCAAAAGTCCAAAAGTCCAAAAGTCCAAAAGTCCAAAAGTCCAAAAGTCCAAAAGTCCAAAAGTCCAAAAGTCCAAAAGTCCAAAAGTCCAAAAGTCCAAAAGTCCAAAAGTCCATAAGTCCAAAAGTCCAAAAGTCCAAAAGTCCAAAAGTCCAAAAGTCCAAAAGTCCAAAAGTCCAAAAGTCCAAAAGTCCAAAAGTCCAAAAGTCCAAAAGTCCAAAAGTCCAAAAGTCCAAAAGTCCAAAAGTCCAAAAGTACAAAAGTCCAAAAGTCCAAAAGTCCAAAAGTCCAAAAGTCCAAAAGTCCAAAAGTCCAAAAGTCCAAAAGTCCAAAAGTCCAAAAGTCCAAAAGTCCAAAAGTCCAAAAGTCCAAAAGTCCAAAAGTCCAAAAGTCCAAAACTCCAAAACTCCAAAAGTCCAAAAGTCCAAAAGTCCAAAAGTCCAAAAGTCCAAAAGTCCAAAAGTCCAAAAGTCCAAAAGTCCAAAAGTCCAAAAGTCCAAAAGTCCAAAAGTCCAAAAGTCCAAAAGTCCAAAAGTCCAAAAGTCCAAAAGTCCAAAAGTCCAAAAGTCCAAAAGTCCAAAAGTCCAAAAGTCCAAAAGTCCAAAAGTCCAAAAGTCCAAAAGTCCAAAAGTCCAAAAGTCCAAAAGTCCAAAAGTCCAAAAGTCCAAAAGTCCAAAAGTCCAAAAGTCCAAAAGTCCAAAAGTCCAAAAGTCCAAAAGTCCAAAAGTCCAAAAGTCCAAAAGTCCAAAAGTCCAAAAGTCCAAAAGTCCAAAAGTCCAAAAGTCCAAAAGTCCAAAAGTCCAAAAGTCCAAAAGTCCAAAAGTCCAAAAGTCCAAAAGTCCAAAAGTCCAAAAGTCCAAAAGTCCAAAAGTCCAAAAGTCCAAAAGTCCAAAAGTCCAAAAGTCCAAAAGTCCAAAAGTCCAAAAGTCCAAAAGTCCAAAAGTCCAAAAGTCCAAAAGTCCAAAAGTCCAAAAGTCCAAAAGTCCAAAAGTCCAAAAGTCCAAAAGTCCAAAAGTCCAAAAGTCCAAAAGTCCAAAAATCCAAAAGTCCAAAAGTCCAAAAGTCCAAAAGTCCAAAAGTCCAAAAGTCCAAAAGTCCAAAAGTCCAAAAGTCCAAAAGTCCAAAAGTCCAAAAGTCCAAAAGTCCAAAAGTCCAAAAGTCCAAAAGTCCAAAAGTCCAAAAGTCCAAAGTCCAAAACTCCAAAACTCCAAAGTCTAAAAGTCTAAAAGTCCAAAAGTCCAAAAGTCCAAAAGTCCAAAAGTCCAAAAGTCCAAAAGTCCAAAAGTCCAAAAGTCCAAAAGTCCAAAAGTCCAAAAGTCCAAAAATCCAAAAGTCCAAAAGTCCAAAAGTCCAAAAGTCCAAAAGTCCAAAAGTCCAAAAGTCCAAAAGTCCAAAAGTCCAAAAGTCCAAAAGTCCAAAAGTCCAAAAGTCCAAAAGTCCAAAAGTCCAAAAGTCCAAAAGTCCAAAAGTCCAAAGTCCAAAAGTCCAAAAGTCCAAAAGTCCAAAAGTCCAAAAGTCCAAAAGTCCAAAAGTCCAAAAGTCCAAAAGTCCAAAAGTCCAAAAGTCCAAAAGTCCAAAAGTCCAAAAGTCCAAAAGTCCAAAAGTCCAAAAGTCCAAAAGTCCAAAAGTCCAAAAGTCCAAAAGTCCAAAAGTCCAAAAGTCCAAAAGTCCAAAAGTCCAAAAGTCCAAAAGTCCAAAGTCCAAAACTCCAAAACTCCAAAGTCTAAAAGTCTAAAATTCTAAAAGTCCAAAACTCCATAATTCCAAAAGTCTATTAGTCCAACACTCCAAAATTCCGAATGTCCAAGAAGTTCAAAAATAATATGCAAAACATAGTTATCTGACCTCTTTATTTGGTAAGTACTCTCTTTTATTATTTTGAATGCAAGGAGGCCGCAATCAAACTTCTCAAAAACATCAATCTGGTAGGTACCTTCTAAATAGGTTGTTTATAATATTTTGTTCTGAAGCTGGCAGAATATAATTTAAAAAAACCGACCAGCATCATCTATTGGTAAAATCACTTTTTAAAGCTCTTTTATTCTTATTGCTGTTATGATAAAAGTGTATAAAGTAGCTTAAAACCATCTCTAAATCCTATTGTTTATCGTGTCCAATTTTGAGCTCAGTCGATTCAGTAAATTTTAATAGATACTTAAACGCACACAATATTTATACAAATACAAATACAAATTCTTTATTTGCTATAAATAGGGTACAAAAATGGTGTAACATCATATAAATCGGATAATCCTTGCCTATTCAGCCATTGAGATAGCATGCAAAATTTCGAGTATTTCACCGTCACATTATAACAAGTAAGCATGTCATTACATAATTTAATTATAGGAGACCACAGACATTAGTGATAAATTAAATTAAATTCTTCAAAAATAATTGATTCCCAAAATATAGAATAGAGGCCTACTATATATATATAGATGTTACATGTATTGTAACAACAGCAATAAAAATGAAAGGAATGTATAGTATAAGAAAGTTAACATGTAATTTAATAAAAATAGGATCAGTAAGAAGTACAGTCACTGTAAGAGAGTATAGTTATTGTTAAAGTATATAGATATTGTAACG
Organism: Miltochrista miniata; assembly: GCA_933228765.1. NCBI lineage: Eukaryota > Metazoa > Arthropoda > Insecta > Lepidoptera > Erebidae > Miltochrista > Miltochrista miniata. Next base: position 12,987,185 of record OW121763.1, on the reverse strand, counting down.
TTGTGCAACAACGTGTGAATTAATTAATTAAAATTAGATAATTAGAAATGAAATTTAGGTCATATTAATGAAAGCGCCATCTACCGAGTAGGTGTCGCAACGACGGAAGCTTTGGTTCAGACTCATAGTTGCGGTCTTGACGTTTGAGTAGTTTCGAGTTATGCCACCAGAGGCGCTATTCATTAGTATATAAAGCGGTACATCAATGCAAGATGACCGCCTGATCAATATTTAAATTAGCTCACGGACGTATAAGTGTCGTTTGAAATTGTGAGAAAAATGAAAGCATAAAAGTCGTCGTTTATAAGTATATTTGTCAAATATAAGGAGCAAATAGCTCTAGACAGAAGACCCCATATTTGGGCAAGTTAATTGAATATAACGTGATCTAGTTTTAAACTGTGAAAATTAACGGCTGTTGGTCCACCCTGTTATAAGGGGTAGTTAAAGGGGTGTGAAAAAAACTAAAATAAACGTAAAATTAGTTCTGTAAGCAGATATTGTAAGACCTCCGACTCCTGCGATGGTTAGCGGGAGCCGGCTGGTCTTTGGGAATATTGAGGAGGGTCCACCCTCCGGGTTACGGAAGTTCACCCTCCGGGTTCTACAGAAATAATTCACCCTCCGGGTTGCAAAGTTCACCCTCCGGGTTAGCACACATTCACCCTCCGGGTTCAGCAATTCCGTGCAGTTCGACGAGTGGACGGCACGTAGACGTCGCTGACTGCAATACTTCAAGAAGGCCAACCCCAGATAAGTCGGAACCCTGCGAAGGCCTTCGGAAACCGCACTTTCTGCCTGAAAATACCACGACCCCGAGTTCTTTCCTTTTTTTCAATAAATTGTAATTTTTAAATTTTAAACGTCACCTCTTCTCATTTCTCTCTTCTTCCTGAAAGCCTTCAGCTTTTCAATATTGTAAAGATGTGCCACAACCCACTCAGCGGTGATAAAAACTTGGAACACGAATGTCTTAGATATTAGAGATAAAAACAATGTCAATAGAGATAAGAATAATAAATAAGAAAATTGTTAGAACATAATGATAGAAATAAGAATCGTAGTCAAAAATGTGTAAGAAAGATTAAGAAAAGAAAAGACAAAAAATGATAAAAAACAAAAAGAAGAGAGAGGTGGACTAAAATTATTTACCCTATATAGAAAATAAGAAACAAGAAATAAATATGATTAGTAGTAAGAATAGCAGGCGCCACACCTGAAAAAGTATGAAAGTTTGTGTGAAAGAATGAACAGGTATGCGGAATGAAAGTGGGGTGCTGGGTAGGACAACCTCCACGTGGTGCATCCTGGTAACGTGGACGACGATGTGGGCTTCATGCGAGGCGCACGTCGTCGCCCACGGCCAATAGTCCACCAAGGAGGGGGGGCCGTTATGGCCGGTTTGGAGTTCTCCGCATGCGCTCTGTTATGCAGAGCGTACTTAGCGGAGAACTCTCAGGGCGAGAGTACTTCGCCACTGAGCGATCAGAGACGAAGTACACGGTCCCATGGGGACCATCGTTCGGCCGAGCCGTAACCCCGTCTGGTAACAGTCGGGCACGGTGGCTCTTTGGAGTTGCGAGGAAGAAAACCTCTATAAAAAATTACCCCAAATCTCACGCTCTGACGCCCGGCAATTTGATGTATCGCTGGGGGGAACTCAGTGCCTAGGGCGTCACGGGAGTGAATGAAAGTGGGGTGCTGGGTAGGACAACCTCCACGTGGTGCATCCTGGTAACGTGGACGACGATGTGGGCTTCATGCGAGGCGCACGTCGTCGCCCACGGCCAATAGTCCTCCAAGGAGGGGGGGCCGTTATGGCCGGTTTGGAGTTCTCCGCATGCGCTCTGTTATGCAGAGCGTACTTAGCGGAGAACTCTCAGGGCGACGAGTACTTCGCCACTGAGCGATCAGAGACGAAGTACACGGTCCCATGGGGACCATCGTTCGGCCGAGCCGTAACCCCGTCTGGTAACAGACGGGCACGGTGGCTCTTTGGAGTTGCGAGGAAGAAAACCTCTATAAAAAATTACCCCAAATCTCACGCTCTGACGCCCGGCAATTTGATGTATCGCTGGGGGGAACTCAGTGCCTAGGGCGTCACGGGAGTGAATGAAAGTGGGGTGCTGGGTAGGACAACCTCCACGTGGTGCATCCTGGTAACGTGGACGACGATGTGGGCTTCATGCGAGGCGCACGTCGTCGCCCACGGCCAATAGTCCACTCACCTTCCCACCCTTCCCATCCTCACATCCTCTCCCAACTTCCCCACTCCCACCCTTACGTCGGCGGACGCAAAACGCAAAAAAATCACTATGGAGCAAAATACTACAGATGTAACTACCCAGGAGCGCACCCACCGGGGAATCGCTTGCCATGCTTCGGCATGGCGACCCCCGCCAGGGTTCATCCCAGGTGGTATATGGGAGGGGTCACCATAGTTTAGGCCCAGGGGTGTGCCTTAAAACCACCCCCAGTGACGCGGAGGTCGCGTCAACCCGTGCTGGCTCGGAGATGGAGTCGGCGGTCGACATGGGTACCGAAACCGAGGGTGCCATCGAGGGTAACCATGCCGACGTTAAAAGGAAGAGACCCAGGTCGAGCGGCGAAGGCCTGTTCCGTAGGCTTGGGTCGGTGTCATCCACGAGTGAGGAGGACCTCCCTCGGAAGGTTGCCGCTACCACCGCGGGTAGAGGTCGGAAGACCGACCTCTACAGAGCGAAAGGGGGTAGAGTAACAGCAGAGCCGCCGGCAATTGTGCCCCCGCTGCCAAGCGGGAAGGTCACGGAGGTGCCGGCGGCGAAGGAGATCATGGCGGCTCTTGCCCGCATTTCTGGCGCCGTAAAAGGCGCCAAGAATGTTGCGGGCAAGAAGAAAGTGGTGACGGAAGCCGTCACAGGGGCGACGAAGGCGCTGGAGGAGCTCCTTGAGAGGAGCTTCTCCAGCGAGGAGGGGAAGCTCCGGGCTCGGGTTGCGAGCCTGGAGAAGGAGCTTGCCGACTCCCGCAAGCAGCAAGAGCTGATGCGGGAGGAAATCGGCAAGCTTACGCAGCTCGTCCAGGGGGCCGGGGAGGCTCGGGGTGTTAAAACCCCCGCTCCCCGTGCACCTAAGGTGACCCCGACGATGGTCCAACTGCTGGAGGCCATCGAACGCCGCCTCGGCGTCCTCGAGGACCGGGCATACCGCCCACCGCTGGCGGCACCCGTCGTGGGGCTCCCGGTCTCCAGCAGAAGGCCTCCGCCCCCAAGAAGAAGACGGCACCTGGTGGAGGTGGCAACCCCGCCTCCCCTAGCATAGCCAGCGCTCCCGCTGCACCCCAGACTCCCTCTAGAGAGGGGATCTGGGAGGTGGCGGGAGCAAAGAAGAAGGCGGCTAAGGCCGCCAAAAAGGCGGAAAAGGCTGCCAAAAAGGCGGCAAAAGTCGCTGCAAAAGCGGCAAAGGCCGCCGCGGCGAAGGCGCCAAAGAGGCTCCGCGCTCCTCGCTCCACTGCCGTCATTACGGTGACGACAGAGGGCAAGGCGAAGGGCGTGGGGTACGCCGAGGTACTGAGGCAGGCAAAAGCCTCAGTCGACCTCAAGGCCCTCGAGATTGAGGGAGGTCTCCGGTGCAAGGTGACGCGCACCGAAGCACGCCTCCTCGAGGTCTCTGGCGCCACCAGCGGCCCCAAGGCTGATGCCCTAGCAGCAAAGCTGAGGGCGTCGCTGGACACGGGCGACGTCCGCGTCACCAGACCAAACAAATGCGCGAGTCTGCGCATTTCAGGTCTGGATGACGCGGCCACGACGGAGGAGATAATCTCCGCCGTTGTGGAGGCGTGTGGCTGTCCCCGTGATCAGGTGAGGTCAGGCGAAATCCGCTTTGGCCCCACTGGTCACGGGTCGGCGGTCGTGAGCTGTCCCGTCGCGGCGGCCCAGAAAGTGGCGGACGGACGGAGCCTCCTTATTGGAGGCTTCCTGAGGGCGAAGGTGCATCTCCTGCAGCCCCGCGAAGACAGGTGCTATAGGTGCCTGGTCGTGGGGCATGTAGGAGTGCAGTGTACGGCGGAAGTCACCGTGGGCGATCGGTGCTTCCGCTGTAGTCAGCCCGGTCACACGGCCCTTGCCTGTGATGCTCCGCCACGCTGTTTTAAATGCGTGGCGGAGGGCAAGGAGGCAAACCACCGGGCGGGCAGTAAGACCTGCGCTGCCTCAAGGCCGAAGCCCCGTCCGTCCGCACGGGGGGGGTGAGGGTGTGGGTGCACGTTCGCGGCAGGGTGCGGATATGGACGTCCATTAATGGACACCCATATCCGCATCCTGCAGGTGAATCTGAACCACTGCACTGGTGCTCAGGACCTTCTGTACCAGAGCATCAGGCAGTGGTCCATTAATAATGTAGTCGTCGCCGAGCCGTACTGGGTTCACCCGGGAAGCCCGGTGGATCTGGACGGCATGGCGACCATCTTTGGGGGGACCGGCGCGGACGACTCGCGCCTAGCGCTTATTGCTAGGGGCCCGGGTTGCGTCGCGGCGGAATATGAGGGTGTGGCTGTCGTGGCCGTTTACATCTCGCCGAGCCTCGACCAGCATCAGTTTGAGCTATGGCTCCCTGAGCTGGACGTCGTTCTCGCTGCATGCCGGCCTCGCCCTGTCCTGGTCCTGAGAGACTTCAATGCCTGGTCGCAGGCTTGGGGCTCCCGGGAAACCAGAGGCAGGGGGAGGATACTGGAAGACTGGGTCACTACACGTGGCCTAGTCATCCTGAACCGGGGGAATGTCGCAACCTGGACGCGGCGGGGGCTTAGCTCGGTCATAGACGTTTCGTTTGCGACCCCTGAGCGCGCCCGCCGTGTCCAGGGATGGCGCGTGGTGGAGGAGGAGGAGACGTCGTCAGATCACCGATATATTCGGTTCGACGTCTCCCCTCCACCTAACCTGCCGCCAACAATCGCGAATCCCCCGGAACCGCGTTGGGCACTCCATCGCCTGGATCGGGAGGCTCTCCTGGAGGCGGCCATCGTGCAGGCCTGGATTCCGACAGCGGACGGGCCTGCCGATGTTGATGCCGAAGTGAAGTGGTTCGGGAGAGCCATGTCGCACATCTGCGATGCAGCGATGCCCAGGGCTAGGCCCAGACCGGCGAGGAAGCAGGTGTACTGGTGGACGCCGGAAATCGCGCAGTTGCGCGCGGAGTGCGTTACCGCGCGCCGCCGGTACACCAGATTCCGCCGGAGGCGTCACAGCCCAGACGATGCGGCAGCCCGAGAGACGGAGCTTTACGATGGGTACAAGGAGGCCAAGAGGGCCCTCCAGACGGCCATCAAGCGGTCCAAAAAGTTGGGCCGCGATGAGCTGATGGAGACTCTGGAGCGGAACCCGTGGGGGCGCCCGTACCTTATGGTAAGGGGCAAATTACGCCCTAAGGCGCCCCCACTGACTCAGAGTCTCCAGCCGGAGCGGCTGGAGGAGGTCCTGGACTCCTTGTTCCCATCGAGAGCGGAGGAACACATTTCTCCGCGCATGGCTCCGTCTCAGGCGCCCAACGCGGAAGGCAGCGAGAACGACGTGCCCGTAGTCACCGAGGGTGAGTTAGGGGCGGCTGTACTGCGGCTTAAATCCCGCAGAAACACCGCCCCTGGACCCGACGGCATTCCAGGCCGAGCGTGGGTCCTGGCTCTCGAAGAGCTTGGGCCTCGACTAATTGGGCTCTTTAGCGCATGCCTCGAGAAAGGCCAGTTTCCCAAGGTCTGGAAGACAGGGAAACTGGTCTTGATTCGAAAGGCGGGGCGGCCGGCAAATTCCCCATCAGGGTACCGGCCGATCGTGTTGCTCGACGAGGCGTGCAAGCTCTTTGAGCGCATTATTGCACAACGCCTCGTCGGGCACCTCACACGCGTGGGGCCTGATCTGACGGATAGCCAGTTTGGCTTCCGTCAGGGACGCTCCACCGTGGACGCGATCATGCGCATTAGAGGCCTGACGGAGGAAGCAGTCTCACAGGGTGAGGTGGTGGTGGCGGTGTCTCTCGACATCGCCAACGCATTCAACACCTTGCCCTGGAGCTGCGTCAGGGAGGCGCTTATCTATCATGGAGTGACTCCCTACCTCCGTCGAATTGTCGGGGCTTATCTCTCTGAGAGAGCCATAACTTACCTGAGCTGGCTAGGGCCGGGTCGGCGAGATGTGTCGTGCGGTGTTCCACAGGGATCGGTGTTAGGGCCGCTCCTGTGGAACATCGGTTACGACTGGGTGCTGCGTGGTCCGTTGCTCAGAGGGGTCGGCGTAACGTGTTGCGCCGACGACACCCTCGTTACGGCGCGGGGAGCAACGCACCGTGCCGCAGCACTTAAGGCCACGGCAGGGGTTGCTCAGGTCGTGGGTCGGATTCGGCGGCTGGGTCTCGAGGTCGCCCTTCACAAATCCGAGGCTCTGTGCTTCCACGGACCTCGGATGGGGCCACCTGCGGGATCCAGCCTACAGGTAGGGGGCGTCAGCATCGGCATCGAGCCCTCGATGAAGTATCTGGGGCTCGTACTCGATGGCCGGTGGAACTTCGGACATCACTTCCGAAGTTTGGTCCCAAAACTGAGGGGAGCATCGGCCGCACTCGCGCGGTTGATGCCCAACATCAGGGGACCCAACGCTCCCTACAGGAGGCTGTACCTGGGGATCGTGCGAAGCATGGCTCTGTACGGGGCTCCCGTATGGGCGGAGACCCTGACGGCCAGCAATGAGGCTAGACTGCTGAGCCCGCAGAGAGTGATGGCCGTCAGGGTGATAAGAGGATACCGCACGATCTCCGGTGAGGCGGCATGTCTCCTAGCCGGGACCCCTCCATGGGACCTGGAAGCGAGAGCCCTTGCGTCACTGTTCAGATGGCGCAAGGAGGCGCTGGAGCGGGGCCAAAGGCCTGCGTCTCGAGAAATCGAGGCCCAGCGGACCCTGCTCCACCAGGAAACCGTGGAGACATGGAATGTGCGACTTGAGCAACCAAAGGGGGGATTCGCCACAATCGCGGCCGTCAGACCGGTCATGGACGAGTGGCTGGAGAGAAGACACGGTGCTCTCTCCTACCGGTTGACACAGATGCTTGCCGGGCACGATAGCTTCGGTAGGTATCTGTGGCGAAAACACCGGGAAACCACGGCCGAGTGTCAGCACTGCGAGGACCGCAGCGATGACACGGCGCTCCACACGCTGGTGGAGTGCACGGCGTGGGCACAACAGCGACAGGTCCTCGTAGTGGGTCTGGGCGTGGACACTCTCTCTCTTGAGGCCATGGTGCGAGCCATGCTCTCCAGCGGGAGTAAGTGGGACTGCGCCGCCTCTTTCTGCGAGCAGGTCATGCTCGCGAAGGAGGCGGCGGGCCGGGTGCGGGAGAGAACTCTCCCACCCGAGTTCCGCAGTCGGCGCCCTGGGCGCCGCCGACGTGTCTTCGCCGAGGACTATCGGCCTCCATGACCGGGGTTCTGAGGACGGTGAGAGGGCCGCTCACCGTCCTTACAGAAGCAGGCCCATGACGGCAGCGTGACGGGAGCAACCCACGCACGCCCCCCCTTAGAAGCGGGGTCACACCCGAAACCCCCCATAGACGCGGGATTGCACCCGAACCACCCCCTGGGCGAGGCCGCATTGGCGGCCGTAGGTCTGTTGGGAGTCACGGGACATCCTTCTTGAGGGCTTACCCGGGGCTCTCAACCATAGGCTGTTGGGCGTTACGTGAGGTTTTTTTAGTCGGTTCTTACCGACTAAAAAAACCTCACGGAGACTCTTGTCCGGCATAGCATCCTACGAGGATTTTCCCTCACGTTAAAAAAAAAAAAAAAAAAAATGCGGAATGAAAGTGAACAATAAAGCGAGAACTGGTATGAATGGTTAGTCTAGGAAAGTCTCCGAATAATGGATATCGGGGGTTAGTTAGGAACACACCCGGCCACCCATGGTGGCTGGACACAAAAAAAAACCCTTCTTTTTTGTTTTTTTTATACTACTTAAGTGGCAGACCAGCTTAGGGCCCACCGGAAGGTTGGTAACCGTAGCCTATAGACGTTTGCAACACCAGAGGCGCTACACACGCGCTGCCGACCCGGGCGCAGGTTGTGACGACCCACAGTTGAAATTTTTCAAGCCGCCCGTAAGGCCTTCAACTTGGCTTAACGACTGTCATTTTACTGACAACCGGGACCAACGGCTTATCGTGCTTTCCGAAGCACGGAAATGCTCGTAAATAAATGTCACAAAGTGGTCCACGTGGTGGTCACCCATCCATATCCGGCCATAGTAAATTTGCTTACTGCAGTGATCTTTTACAGAAGTCCGCGGGGCCACGAGCGCTTCTAACCTAACCTATCCAAGTCGGGGTACTCTCGAGTCGGAATGTTACTTTTGGAATATATTTTTTTGCGAAACAAATCAATTGGTAAATGTATATTTGACTACATAAAAATTGAGCAAGTAAAAAGTTGCCAAATGAATATTTGACGAAGTGATTAAAATGCAAAATGTAAATTTGCTAAAGATTCTTATGGGAAATAAAACGCTGCGAAAATCTGTACTCTAAATGAACGTTATGCTAAATGAAGTTATAGAAAATTTTAACTATGCCAAAGGTAATTAAGCCAAATAAATTTCTACTATCTTAAATGTATGCCATTCTAAATTCGGTCATAAGCACATTATGCCTAAAAATATTTATGTCAAATATTTTTTATGCCTAATAAATGATCGATTAAAGAAGTTTCTGCGAAGTGAGTTATCCCAAATAGGTTTCGGAGTATCAAGTTTCTACCAAATAGACGGCACCCACTCCCGGTGCGTGTAACTCCATCCAGTGATTGGAGCCCGACAGTAGCAGATGCTGGTTCTTGACTACTGCTGTGTGCTCCCTCACTGGTTCTGCGATGGTTCGCTTAGTTTGCCCGATATACGAGCTCCCATAGCTGCAGTCCACCTTGTAAGCACTCGGAGTCTGGTGAGGAATAGTGTCCTTTGGTGTTCTCATTTGCTGTGACACTTTTGACAGTCGAGAGGTGAGAAAAGTTAGATGTAGACGCGAAAAAGCCCCGAAATCTATCATTATGTGTAGTAAAAGTCGTGTGAGTTTAAAAACCTGTGTATTTTCATTAAATATATATATAATCTTATTATTAGAAATTGAAATTTAAGAACCCATACAACAAACGTGATTTTTTGTCGTTTTTTGATAAGGAACCATCCAAGCACGAGTCCGACTCGCACGTGGGTAGTTTTATAGGTAGGTACTTAATTATAATTTCAAGTAATTAAAACTACATTATTTATTTTTACTTTATTAGATAATGTACACAGACACTATAAGGTAATAAAAATAAGCGTTATGTTAACTGCTTTGAACACAAAGCCTCCTTTTTGAGCAATACGCGTTTGGACATTTTTGTGAAATTGTTTGATAAATATTTTCAGATTCATGCTGTAATGAGACCCTACCTACTTGAGAGCGTTATCAGTAGGTGATGCATCTACTGACCAAATTGACGAGGTTATGGCAAAGAGATGAAAAATGAACATTTAACCGTGTCCCGACTCTTTTTTTCAGCGTGGTCCAGCAAGGCCAATCATCCTCCAATAATTATTGTGGAGACCTAGGTCCAAACCTGCAATAGTCGGATTTGATTGATCGATTGAAATAAAATGACTACTTTTATACCATTTCGAAGAAAGCACTTGCTGGCCGTTACCCTTGCGAATACAAGAAACATTGTAATGCTGTTTCTATCGCAGTTGATCCACGTCCCCGTTTATTTTATGGTATCCACGGAAGTTAGAAGGTACTCTACTACAAAAATAACATCATTATGTGAATCACAAATATATATTTGTTCCAACCCGAGACATGAACCTGAGATCTCAGTCACAACAAGACCTATGTGTTTTTTAATTTAATTTAGGAGCATAATAAATTCTAAAGCGCGAAAAAGTATTCATTATCTCAGCTAGACTGAAAAGACAAAATCTTTCCCACAGCAGCTACTTTATAGACAATGAGTCTTTACAATGAACGCAATGACTGCATCTGTTTTTGCCTCAGGTACGACTTTTAAGTGAAATGGACTTCGTACAATAAAAGGATCCTTTACAAGCTGTACCACGATTATAAAAGTCAGGGGTCTTACAGCAGAAAATTGTTTTTGTGCCTGTAGGCGATTTGCATCGTCTGGGAGCAAGTGAAGTCAGGAAATATGAAGCCTTTGGTATATCCTTTACTTGCAAACATGCAACACTATCTATATATTGTATGTTTTCATACATCTTGTATAATGTCACCGTAAAATTGTAAGAACCATTAGATGTACTCTACCTTGCAAGATTATGAACTGTCGAGATTTTACAATTTAACGGATTGTAAAATCTCGATAGTTTGTTGATGTTTGACCGTAACTTAATTAATCGGCTTTTTTTCCGGTTATTTTAAATCTCACTAATATCTATACATACATAATTTTAAAACTGTTGAGGGTCGAGAATCTGTACCTGGAAGATATTTTGAAAAATTTAATTGTATGCCAGTCACTATTAGACACAGAAGCCGAAAATGTAATTAAACTGTTTTTGTCTGTCTATCTGTCCGTCTGTACCGCAAATTAGTATCACGCCGAAACAAATGAATAAATTTGAATGATACTTGGCATAATCTGAGCATATTATCCGAGGAAGGTTCTATACTTTTAATCCCAACATTTGGCGCAGTTCCTTCAGGAGAGGGGATGATAGATAAAATGGTTTTTAGCTGTAATTTCTCACTGCGTGGTCCGATATCAAATATTTTTTTTGGTGTCAGAAAGGGAGCACTTTAAACATTGTTGCACACGTTTCAATATTGAGGATTTTGTAGTTCAGTATTAGTGACATCTCAACTTCCACATAACTAAGAATTCAAGGGTTTCTTTGAATGTAAGGGTCATTCTTGACTGGTGTGTCTGAAACAATTCAGTCCACGCCTTTATTTTACTTTATAATTTTACAATACCGTTGATCATTAAGCTCTTTTATGATTAAGCAAACCGGGCAGTTTCAGACACTCCTATGAGTCTGATGTACAAATATCTGTCCTTTCATACACCATATCTGACCATGAACGTAGTTGCGAGGGTCAGCTGGATATAAATATGAAAGTTTGTGAAGATGTTTGTTCTCAATCACGCTCTTACGACTAAACGAAGCTGGCTGAAATTGGGTGTTCTGTATGTGGTTATCCATGGATAGGATCCAGGATTCACATTTAAAGGGTGAAACCGGGACCTTTTTACTAAGACTTGCCTGATTCATAAATTGAGTACGTATCTAATAATGAATGGCATTTAATATTATAATTCTCGGCATGCATAATGTTAGTCCGTACCTATTATTATTGTTCGTGACCCCTGTATGTCCGCTAAAAGGAATTAAAAAAATAAAGATGTGACGAAAATGTTTTTCCATATTGTTATTTATTTAAACAACTCAAGAATATCTTCAGAGCCACGAGAACTCTTAGATCAATAGAATTATATTTTAGTAAGTGACCCTCAATTACTATGAATGTGTAAGAGGGCGCAAAGAAAGTGTGTATAGCGGTGAAATATTTATTTTCCTCTTTAAAAATATTCACGGATGCAGAATGAAGATATGATTTGGGATACGATATTATAAGAGTTCTTCAGATATTAACAGTGTGAGATGAAAAAGTAAAATTTTATTGGTCACATCGAATAAAGCTAAAATATCTGCCTCAACGTATTTCAAGTCATTGCCTTACTTAACACTAAAATCTGGTCTTAATGTTACCTTTTCAGCTATTGTGCTCACGGTGAAGGCTCAATTCATACTGGTTTTAACGGCTTTTAACAAACGCAAGAAACGAGAAGCTTTTAACCGGGGAGGAAGTGAGACGGAATTGTTACGGAATAGGTTAGTGCTGTAGCAAAATGATGAAATTAATGGCATAAGGCGGATGATGAAAACGTTATTTTAGGTATTTTTTTAACCCCGACGATGACGACGAGGTGTGTTATAAAAGTTAATCTTTTGATCTCTCTGTTTGCCTATGGCATAATAGCTGGCGAACGGGTATACCAATATTAATATGATTTTTTTAAGTAGCTGATGATTTTCGTGGGCGCAACAGCGCCAGGTCCTCGTAGTGGGTCTGGGCGTGGACACTCTCTCGCTCGAGACCATGGTACGAGCCATGCTCTCCAGCGGGAGTAAGTGGGACTGCGCCGCCTCTTTCTGCGAGCAGGTCATGCTCGTGAAGGAGGCGGCGGGCCGGGTGCGGGAGAGAGCTCTCCCACCCGAGTTCCGCAGTCGGCGGCCTGGACGCCGCCGACGTGTTTTCGCCGAGGACTATCGGCCTCCATGACCGGGGGTCTGAGGACGGTGAGAGGGTCGCTCACCGTCCTTAGAGTAGCAGGCCCATGACGGCAGCGTGACGTGAGCAACTCACGCATGCCCCCCCTTAGAAGCGGGATAACACCCGAAACCCCCCAAAGACGCGGGGTAGCACCCGAACCACCCCCTGGGCGAGGCCGCAGTGGCGGCCGTGGGTCTGTTGTGAGTCCCGGGACATCCTTCCGAAAGCTTAACCCGGGGCTCCCGACCACAGGCTGTTGGGCGTTGCGTGAGGTTTTTTAGTCGGTAAGAGTCCGGCATAACATCCTCTGAGGATTATCCCTCACGTAAAGAAAAAAAAACAAGCCGATGATTTTAGCAATTAATTTTTAATTTTATTATCTCAATTCCTAAGTGATGCAGGAATTTCACTGAAATTTACAGGTTGAACCTGCACCCTGCTGTTGCATCAAGTAGTCTACAATATTCCTGGCCTTGCCCATGGTCAAAATGGGAGATTTTATAACCAGGAATTTTATTTGTGACTTGCGCTGTGTTTAAGGTTACTCCTACCAAAATTGGTTAAGCGGGGCTTGGTGTACATGTGATTTCAAGAGACAACAACAAACCGTAATGAATGTCTTGAAGTTAAGGGTTTTTACCAACAACAACAATTATTTATAATTTCGACCTTGCGAATTGTCATGTAAAATGCGAAAAAGGGCTTAAAAGGGACAAATATCATTTTACACTAAATGGTAGGTAATATTGAGATTTCAATATCCAAATCATTAAAATAAAAATTCTTATAATTCATTTAACAAAAAAGTAGCTTTAAAACAAAATTAGATGATTATCTATACGGAAAATTGTATTTGCTGTAAGTCAGTTAGCGGATACCAAAAAGTAAACATAATGTTATATTTATGACTAGTTCTATTTCTGTACAATATGTTAATTAAGTATTTATGTATCTTTAAATCTTAGATTTTCCGCACTACCTAACTCGTGTTACCTCAATATCATTATTATTTTTATACCTACCTGTGTATAAACGTTTTTGTTAAAGGTTTAATTACAAATTATCATAGGTATATATTCATAGTATATCATGGTAGGTACTAAGTGCCAAATTACATAGTTTTATGATAACGAGAAATAAACTACTAATTTTGATTCCCTTGAAAGTGGTTCTGTAAGGTTTTCATTTCTATATTATCTTCACCCGTTCACAGATTAAAAGTCTTAAAAGATAGATGGACATCAAAGTTGTCATAATATAATGAGTTCCTTTTTCGTAGGAGTTCCTGATCCCTATTAAGACAATAAGATTACCAAGAGAAGGAAATCTCGAAACCAAACCGTTTTGTCAGCGTAATACAGGACAAGTCCTTACAAAATGATTGAGTGAGGGTCGGAGAGAGTTGTGAACTGCAAGACTGATTCTTTTGAAAAAGGTCTAATGCTACCAATAACATACTTTGTATTTGCATCATAATTATGTGCTATTTATATCTTGCCTTTATGACAGTAGGTAAATTATTTTAAATGCAGTGTATACGATGAGTGATGATCAAACTCTCGATAGGACTTATTTAAACGAATTAAAACAAAATTGAACATTGCCTCATTTTGCCAATTTAAGAATCAATACTAAAATTATTTCTACATTATGTGAATCTTGTGTGATGTCTTTGCACCCGTACATTGCCCAGTTACATTTGACGCCTATCTAGTCAAAACGATGCCGCCGCCTAATTGAAAGTGATAACGACATCCAGCGATTGGTGGCCACTCTCACAGCCTATACCGAGACTATAGATAGTGATCCTCAAGTTGGCAGCCCTATGATGTGCCTCTTCACGCTCCGCTTGAAGAAACCAGAAAGGAAACACGTATCGTATTCGGACGTAACGTGTTGACCTCACAAGTGCGTCATCGATCTACATAATTATTTTATAAATCTAGCGATATAAATTAGATTTGAACAGTAACAGAAAATGAAAATAACAAAAAACCTTTCTATAATTTCTCAGTGGTGTTAAAAACCCTAACATCAGTTTAATTCCTTGGAGCCAGATTTTTAAACAAATTCATTTGATAATTATTAGGTTGAAGTGTCAAACTGCAGCCATTGTGTCAAAATAAAGTCCGAGGGTATTAATACCCGTCCGTCCGTCCTTCTCTCTGTCTTTCAAGAACCTAAGTCTATTCATTAATACGAGCAAGCAAGCACCATACTTTCACGGCTGCTGTTCTTCGTAGATGTAAAAAAAATCAAAGTTCTAAGATAGCAAGTAATAGTTACGGCCGTTTATGACACAAAAAACGTGTATTTCGACACTCGCAAGGGAATAAAAATAGGTACTTACCGTTGACCTAGAACAGTAGTAATATAATATAGTACAGGCATTTGATATTATTGTTTGTAGCTAGAAGTCAAAACATTTTAATCTTTTATGAAATAACCTTCAGAAGTTCGCATCATAAGTTTCTTCCCAGACAAACAGTATTACAGTTTGCAGTAATCTCATCTGTGTTAGCGTCGACGGTGAGCTGGGCCCATTGTTCCATGGTTCCAGCCATCTTTATCTCTGGTAAATTACGTTTCAGTACAGATACCTATTCGCTCGCCGCGTTTGTTCCAACTTTCCAGCAGCGTAATTTGTAATTTGTTTTAAGAGGGTTTATCACCCAGCGCGGACAAAATTGAAAAAGTATCAAGTAGCGTTGAGCACACTCAAAGTATTCGAATATTACGATAATACCTGACTGTCTCTGGAAGGCCTCGGCCGGTACTAATTTCTCGCGGCCCGTGCATCGAGTTTGAGGACTCTTTTTATTACGTTATTATAGATATGTTTAAAGAAGTTTCTAGAATATTACTGATGTATTCAATTGGTGATATCATGATCAGTCTGTAAATGTAAAAAGATCACCATTTTGTAAACTAGAAGTGTACCAAAAATCGTGATGAAGTTCATCAAAGTACGACGTTTTTTGGAAACTTTATTTGTCATGTTTTGGTGATAAGAAATATATTTCGGTATAATTTTCTTAGGCGGCTTTAAAGAAGACAATACGAAGATACTTATAGCAGCTTTAATTTATGTGTACATCAATTAATTTTATACCACCCGATTGGCAAAGATGCCTTGTTTCGTAGAATTTCTTCAAACGAGGTGTGTAAACACTGTTTTTAATAAAAACCTAGTTGTGCCACGTTTATTTTGATTTGAGCTATTTTTAGACAAGGAAATATATTACTCTTACACATTAATCATACTTACTAAACATTGGTAGTTTCTTCAGTAACAAACGTTTCAAACGCGTGAAATCATGTATTTGTGCGTTAACCCTCTTAAATCCTTGTAGGTAACTACCCTACCTTGTAAGTACCAGATGATCATACACATTTGCTTTTGTATCTGAAGTATATGAATGATATGTGTATAATTTTTAAAGCAATTAGTGTGTTTGGATTCCCTTCCAAATTTATTTGCAACTGATATATTACATAGGTACTAGCTGACCAGGGCAACTTCGTTTACGTTACATCACCACTTTTCTGTATACCGACTGCAGTGCCATCTGCCCAGCTGATTTGTGAATCTAAACTATCCAGAGCGCCAGCATACAAAAAAAAATCATTCAAATTCATTCACTGTTGTATAAAATGTCTCAGTGGCGAGGGAAGTTTATACAACTGCTGTTGTTGAGTTCGCAGGTTCAAGTCCCAGGTCAGAACAAATATTTGTGTAATTCACAAATGTTTGTTGTGGAGTTTAAAATGAGATGACATTCTTGGATTGACTGTTCCCTTTTGTTGTCTAGATCCTACCTTAATGTGAGCTGGGCAGCGTATTAAAGTCTGATCTGTGATGATTGATAACAAGGCCAATTGCATGTTAGGCAACGCAGGCCAAACAAGTGTTTTAAAAAGAAGCATACAATATATTCATACACTTCTTGAGGTTATAAGATCCATATTAGTAAAACATTGTCATTAATATTTCAGTTAGGTCAGAGTAGGAGATAGCCGATAAGGGGAACTTAGCCTAAGTAGTTGCGTTGATCATCTTACCCCAATCTGACTGATCTAGCAATGTACTTTTGAAAATTCATCACTTTAAAGAGCAAAAAACTGAGGTTTTAATCCTAGGTAGGTGAATACGGTGGGTATAAACTAGTAGTATTTTTTTAAATTCAAATATTAGTATCGAGATGTGCTTCGGTTAAACCAATACAGTCATAGATGTAATGTAATTATAGTAGGATAGTAGGTTAGTTATTAGTATGGACAGTTTTCTATTACAAAGACTCTTTTGTAACAAATAGTAATGCACAAAATGGTTATGACTCTCGATTAAATTATATGTAACGTGTTCATTGATTGTAAAGAGTATAATAATCCTCTAGAAAATAATTATTTTCGAGCTGTCTAATCTTGAACTCCTAAACATAACTACCATGATGAGGATTTCCTTGAGCAATGCACAATTTAATTAAATTTTACGTTAACTCATACGGAAACCACAACCCTGTCTGAGAATTATTAGATGCCAACGCCTATTAGATGGGTTGCTTTTAACGTTACTGACGCAAGTAACTAGATAATATTATTATGTGTGTGGCAATGATTGTAAGCGTGATGCATGTAATGAAAGGTTGAGAATGGAGTAGTTATTTAGTACGTGAGTGAGAGAAGTGGCCGATACGAATGGTTGAGAATTTAAGGTGTATTTGTGTGATGTACATTGTAATTTTTAAAAAGAACTGAACAAGATTCCAGACGTTTACCAGCCGCTTTATTTGGAACAAATCCCACATGTATTAAGAAAAAAGATACTATTTAATTTCTTGTTCCAAGGTTTTCATTTTGACTTGATTATATAAACTAGGCTAACTAATTTATAAAAAATTGGCTTGGCTTAAATCTGTAATCTGTAGTGCATGTCATTGCCTGCTGGGAGTTACGGCGGCGATGAAGATGATTTATTTGTTATTATACCTAACATAATTATAATAATATTCACATATAATGAATTTATGACTCTTAAGAAATAATTTAGTAATAAATTAAAATTAATCAAGTCTTATTCAAATTTGTAGACTTTGTTTGGCAAACAACACTTTTAATAATAACCTCGTGAACAGTCTTTATCTTTTAAAGGAAACTTTTGACTCCAACAAAAATGTATCACTAAGTAATGAAAAGCTCACAAAAGGCACCCAGGGTAGGTTGTTGCGAACTGAATGTGAGTGAGAGAGGCTAAACACTGGTCCCTGTTCCTCAGAGTTTATCTCCCTTCCCGAGCAGCAACCGGCTAGCAAGCCAGAGTTCGGTTACTCCCTGAAATGTAGCAAATCTTAATTCTAACTTACCTTAGCTAGCTTTATTGGAGAAAGCCAGAGATATACGGTCGGACTTGGAAACATCATTTCCAGGGCATACGGAAAACCTCGTTTTGGGTCTGACCCACGATGGCAAAATTGGAGCCCGCAGTAGTAACAACAATACAGTCGCTAACACGTTGTTAAAATGCTTACGTGCTTAAAGTGACAATGGAGGGACCATCTCGTGAGCAGCAAGTCAGCGTCTGTCAACAAATTTGATTATACCACATTATAATGGCAGACAACGTCATAAAAAGTCATCCAGTCCCTTGAAATGCTCAGAATTCTATTTTGAACCTTTTGCCTCTTCAAAAGATCAGCAATTCTGTCCATTTTTCATTGATTAATAAGACACACGCAGAAAGTTATGGTAGCACGTATACTCTAACTCGCACATTTTATTATAAAATAGAGGACGCAAGCGGCTGCAACTGCGACACACTTTTGGACTGCCTGCCGCCTCACACTCTTAAAGGTAGAAAGTTTTCGAAAAAAATCCTTGAGTGAATTTTTTGTACATCAAATTACTAAAACGGATAGAGCTGAGCGTTGATAGAGATCAGTCGTTAACTACTAGGTACTATTATAATAAAATATTGTAATTTATACGTAGCCTTTAATAGGTAACCCTATATTGTCGGCAATTAGTGAACAAACGAAGGTAAGTATTTGGCACAGACCGCAAGGTTTTCATTACCGGCTTGAAGGTAACCATTCTATTTTACTAATAGTTATTCCAGTATTTAAATAAAATAGAATTATATCACCAAAGATTTCTATGTTTAAGGGTATCGTCGGTAAAATCACAGTAATACAAATTTGTTTCTGTGTATTACAATCGCGGTAGGTAAATCCATTATACAATACAATAATTTCTAAAATAATTCTATACAAACGAAAAAATAAGTCTGGCGCCGTTAAGCACATACAAATTTTCAAAAATAATTTAAAAAGAAGGCTGTGACCTACGAATAATGTATACAGAATTTCCGAGCTCGTCTCAACCAAATATTAATATCTTAGTAACACAATTACACCGCTGTTATCTTAAAACATAAAGGTAATTTTTTTTTATTGTTTTACGCTATCAATTATGTATTCGTTTATTTACGTAATAAATAATCACATAGACACGTATAATGATAAATGGAATAACTTATCACTGTTTAGTATCGCTATGTTAGACGTTATTTTTGTGGTAGCGACTATTTAATTTACTGTTATATTACTTACTACTTTATTACTAACAATTTTTGATATTTGAACACAAATCAAGTGATACTCGTAGTACAGCATATTATATTAGACATTTATTAACATTCATTTCCTAGAGTTGTCTAATTTGAAATATATGTAATTATGATTTTTTATTAACCCTAGCTCACTAACCTTATTTTCTCGTCACATTATCACTAACCTTTCGTCTCTTAGACTACGAAATAAAACACAGGATATTTATTTTAATCAGCCTGTTTTAATATGTTGTACTAACTTAATCAACATTCTTGGGTATCAGGTTATGCAATAATAACATAATATTTGTAAAAAAAATAATCAGTGACATTATTACACATGGAAAAGGTATGTTCTCCTCAAATAGCCCTTTCGCAGCCCTAACAGAAACATTTCGTCATAAGACCCTTTTTACAGAACAATAGCTGCATTTTTTTCTTGTTCTGAGTGCTTCATGACTGGTACTTTATATAATTAGTAAATTTTATCAAAATCAGTACTAAAATACCTTGTAAAAAAAGTTACGTTATTACTAACCTTTCGACCGTCAGACGACGATATCGCAATATACACTAAACTACTGAACGTCTTCCTGTAACAAGTGCACAGGAAACCCTAATAACGCAAATTATGAAGGTATTGAAAGCGGGCGGGGTGGCGGAGGATAGGAACTTACCGATACATCAAATGCGCGGAGTATCTACTGGTAGTCTATTAGACGAATGGTTTGTGATCTAGGGTTAATAATTTTTTTACAGATTTATAAAACAGGCCAAGTGCAAGTCGGACCCACGCACAGAGGGTTCCGTACCAAACAACGGCAACCAATCACGTTTGCTATATGGAAACCCCCCTTAATTCACCCTTTGTTGTTATAGCAGCAACAGAAATACATCATCTGTACTAATTTCAGCTCTCTAGCTATCACGCTTCCTGAGATACAGCCTCATGACGGACATAAAGACAGACGGACAGCTAATTCTCATGAATAGGGTCGCGTTTTTACCCTTTGGGTACGAAATCCTAAAAATTTACTACAGTATAAGAAATCACAACGGACGAGACTGTTAATACCTCGTTTAACTTTCCATAGGATTCCTCTCTATCGAATTCAACTGGTTGGGTTCCATCTTGTAGGAATTTCTTTAATTTCTATAGAGTAATTTTTTTATTCGTTTATTTATGCTTTTTTTTTTAATAATGTACCTAATAGGTATTTTAATGCCACAATTATTATTTTTTTAAAGATCTCCCACATCAACCTGACTGTGTTCCCTTACGGCATTCTCAGTATAATTAGATGATTATTTTTAGGTGAATTTTTCAAAAGGGATTGGATGGCTAACTCTGAAACTATAAGGAATAGCGAGAAATGCTCAAAGGAGTCACGAGCCCGATTTTAATAAAACTTAAAACCTCATTATTAGATTTTTGAAAAATAAATAATTCTAGCCGGGAATGGAACCCGTTGATTTACGATAGTGTTGCTATTAAGGATCTTATTCTGGGAAGTAATGACAATGACATTTTATTTTTCTTACGTTAACTCATTAATTGTTCAAAATGTAGGCCATTGTTTTCAATACATAGCTGGATTCCAGACCTCTTACTGCATTCAATATTACAATGTTATTGATTCCTTTTAGAATATTCTCTAAAGAACGTTTCAAGTCATCAACTGCATCATACGTGTCTTTGTAAATTTTGTTTTTGACATACCCCCAGAGAAAGTAATCTAAGGGTGTAAGATCCGTCGATTTCGCTGGCTGAAATTAAAATTGAGATTATTTTCTACTTTTACATTTCACCAGCCTACCAGAATCATATTGTGCATAATTTAAAACACGGTATAGTTACGATCCTTTCTGGGATTTTGAACGAAAGAATTTATGATACAAAATTTAGTTACCAACATGAAATATAAATTTTATTAAAATTCCAATTTTTCCTTTAATTTGCCGTAAATCATTACTTCGCAGAATTTGATCCTTAATAGCGACACTATCGTATGGTGTAATAATTTAGGGCGCGTTTATTTTTTCAAAATCAACTAGTTCGATTCACAGCTAGGCTTTTTCAAAAATCTAACGATGAGGTTTTAAGTTTCATCAAAATCGGGCTCGTGACTCCTTTGAACATTTTTCGCTATTCCTTATAGTTTCGGATTTGGCCATACAATCCCTTTTCAAAAATTCATCCTGTATATTTTACGGCTGCAGTTATCTAACTAACATTTGAGAATGGCGTAAGGTGAAATAAATGCAATGAAACAGTACTAGTGGCGTTTTGAGGGCGTACCCTTAACTCCAAGCCGTAGGCAGATGGCATGGCACCGTGTGGTGTTAGTTGGCAGAACATAGTCATGGCATCCATAAGGATTTATACAGGTAATAAAACAGTACAAGTGGACGTTATTCATAAAGACAGCGTGACGTGAGGGATTCACGCACGCCTCCCCAAGAAGTGGTATAACACCCGAACAACCCTCCAATGACGCGCGACGAGACTGTGCATCTCTCTTTTGGTTTCACCTTGTAGTTGTTTAGTGTTAGTTTCTCTCATTTTATAACACAGTGATGATCAGTGTTACTCACCAACTAGCGCGAGGTAGCTATGCAGAGAACTCTTTCCCAGGGCGCCTTACGACAGAGATTCCAGTGTGCGTGCAAGGGTAGGCCAGGGCTCTGACGAAAACAGTCAGGTAGGGTGTACACACATATATTTATATAACACACAATACTACAGAGACAATGAGATTACATAGATACAGAAAGCACAGACATACATAAGAATATTACAGGTTTAGGTTCTAATAGTACAGCACTACACTAATTCAGCATGAGGAAGTAATTTAGGCGGCTAGACTACACGAATAAGTGGGTGACAAGTACTGGCCTTTGAGACAAGCGGAAAGCGACCCCGTACGTTATCACAGCCAGGTGGAGTTGGCAGGCTCCTCTCGAAATCACCTCGCTTGTGTGGTCCACGTGTTTTTGGGCGTGGTTTCGAAAACCTTGGAATGGCCGCTTTACCCCGTACTAAAAAACCCTGTTATGACAAGTAAACGACAAATTAAGATGCTGATTATGTGTATAGACAGACGAAAATCAACCCGCTTTGCAACAATAAAGAACAACTCACCAGTTTCCTGGGTAAAGTTAGGTTAACACAAAATGTCACTAACGAAGTTACTAATTTTGGTTGTAACTTTAGAAAAACATCAACTGGAGTGACTAAAATAAAACTTAGTAGCTCAGAAAATCAAAGCACCGAAGCCATCCAATCTCAAGAAACCTCTCTCAATTTTTCATTAACCTTTTTTCTCCGATGTCAGTTCCCCAAAAAAAACTCTAGTCATGTCCCATAGACTATCGACCGTTTTCCTGAGACAGCTGTTGCCACAGCAAAAAAACAATCAATCGATCATGGCGCTCTCAAACGCTCAAATATATTGACAAGCCCAAGACCAGACTTGCCACATATAGAAATAAATGCTACAAGTTAACGACCAGGAAATTAATAAAACAAGGCGCCTCACGCGGAAACGAAAACTAAAATAAATATGATTATAATAAGTTTTTTCAGAAAAATATGCTATTCAAAAACATTGACATTGAACCGGGTGGCACTTTAATATTCTATTTAAAATAAAGGTGTTAGAAATGTTTAATTTCAATTTTATATTTGCAATCTTATTTGTTTTTATATTTAGCTCGCCAAAATGATGCCGCCGCTGGATGGAAAGTCACAGCGACATCTAGCGATTGGGGGCCACTGTCGCAGTCTGTAGGATTATAGACAGTGGTCCTCTTCACGCTCCGCTTGAAAAACCCAGGATTGTAAGAGGAGGAAAACACGTGCGCTGGCAGGTCGTTCCAGATTTTTATGGTTCGACAAAGAAACGATCTTTAGAATCATTCAGTTCTAGCAAAGATTTCTCTTCACTGTGTGAGTGGTGAGAATCTATGTCCAGCACGCGCTGTTTGAGATCGGAAAGGAGAGGGCAGGATTAGGTTGAAAAATTCTTCAGAACACTCACCGTGATAGGTACGGTAGAATGCAGCCAAAGATGCAATGGTTCTTCGCTGCGCCAATAGCTCCAGACTTTCCGTCACCTCAGGACAGTTGATAATGCGAATGGCACGCCAACTGCACTGAGTCCAGCGCGTCAAGCAAGTACCTCGCGGAGTCGTCCCAAAGGTGAGAGCAGTATTTGACGCAAGGACAATTCTGCGTCTTGTACAGGAGACCCATTTGATGTAACTTAAAAAATCGCTTCACCTTGTTTACTGAATTTTCCTCCTCATAAAACTGACTTCTTTTCCTACTCCTTTTCCGTCCATGCAGTGATGCTATGGAACTCACTTCGAGCTTTCATTAGGGACTGTAAATCTATTAACAGTTTTAAACATAAACTCAGACTGCATAATCTTTCCTTATCTTGCTGTTGACTAAATTTGCAATTATTATTTTTGTCTAAAAGTAATTGTATGTATTTATTGTATGCAATTTTCTATGTATATTTATTAGCTACACTATAGTGTTGTTATGTATGTATATTATATGTATGTGTATGTGTCTGTATTGTTTGTATGTATTATGTGTATGAGTGTTATATGTATCTGATGCATCTATTGACTTTCTTGAGTACTTTTTTTTTATTTACCCTATTCTGACTTAAAACGATCTCCTCTCTTGGGTCTGTTGGAAGAGATTTCTATTTAGAAATAAGCAGACCCTTTGTACTAGTACTCGTTTGTGTATCTCATTTTTAAATAATGTGTGTACAATAAATTAATAATTAAAAAAATAAATAGGACTTCTAGTTTTCTCGAGGCTAGCCCAATACATCGCTCGCGCCGGTCGTCTATGCCAAGGATGTCCAGATTGTCCCCAAGAGAGTTATTTTCAGCTTCCAACGTTGCATGTTGAAATCATCATGATTAGGAAAATGCTGGAGAGCTAGTAGCAGCTCTCCAGAATATCCCTAATCATGTTGGTTTATTGCGAGCCTATAACAATTTCCTCTAGAATTTAATTTATAGGATAATGGCAATTTTATGAAATCTAATGTATTAAAATAGTTTATTCGTAAAAAGATTTCAAGTAATACTATTTCGTAGTAATTTGGTATTATTATCTCATCAAACGCAATCTGATCCAACAATGTAGATAGATTTTAGACATAACAGCAGTACCGAGCGAGTGAGAAATAGATGAACCCACTTCTGTCACGATTTCACGCCACATATATCATTTAATACTTTGTTTATTTGATCACCTGGAAAATGAAAACAACCATTTTTATACTTATATTTGTATAAAAAAAGGAATAGCCAACGATACGAGTATTAAACCAATAAATTTGCAATGGACGTTAATACAGATCATTATCAACTTACCCCAAATAGATAATCTTGATAACCCCTTCACGTTGTTTGTTATTTCCCATCGTCTACAAAGAAAACGAACTCAAGACTACGAGGTTCTTAAGAATACTTTATTATTAACTTAAAGTATTTGAGATTACAGTTGATAAAACCTTTGTACTTACAAGGCTACGAGACTAAACTAATATTCAAACTTCGACACTGTTATTTTTTAACAATTTGGCGGTGAGACAAGTGTTATAGTTTTCGTGTGGTCCATATTATGTGATTGACATCATTGCTTATAAGACGGATTTTTTTAATATCTAAGGTTAGACAGGCTTGTACATTGTTTTCTCCCTCCCTCTGACTCCCGTTTCTTTTCTTTCGCCCATATTTCCATTAAAGTCGGTGTATATATTAAATCGAAGCGCTTGTAATCCCGTAGACTCAGTGTTCTGTAAACTATCACTGCATTAAATACGATCATTGACTGTTTCATAGATAGGCGATCACAAATCACAACTGATCATGATCACAATGATTTTCATGCATTTGGAAAGCATTTTAAGCAATTGGTCTCAGTTACCAGTAGCAGGGCATAGCTAGTTTTGTACCTATATGACGGTACCTGCGTATGTTCATTTTCAAAACTCCAATGGGTTCACCACCTATTACGCCCTTGGACAATACTAACCTTGAAACATTGTCATAAAATATGGGTTTAAAAGCTACCCCATTTAAACCTACTATTTGAGGAATTTTGATAACTTCATTGATATTACAACAGACAGAATAGCTTACAATTCAGCAGTCAGAATTTAAAAAAATCAATTTTAGATTCAACCCAAATTGGCTCTATGTAGAATCTAGATTAAGAATTAGAAATATTCTTACCTATTTTTATTATTATTTAAAAGGTTCTCTAATCTAAAGGAACCTTTTTCAATTTCGTATTTTAATTTCTATATATTATAGGTAAGTTTTCTACAGACCACTATACTTTGAACTTATGTAAAACCAGATAATTTTTTAACACTTAAAGTGCCAGCTGTGTGTGTGTGCAGCAGATAAATAAGGTTTAACTGAAAAAACATAGACTTCCCTACTTAAATTAATAGAAGAGTTTCCTTTGCAATCAACAGGTAGCGTTAGTGTTCCATTTAATTCGTAGCTATTTCGAACATCTAAAGTGACCAGTGCGTCAGTTGTGATTACTTTTTTCTCTAGGTTAAACCAAAAACAATAAAATTTTACGTTACGTTTCAATAACAGATAGCGAAGTATTCATAATGCCGTAAGTCTAAGGCCACATTGTAAGCTTGTAGTTAGTTTCTTTGAGCCAAACTATTCGCTTGGTGGTTTGATCCTAGCGAACAATCTCATTGGACAATCACAGCGCCAGTGGCGACGTTGTGTGCGAACATGCTTAGCTAGGTGCCTAAATAGTCCCGAGAGTCACTTGGCTTCTAGCTCTTAGCTCAACCAAATCAGATTATCAGTCAAATGCTGGACGATGACTTCTTCTGATTTTATTGAAAAACGTTGTCGTACCTACCTACTGTTCTATTAAGACCGTCAATCATAGATTATACAGGTGATTTTTTTAAAAAGGACTTGGATGGCCAAATTCGAAACTATAAAGAATAGCTAAAAATGCTCAAAGGAGTCACGAGCCCGATTTTGATAAAACTTAAAACCTCATCATTAGATTTTTGAAAAACCAATTATCCTAGCTGGGAATCGAACCCATTGATTTTGAAAAAAAAAACACACCCTATATTATTATACCATACGATAGTGTTGCTGATAAGGTTCAAATTCTGCGAAGTTATGATACTCGGCAAATTTAAGGAAAGTTTGGAATTTTAATAGAATTCATATTTTATGTACCTAAATTTTGTATCATAATTTGTTTCGTTCGAAATTCCATAATAGATCGTAACTATTCCTGTTTTAAATCATGCTCAGAATGATTCTTTGGAGAATATTCTAAACGGCATCAATAATATTGAATGCAGTACGATCCTTGAGGTCTCGACTCCAGCTATTGGTCTACATTTTGAACAATTAATCAGTTTACGTAAGAAAATAAATTGTATTTTGTTAAAGATGAGCACTTTCCTTTAGTTTGCCGTATGTCATTACTTCCCAGAATAAGATCCTTAATAGCAACACTATCGTATTGTGTAATAATATAGGGTGTGTTTTTTTTTAATCAATGGGTTCGATTCCCAGCTAGGATTATTGGTTTTTCAAAAATCTAATGATGAGGTTTTAAGTTTCATCAAAATCGGGCTCATGACTCCTTTGAGCATTTTTCGCTATTCCTTATAGTTTCGGATTTGGCCATCCAATCCCTTTTGAAAAATTCATCCTGTATAGTTAAATTTTGATTATGCCGTGAGGAAAAAGTGATCAGATTGAGGCTCTTCTGATATACTTATGACAGGGTCATAGATTTTACTGTAGTTAGGGTGGTTGACCCCACAGCCTGGTCTTCCATCAGCATAGCATAGCACCCACATATATAGCATGCACTAAACAGCATGTGAATATTTTTTGAACTAACAGCTTTCGATAAAAACACGAACTCAAATATTTAAGCTAGTATTTACCTACGTAAGATCGAATTACAATAGCCACAAAAAATATGATAGAGTATTTTCATATTTTTTACATCTGCAACACATATTTTATTATTCGAAGTGTGTAGGTTAATCAATATTATTTTAATTACTGTTAAAAGAGGTGTGTGTGTGTACCTCCATGGTGGAGGCTGACGCATTGAGTTGTCGTCGTAGTGCAGGTAGGTTCCCGCGTCATCATGCCCTCAATGATCTGATGGCTCTGGTTTCAGCAGATGTGCCCTGCACTCTTGAGCTTCCTGGTCTGTCCAGATCAGATGGCAAGAGACCGGATGGATTGACTCTTATACCGTGTGACAGGGGTAGGTGCTTGATTTGGGACGAGACTTGCGTGAGCACTGTGGCTGCGAGTCACTTGAGCCGAACTGCTCTTCTCCCTGCTGCTGCGACCGAAGACGCGGCTAGCAGAAAGCATCAAAAGCACAGATTATATAGATAATATATTCTATATTATCAAAAGTATGCGACTTTGGCGCGGCGAGTGTTCTGGGTACATTTGCACCAGATAGACCCGATGCAGGTTATTTAGCTAACAACTTTTTGTTAGTTTTATTAATAATTTGGATTATGTTTATTTAATAAATTATTTGTAATGTAAATGATGTCCTACTATTTAAATATTTATTAATTTATACCTCATATCTTATTAAGTGCGGTTCTACGTAAATAATAAAGAGGTAAGGCTTTTTACGTTCGTTTTTTGGTCAGAAAAGCAGTTTATTCTTAAAACAACATAAAAACGCAGCAAAATAAAATTTGTATATTCCTAATTATCCTAGGTATGTACCTATATTTTTTGTTTAGTAAAAAACATTAGTTTTCTTGCATAGCATTTCAACAGTATTTGTATGGACGAAGTAGGTACGGTATAGCTAATTATAGCTATAAAATACTCGTAGAATTAAAGTTAAAAAACTAACCATAGAAAAATAAGACATTAATACTTTATTAAAAATCATATTTTAGGTAAAGGAATTACATTAAGCTTATTTACTATAATCTATATCTATATATATAAAAACCGGCCAAGTACGAGTTGCTTATGACGTATTAAAAAAAACTACCAACTCGATTTCGTTCAAACCAATTTTCGTTGGTAGATTTTATGGCAATGTAAATTATATATTTTTTTTAGATTTACCATTCTCTTAGTTTAGAAGTTAGAGGGGGGGGGGGGGGGGGGACACACATTTTTCCACTTTGGAAGTGTCTCTTGCGCCAACTATTCACTTTAGAAAAAAATGATGTTACAAACCTTAATAGCATTTTTAAAGACCTATCTATAGAT
Source organism: Miltochrista miniata (assembly GCA_933228765.1). Lineage (NCBI taxonomy): Eukaryota > Metazoa > Arthropoda > Insecta > Lepidoptera > Erebidae > Miltochrista > Miltochrista miniata. The sequence goes on along the minus strand of OW121763.1, from coordinate 12,958,927 downwards.
ACCTCACACGTATGGGTTAGATAAAAAAAAATTGAGTTTCAGTTCTGAGTATGGGGCCCCAGAAATAAACTGCTTTTTTTTCTAGTTTTATATAAAAAAATCTTGATGCGGTTTACAGAATACATCTCCTTACCAAGTTTCAACAGCATAGGCCTTATAGTTTCGGAGAAAAGTGGCTGTGATACACGGACGGACAGACAGATAGACAGACAGACAGACAGACAGACAGACAGACATGACCAATCACGTGTAGTGAAGGGACATCACCAAATTTCAACCTTAATCATTATACTTTTGGTCATATTTCTAGTGCTACTCAACCGATTGCAATCAAACAAATGTTAGAATTTAAATCTGACCAAGGCCTTATAAACACATAATACCGCATCGAAATCGGTGCAGTAGTTTTGCGTTCATCGTAGTTAAATAATTATAACGCCAAAAGTCAGCCATTTTGATTTTCCATGAATTTTATTATACCTGATGTCACGCACACAATCACGACGAATCAAATGACACCTTGTATTTAAAAATCCATCAAGCCGTTCAGGCTGTAGAGCGTCCAAGAAAAATTATCAAACTTTACATTTTAGCGCCAAAAGTCTGCCATTATCATTTTTCAAAAATTTTAATATACTTGGTGTCACTCACACAATCACGACAAATAAAATGACACCTCGTATGTTAAAATCCGTCAAGCCGTTGAGTCTGTAGAGCGTGCAAGAAAAAATATCAACATTTTCATTTTAGCGCCAAAAGTTGAAGTAAAACCATTTTGATTTTGTAGAAAATTTAATGTACCTGGTGTCACTCACATAATCACGACAAATGAAATGACACCACGCATGTCCAAATCCGTCAAGCCGTTCAGGCTGTAGGACGTGACAAAGAATTATACATACATACATACATTATCTCGAAAAACATTACCCTCCTGTCTTCGGCAGTTCGGGTAAAAAGGATGTAAAAATACTGAATATCGTTTATAAATGAACAAATTAAAATGTATATAAAAATGAATCTGCGAAATGTATGTACGCGCATAACTTCAGAACGGCTGGACCGATTTCGGTAATTCTTTTTTTTGCCTTTGTTATTGTCAGGAGAAGGTTTAAAAAAATATGGTTGTTTTTTTTTTTTTTTTTTTTTTTTTACGTGAGGGAAAATCCTCATGGATGTTTATGCCGGACTCCTACCGACTAAAAAACCTCACGCAACGCCCAACAGCCTACGGTTGTGAGCCCCGGGTAAGCCCTCGGAAGGATGTCGGTTGGAAAATTTTAAGTGGGTAACTGTATCCCGCTTGAACTGTTAGAAGAAATAGTTTCTATTGTGATTTTGGATCGGGTCTTAGAACAACCTTCCGGACGGAAACTTCGAAATGGGAACCGGGAACAGAAAGACTGACAGGGAACTGGAAACCAGTAACCGAAAACCAGGAACCGGGAACTCTGAACTCGAAACCGGAAACCCAGAATCTGAAACCGGAAATGGGAACAGGGGACCGGGAAGTCAATCCTAAACCGGGAACAGGAAATCGGGAACGTGAACAGGGAACCGGGTACTCAGAATTTGGAATACTGATATTTCATAGTTATGGCAGGACAACGTCTGTCGGGTCAGCTAGAATAGAATATTTTATTTTTAGAAGTCAGGTGCGATTTGTTTTTATACACTTTCGAATTCTATAGTAACAAATCGCACCTGACTGATTCAAAAACGCATATTATTAAACCATTTTGACTCGAAATGACACGGTAATTACTCTTTAGTTCTCAAGGCGTAACTCTTTGAGGAGAAAAAAATCTGGGAAGTACGAGTCGGACTCGCGCACGGTGGGCTCCGGAGGCGACTAAAAAGGTAAAAAAATACGTTTGTTGTATGATGGAAGCCTCCGTTAAATATTTTTTTATTTTAGTAGGTATTTGTTGTTATTCAGCTCTCTCATCATCATCTGGTGCCTCTCCATTACTGGAAGTTGGCCGTCAGCATTCTATGGTAACACCACATCTCGAAGGCTTCGAGGTTTTTCTGTGTTTCCGCTTTCAAAGTCCAGGCCTCGCTACCATACAACGCTACCGACCACACGTAACATTTAAGCATTCTTACTCGGAGCCTCATGGATAATTTACGGCTGCACAAAACTTTCTCCATTCTTTTTAAGTTCGATCGGGCTATTTCAATCCGGGTTTGAATCTCCTGTTCACTATCCCATTCTGCATTCACCCAAGCACCAAGGTATTTTTACATCCGCACTCGCTCAAAATCTTTACCCGCAACTCGTATATTGGGGTTCAAATCCTTGCTCCCAGAAACCACCAGAATCTTGGTCTTAGATGCGTTCATGTTCAACCCTGCTCTCATGCCGCATTCGTTGACCCTGTCCAACATCTTCTGCGTGTCATCGGCGTATCTGAGGTTGTTAACGATTTTGCCGTTTTACTCCGACGTTTAAGTTTTCAAGCGCTGCTGATATTATTGCCTCAGAGTACAAGTTGAAAAACAAGGGAGACATAACACATCCCTGTCTGACCCCTCGATAAATCTCTACTTCATCGGTCTCAGTGTGGTCCACTCTAATAGTTGCCCTCTGGTTGCAGTACAAGTTCTTAATAATTTTTAATACTTAGTGTTATTTAGTGCTGACATGCATTCCTGTGTTCCCACAATATCTTTGCCGTCCAACCCAACGTCGATTAAGCGCTTCATTAGGATGTTATGTTTAACTCGATCAAACGCCTTTTCATAGTCAATGAAACACAAAATGACATTAGTATGCATCTCTGCATTTTTGTACCAAAATGTTAAGGGCAAACAAGGCTTCACGCGTCCCCATGCCTGATCGAAAACCAAACTGACTGTCTCCGAGTTGTTCATCGCATTTTGGTCGTATTCTGTTATGAATTATGGTCAAAAACACTTTCAGCACATGACTCATTAAGCTGATCGTACGTTACTCAGTGCACTATTTAGCCTTTACCTTTTTGGGTAAAGTGCGCCATTCCTGGGGTTCCACACCAGAGTCGTATACTTTATATACTTTATTGAATAAATGCGTGAGGGCACTCGTCATCACATAGTCATCTTCCAACAGCTTGAGCACTTCGACGGGTATGTCATCCGGACCTAACACTTTTCCAGTCTTAGCTGCTTTCAATGCTTGCTCTACCTCAGATGTTAATATTGGTGGACCAGTGTCATCAGTTATCATACCCTCATTGGCATCACTTCTAGAGACATTGGCAAACATCTGGACTACATAGTCATTCAGCTCTCTAGTTATCATGGTTACTGAGATACACCGTAGTGGCGTACATAGACACAGATGAATGGACATTAAAGTCCCATGAATACGATTCCGTTTTTCCCCTTTGGGTACAGAATCCTAAAAAAAAACTTTAATAAATCTCCTAACAAGTTATCTTGAAACAAAAAAAGAAAATTACTTTACTACCAAAGTACCAACTGTTTTAAGAAGAAGCGGACGAATCCACGTCAAGGAACTAGTACCTACTGAAATAACCTTTCTAATTGTACACAAATTTCCTAAGACCACCATGCGGTTTTTCACGTCATTACCTCTTTTGTCCATAATGAATCACGGCCTGTGCCTAATTATTTCAGCGAGGCCTTTTAAGGCACCTTCATAATATTATTCGTAATTAAAAGGCGCAAAGCTAATTGTCCGTGAACTCCAATGCCGACGTTACGCTGGCACGAAGTTTATTTTGAAAAATAATGTTGGAAAATTATTTTTTTTCTTTAATATTGATGTAGGTACTAGATGGTGCCCGCAGATCCGCCCGCGCGAAAATTATCTCAAAGTTTTTTTAATTTTGTTGTTCCAAGATCCTGCAGTATCTTTCATCAACAAAATGGTGCAATGGCAGCATGACCATCAAGTTTTACAATAAGTTACCTAAATCTTTAAAGTCATTGCCGAGGAACACATTCCAAAAAACACATTAACGGTTGGCTTTTAGAGAAATGTTTCGACTTGATGAATAAATTCTGGACATGCAAAAATATACATTGTCGCAATAAAATGAATATCCGCGTACGATGGGGTATACTGGTATGCTAATTGAAAGTAGTTTTGACTAAAAGTTTATATGTACGTACGAGTATAATTGACCTGACATATTTAAATACTGGACATTCCCAATGATAAGTGTAATAATAATAAACCCCTCGTGGACAGTCGTTATCCTTTCATGGGAATAACGCAACCCTATGAGAGCATAGTAGATTAAATACACATATTAAATTACTTTATTATTTTTATTAAAACTTAAGTAATTTAATAGAAGTAAAACCTACTTTAAAATTACCCATTTTGGTTATCTATTTTTGAAGTATAGCAGTTTTAGGACATTAAAATAACTAGTAATCATTTTAGATATCATTGGAAAGATTTGATGATTGAGAATGCCTTACTATTGTGTATGTTTAAAATATCTACATTATATTTAACCCTAAAGCACTAACCGTGACTTTATTCATGGTTAGCGGTAGTATTCCAAACAAGTAGATTAAAATCACTTGATATCTGAATAATAATCCGCAAAAGTATCATTACTTTTCGATTCAGATTTTGTATTTACCGTTGTAAATTAGTGCTCGATGGTGCTCGCTTAGTTAAACGCCTTTTACAGTTACGCAAAGACATTCGAACTTTTAGTGCGGCATCGTAAATCGCTTTAAATACCTTATTTTAGACTCCTAGGTACCAAGAGGCTAGCTCAAAACAGCTTTCTATGTTGTCAGCTGGGGTAGGCCAGGACCTGGACGCAAACTCGCAATTAGTGCTGCTCGCAGAAGTTGTCTATGGCATTTTCAAGACAACGCAAATCGAACTACTTTTTCAATACGCACTGCTTGACCTTCCCTTTAAGACGAGCATCGTAGTATAGCCTTAGCGCGAGGCCGCATCTGCGTTTTTCCGCGGCGGTTTCTAACCTCAAAATGTCAAAACTTGACTTAATTTCATTGATTTTGACAGTTTGATGACACTTTGAGGTTAGAAACCGCCGCGGAAAAACGCAATTGCGGCCTCGCTCTTTAGTTCTTTTTATTTGTTTTAGAAATATGTCATAAAATATACTTACAGTTAATTAAGGACATCCGGGTTTTTATTATTGTTGTGGTTTAATATCATGTTTTTAATGAATAAATGAATAATATTTAATTACAAGAAACATCTCTGACTTGATGTTCTTATAGGTGGCTGCATACATAAGAACAGCTACAGCATGTTTCGCCGGACGACGACGGCATGTAATTTTTAGTAAATTATTTATAATACAATAGAAATAACAATAACAATATTGTCATTATTTTAAACTTACACTTGTATGCTGTTATCATAAAGACCTTGTATCTTAATCCTGTATGTATAATGTAAATTCAATCCTGATGACTGAGCTGAATTATATGGCAATCAAATAACAAAGATCGTTTAATAAAAAAAATCCGCATGAAAATTCGTTCCATAGTTTTTGCATCCATCGTGTGGTATTATTGGCATATGAAATCGAAAATACAAGGTAGTCTTTTATTCAGCAGGCAATCGACCGTTTAAAATAAAGATAGCTCGAGTTCTTTAATGTAATGTTAACGAACTAAAACTTACGTAAGCCACTCACTGACATGACACAACTAAAAAACCTATGAAATAACAAAACAGCGAGCATTTTAACAACTGAATGACACTAAAGAACACATGTAAATTTACTGAGTAATTTGTTTAGAGTTGTATAAACTGTATATGAAGAATTACACGACGCAGGGCGTTCATTACGCTAGAAATACACACAACCCTTAACTTAGAGTTGACAATGCGTCATTTATGAGTGAGCCACCGTGTATATGCCATTGTTTTGTATTGTATCTATTTCATGCTTGAAAATGTTTCGTTGAGCAAAATATTATCTCAACAAAGAAGCAATGACTTACGTTCCTTTCTTACACAGTTTATCATCACGCCTTTTTATCTCCCCGAAGGGGCATATCATATGCCCACATTTCACCTTTTTATAATTTGTCCCACGTAATACGTTGTGAGCCGTATTGCCGTGTTTAAATGGGCAGTGATTATGTAATAATAATTATGACCGTTCAAGAACTTTGACTCTGAACTTGATATTGTATTATTATATCCGCTTTGTCATTTATTAAGCTTTAAGAGCTAAGTAAAGACGTTCTCAGGAAAGCTCCTGTTTTGAAATTCATAAAAATATCATAAAGGATGTAAAATAGGTGCAAATAAAGTAAATACGTCTTAAATTTAAGTCAAGAAACTTTATACGTTACAAATAAGCAGTGGCATACCTCAACTGTGAGTAAAACAAAGAATAATAATCATTTTCAGAACAGTTACCTACCTCAATTTGAATTTCCCGCACACATCGACAGCTGTTTTTGTGTATTTTGGAGTCACTCACACATGGCAAACCACAAAATGATAATACTTTGCGTTAATTTCGTAAATATTTAAAATTGAAACAGGCAGAGAAGAGTCAACCAGAGAAAATTTATCAACACCGTGCAGCACTTGTTTTTCCATATTGATGTGTGTGATTTAAGGCTAGGCACAGGGCTAACGACCTTGAGCATATGGGTGATATGACTCGCCAACATAGAGTAGCGCAACTACAGAGACATCAGAGTAAAAGAACCACGGAACAAGAAGAAAATAGTAGCGGAAATGCGTTCCTCGCTTCACCAAATGAACAAGAAAGTCTCACCCGACTGCCCCTCTCTAAAACATTTATTGTGAAAGTTAAATCCAATTGAAGTTGTCATTTTTGTTTTATTTCAAACTTTGAGCAGATGACCTAGTGACGTAGTTTAATGCAACAGAGTCACAAACTACAGATAAAGTCTCGCCATAAGCCCCTCTGCACTCTATTTTATAGGGAGAGGCTAAAAGTAAATTAAAAAACAAATGTTTGTATTTCGATTTTAGCATATAAAATACACTACAAAAAATTTGATTAATAATTACGTAAATTGAATGTGACGAATTCACAAATTTGACGAATGTTCATATATTCATTGTTTTGTACTTAAATTATTACAAATCCAGACAAAAGGGGTCTTCCACCCGCCTTAAAATTTAATTCCTTTTGAAAAACTAAATTTCATTTCATTTTATTATTACAAACAAACAAAAATATGTACGTACGTAAGCGTCGTAAACGCAGTTGCGAGGGTCAGCTAGAAAATAAATAAAAAGCGCTCGTGGCATTGCGGACTCGGTGTTCTGTAAATGATCATTTTAGTAAGCAACTTTCACTATGGCCAGTCCTTGGATGGGTGACCACTTTGTGACAGTTATTTGAGCGTTTCCGTGCTTCGGAAGGCACGTTAAGCAGTCGGTTCTGGTTGCCCGTAAAATGGCAGTCGTTGAGCCGAGTTGAAGGCCTATTTGGTCTATCTAAACACGGCAATACGGCTCACCACCTATTACGTGGGACAAATTCTAAAAAGGTGAAATGTGGGGATATAATAATATGCCTCTGCCTACCTCTTCGGGGATAAAGGCGTGACCATAATTATGTATGTATGTATGTAACTAGCTGACCCTCACAACTTCGTTTACGACGCATAAGGTGTATGACACGGGAGGTATTTCTTCATCAGTCTCATCAAACGGCCGGTGAAACTGCCCTGTTTGCTTAATCATAAAAGAGCTTAAAGATTAAGTCTATTCTAAAACAATTCAGTCCCCGCCTTCGGCGTGGACTAAATTATTTTACAATATGCTTAATCATTAAGCTCTTTAATGATTCAGCTAACACGCCCGTTTAGATTTACCGTCACATTCAAAGGAACCCTTGAATTGGTTTTAAGAAAGTTGAGATATCTCTAATTCCTGAACTACAAAACCCTCAGCACTAAAACTTGTGTGACATAATCCTTAAAGTACTACCGTTAAACACTGAATAAAAATTGGAATCGGACTACGCATTGTGAAATTACAACTAAAAAACCATATTGTCTTTCATCCCCTCTCCCAAAGGAAGCTCGCAGAATATCGGGATCAAAAGTATCCAAGAACCTTTCTCGAATTATAAGCTCTGATTGTTCAAAGTTTCATTCAAATTGATTCAGTAGTTTCGGCGTGATACTTATTCGGGATACAGCCATTTCAAAGCGCTCGTGGCCCCGCGGACTCAGTGTTCTGTAAATGATCACTGCAGTAAGCAACATTTACTATGGCCGGATATGGATGGATGACCACCACGTGGACCACTTTGTGACATTTATTTACGAGCTTTTTCGTGCTTCGGATGGCATGATAAACCATTGGTCCCGGTTGTCAGTAAAATGACAGTCGTTAAGCCAAGTTGAAGGCCTCATGGGCGGCTTGAAAAATTTCAACTGTGGGTCTTCACAGCCTGCACCCGGGGCGGCAGCGCGTGTGTAGCGCCTCTGGTGTTGCAAACGTCTATAAGCTACGGTTACTAACCTTCCGGTGGGCCGTAAGCTTGTCTGCCACCTAAGTAGTATATAAAAAAAAGACAGACAGACGGAGAGACAGACACGGAATTTTTAAATTCCATTTTCGGCTTCAGTATCGATTAGAAAATGCCCTACAACCAAAATTTTCAAAATATCTTCCATGTACAGACTCTCGACCCTCAACAGTTTAATTGTATGTATAGATATAGACTAGCAAGAAACTCGGCGGGCCCTCACTTTATTACCTTAACCAAGTTGCCGGTAGATGGTAAGCTGAAAGAGTCAATTCTTTCAGCTAAGGTTAAGAGCAGTGTCTCAAAAAAGCAGTGTGTTAATAATTAATTACTGTAATATAAGTATTTTCATCAGTTGTCTATATCCCTTAGCACAAGGTTATAATAGCTTAAGTTGTGTGCGAATGTCCACAAATATTTCTTCATTTATTTATATTGAAATGATTAAGTACCGCTTACAATATAAGCATGACTACCTATCGAAGTAATTTAATAAAACAATACAAAAAATAAGTCGAAATGCATTTTATTCTCATGTAATGCAGTATGCATTGTGTATCTCGGGCTCTGGCTCTGTTACACGCATTACTCTGTACATGAATGAAAATATAACATTTTACGAGAATATTTTGCAGACCAGAGCGACACACGTCCGTCTAGCAACACGACTCCCCCGCACTAGATTTACGGGCGAGCGCGGGGAAGCAAGCAATGTGATGTATTCTTTGAATACATTATCAGTTATAATTAGTTAAAACTTATATATAATTCAAAATTAAAGAAAACCATGTTAGAGGTCTATGTTTTCTTTAGTCCTTGATATAAATTTTATTATCATTAATGAATAAATAGACGTCATAAAACGGCTTCTTCTGAAACATTGTGGGCTATTTCAATGATGTTTTACTAGTTATTTATAATAAATACACAATTTCTGATGAAACCATTTTCTGGAGCACATCTTGTAGATTTCAAATCTACTTTTGGCTGGCATTTTTCATATACTGATACCGAGAAGGACGTCTTTATTTGCACCTCTTTTTCGCAAACTTTGTTAACCCTCGCCTTAAGAGCACTGTTACAACTATTTTATTATGACGCACCATGGAAGGATGGAATGCTAACATACACGCACTCATTATTATTGCTTGTCTTTTACCATCTCTGCTGCGGTTTCACTGAATGTGCCTACGACATGAAAATATTTTATCTCAGCAATAATTTTTGACTGTCAGACAACATGAACTACTCATAGCGTCAAACTTCACCTACGGAAGAAGAGTGGGTACATTTGACAGAACATTTGCGATAATCCACGCAAGTACCGTCGTCGCGTCGTCGGTTTGGGTCATCTCGGTTTGTGGGGTATCGGTGTTGCCCAGTTGCCGGCGAGAAAAAATGTAATTCTGCATCCGATAAAATATATTCGGATATTTCTGTTTCTTTTTCTGTCTTGTTTTAATAGCAATAGCTAATTATACCTTTGTGGGTAGTATAATTAGTTTTAACATTTTGATGTTATTTTATGACTTTAACAATTCGAAGATTTTGTACTAATTATCATCATTGGACATAATTTTATTTACTCAATATTATTTTATTCGTATAGTTATTAATTCACTGTGTAATTAATTATACACAACAATAATTATAGTAACTTTTTTATGACATTTTATTATTATTTTTTACTACTAATTAAATTATCATCATTGGACATAATTTTAATTACTCCACATTAATTTATTTTTATATAATTATTAGTTCAATGTGTAATTGATTATACACAACAATAATTAATAGTGCATTTTTTGACATTTTTTTTGTGTTTAGAATGATTTAATTTTATTGTGTTTGTATATTGTATTTGATTGATTGTTTACAAGTTAGATGTTTGAAAACTAAAAATGGATTCGGTAAACGCCTGATTGATTTGTCCTCACTGCCCTGGGTCATCACGTACTTTTGGAGTGCATGGGCTTAGCGTACATATAGGCCGAAAACACAGGAATGTGCGGCGGGATGTTGCTATGCCGGATGCTGCGGTGGCTCCTTCGGGCGGCGATTCTGCTGACCGCACATCTGTTCCTTGTCCTCTGGACGGGCTTGCTGGGCTGAGGAGGGACATACCGGTGCTATATACCCAAAGGCGCGCGTAATCAGGCAGCTGGCAAGTTGTGCGATATTGTCGATGACTGTATTAACCGTAATGGAGTGGAGGACTGGCAGAGGCTTCTCTTTTTCGCATATGAACCATTGAGGGTGCCAGAGAAGAACCTGCCAGGCAATATGACCACAAAAGTTAAAGCCAATATTGATTCTTATGGTTTTTTTGAGCAGAGCGACCTACGTGCGACTGTGAGACCCGGTGCCGGGGGCCGCTCCACTAGGAAGGTAATAGAATCGAAAGTATTTGAGGGTGATCTGAGGGGAGCGGTGCGTTTGTTGATGTCCGATGATTCTTTCGCCCAGCAGGATCCCGATACATTATCGTCCCGATATATTATGTCGTGTGTCCTTTTCTTTACGGCGCCTCTCTTTGTGCGCTAACAAAAAAGGATGGAGGCATTAGACCCATCGCTATTGGTAGTGTCTTGCGCCGTTTGACTGCCAAACTTGCTTGTCGGGCCGTGAGGGATGAGATGGCAGAGTATTTGCGACCGCATCAGCTGGGGTTTGGTTCGCGATTGGGCTGTGATGCGGCAGTGCATGCCACGCGGTCTTTTGCGACGGATTCGGAGAGCGCGGGCAGCGTGTTGCTAAAGCTCGACATATGTAATGCGTTTAATAGTTTGGAGAGAGACGTCCTCTTGAGCGAGGTTAGGGATAATATTCCTTCTCTTTATCCTTTTCTATACCAGGTGTATCAACCATCTTCTAATCTTTTTTTTAATGATAATCTTATTCTCTCGCAAGTGGGGGCCCAGCAGGGAGATCCGCTTGGACCACTCGTATTGAGTTTGACCATTCACAAGGTTATCCGAGAAATACAGTCTCCTAATATTTTATTATAAAGTGAAAAAAGACAACTTGGCCCAGACGGGACTTGAACCCGCAACCTTTGCCTAATCCAGGGCAATGCTCTAACCAATTGAGCTACGGGAGCCGTACTGATACAAGTTGAAATTCTTCACCTTATTGTAACCGCCATTTAAGAGTATGGCACAGAGCAATTCACACACACAATTAAATTGGTTAGAGCATTGCCCTGGATTAGGCAAAGGTTGCGGGTTCAAGTCCCGTCTGGGCCAAGTTGTCTTTTTTCAGTTTATAATAAAATATTATGAAAAAGTTAGCATACTAATTGCTTTAAATATTAAAAATCTATACAGTCTCCTCTCAATATTTGGTACCTTGACGATGGCACCCTTGGAGGTAAACCGGAGGAAGTGTATCGGGATTTGAAGATGCTTCTTCCTCGGTTCAGGGAGCTTGGTTTGGTAGTGAATGCGTCTAAGTGCGAGTTTTTTCCCTGCAGTATCGATGCCCGTAACCACTTCTCACGTTTTAATGCTCTATTACCAGGCCTCAAGGAACTTACAAAATCAAATTTCTACCTGTTAGGGTCTCCCATTTTCTTGGAAGCAGTTCCTGAGGCTATAACTTCTTGTGAACAGCTTCTCCTTGCCGCTCGGGAGCGTCTCAAAAATCTTTCCGCGCACGTTGCAGTTGTCTTGCTACACATGTGCTTCGCTGTTCCGAAGCTCATGTACTTGTAGCGTACGGCCCCTACATGGCTCTTCCCGCGGGAGATATCAAGCTTTGACAAAGCAATAAAATTAACGCTCGAATCCATCCTGAATGTCTCCCTTGATGGGCCCCAGTGGAGTCAGGCAGTTCCTCCGACCCGTTACGGGGGCCTTGGTGTAAGATGCGCACATGATGTGGGTTTGCCGGCTTTCTTGGCTTCCGTGCATGGGGTTGCCAGTCTCGTCATTGCAATACTCCGTACTAATGGTGGCGTGGATGGTATATCCTTTGTTTCGGGTGCCCTGGAGGCCTGGTCCACTCTAGGCATGAGTGCGGTGGCGACTGAGGCTCTATGCAGTCAGCGGGCGTGAGATGACATAGCGTCAAAGCGAGTTCCGGCTGCGAGTCGGGGCATGGCTGCACGCACTGCCGTCGCCTCACCTGGGCACTTTGTTAGACGATGACTCTCTGCGTGTGGCAGTGGCTCTCCGTTTTCGCTGCAGGGTGTGTGAACCCCATAGATGCACCTGCGGATCCATGGTGGGAGCTGATGGCCATCACGCTTTGAATTGTCATCGCTGTACGGGAAGATTTCCACGTCACCATGCCCTGAACGACATTGTTCGGAGGGCTTTCGTCTCAGCGGGTGTCCCTTGCGTCCTCGAACCACTGGGTCTATGTAGATCTGATGGAAAGAGGCCGGACGGGATGACCTTGGTTCCGTGGATGAATGGCAGGTGTCTGGTGTGGGATGCGACTTGTGTCAGTACAGTGGCCGCCAGCCATTTGGGTCGCACCGTTCATTCACCATCGGCGGCCGCGGAGGATGCAGCCGAGAAGAAGAAGCAGAAATACGCTGCAATGGAGCCACGTTATTTGTTCGTACCCATCGCCGTGGAGACAATGGGTTGCTGGGGCTCCGAGGCAAAACATATATAGGACAGTTGGGGCAAAGGATTGGGGAAAAAACGGGTGACTCCCGCTCCAGGTCGTTCCTGGTGCAAAGGCTGGCTATAGCCATTCAACGTGGTAATGCGGCTAGTGTTATGGGCACCTTTGCACCGGGAACGGTTAGGGGTGGGTTGTTTGACTAATAGGCTAAGTTTATTTTTGACATTGTATTTGATTCTTTTGTATTCTTTAATAATAGTAATAATTTATTAGGTATATACACTTGATATTGTAAATTAAACTCTACAATATTGTAGAAAACTCGTGAGTTTCACGGACGTAATGATGTCCATCACATTACTAAGTATGACGTAAATAGACTTTTTTTTTAATAATCTTTGTAACATATATTTTAACGATGTATTTTTCAGAAGATACGTCACGAAACTGATTACATAAACTACCTACGTGTTGTGAGCAAAATTAAAGAGAAGACTTATCAAAAAAGCCTGTGTGTGTGATCCGAAAATCAATATCAGAAATCTCATACATTGAAGAATCGAAGTTTGTTAATCAGGGTTACGCCAGCTAAGATTACTGTAGATTCAGTTTATCACTGTAGTTCAACAAAAATCTAACAAAAATGTGTGACAGCTCTTACTTTTTCCAAGTTACCCATAGTAACAAGAGACTTGTTGAGCCATGTTATAACTGAAAGAAATCACAGATCAATCATTGATCAAAAAATCTGTAAAATGACGAATTTTTTACAGAACACTGAGTCCGTGGGGCCACGAGCGCTTCAAAATATCTGTAAAATATGTATGTGTGAGATTAAAGGATTCCTCATCATAAAACTATTAAATGACTCGGTACCAAACACTAGATACTCGTTTTTTTTTATATACCACTAAGGTGGCAGACAAGCATACGGCCCACCAGAAGGACTGGTGGTCACCGCAGCCTATGAACGTTTGCAACACCAGAGGCGCCACACTCGCGCTGCCGACCCTGTAAAAACCTTCTTTTCTTCTTCTTCTTTCGTTTACTCTATGATCTTGTTACTGGTGTAAAAAGTCTGCCTGTGCCCATCCAGGGCGATAGCTATGTTTAAGTAACAATTCTAATAAATTGTTTCTGGATGTAGAACATGATTTAATAATAAACTTTGCTTTGTAGGTAACAACGGGACCAAAAAAATACAAAAAATAATAATTTATTTTTAATTTATTATCGTATTCATTTATTATTAAACATCTACCATCAGCTTTGTATTCATGAGTTTCATACTCCCTGTCTGTCTGCCACACAGGTCTGCCACACGTACTCGTCACATTGTATATGATTGGGATGCTTTGTATATAGTACACGATTCTTTTTGTTTTGAAAGTTTATAGAAACCAACGATATGAATTCGAGTATGATACAAACTCATTTATGCGTCATTCAACATTATGTCGCTAACAACATTTTGCAAGTATTATAAAAATGGTTGGTGCGTAATTTAAAAGATAATACCGTTCAAACACTTTATATTACATCCCTAATGGCATAAAAACCAAATTACATCATCATGAAGAGCTTGATGCTCATTGACAAACCCTCACCGTTCAGAAGTACCTACTACGAGTAAAGTAAAAGTAAAGAGTAAAGTACCTACCAAAGTACTACTACTTTATGTAAAGTGCGCACACCCTCTTATCCATATAGTCGGTGACGATTTTCAAAAAGTTGCAAATAACTAAATTGATACTCTTGTTCTTTCTAAAAACCAGCCTGCTCTTTTGTGAACAGATTGTACCTTTAAGAAAAGTGTAAATTCTATCATGAACTTAGACCATATCATGAATCGCGAGTTCATAGAAAGTAAATCATCTTTATAAATAATGGTTTAATTATTGTGAATTTCCATCTATCGGGAAATACCCGATACATCACGAAACTTGTTTTAAACTTGTGTAGAATTAGTGGCCTGACACGCACTTAGAAATTAGATACCCTCTGTAACAGCGCCAGAGGCAGCTGTTTACCGAAGGGTTGATTTCAGCCAAGATGGCATATGAAATAAGCATACTCAAAGGGGTGTCTAGTGTACCATTAATTAAAAGACAAAGATATTAAATAAAATTTGTTTAATTATTAAATAAAATCTCTTAAAGAATGATATATTTGTAAAATGAGCTGTGTAGTTTTGAGTTTCAGACTATAATCGAGTAGAGACTTAAATTTACTAAAAACCAAGTGATTCAGACGAAGACGGTTTGCCCATGAACACTCCACGTCCGCCGCATAACTACAGCTCCACTCGCATTCGTCACAAAGCAGAGTGGATGCCTTGTAGGTACATACGAGTACATGTATTGCCTAAGTATATGACACTTTTAGTTATGGCAGTTTATGCAAACCGATTTCATGCGTCATTTTGCATACGTAATGGTCACGTATTTTCTCCCCGAAAGCCCATTATTGCCCACATTTCACCTTAAAAGTTTTGTACCACGCAATAGGTTGTGAGCAGTAATGTCGTGTTGCAATAAATAGGCGCGTTGTATCTGCCCGCTATTGAAATTTTTCGATCCGCCTAGTAACCCTTCAATTCGGCTTAACCACGTTTCATCCAAAGCACGGAAGCTCTTGCAAATTATCACAAAGTGGTCACCCATCAAAGGACTGACCATATCAAATATTCCTTACTTCATTGATCGTTTACAAAACACTGAGACCGCGAGGCCATGACCCACATGCTCTTAATTTAGCATGGCGCTAAAAAAAAACTCACGCGTGTTGCTCATTGACAAACCCTCGCCGTCCCGGTAGTAGTTATATTCAACAAAAATACACACACAAACACACACACTTAAGAACAGGAAATTAAGTTTAACATCATTTTTTGACGTACGGAGACAAATCCTCAATAACGAATTTTGTTACAGATACCACGTCGAAATAGTTACCGACGACGCCCATTACGTAATCCACTGCTTTTCTCACAAATGGTTCACCAAATGATGTCATTAGAGATTTCCAGTTTTCATTTATTAAGTTTGTCACCACTTTGCCTGGAAAAGTTTTAAAGGTACTCGATTAAAATTGGTACTGACTGATTATACAGGGTCCACCTAGATGGTGGACCCAGTACGTTTTTTTTTCAACTAATGCTTATTTCGTGAATGGTACCACTTTGTTCGTGTCTGATTTGACAGATAATTAGTTTTATCCTTCCGCTGAACGAATATGGTAACCCGCACGCATACATTGAAAAGCCGACGCACCGAAAACGAGTCACTGTTTGGTGCGGATTTTGGTCCAGAGGCATAATTGGGCCATTTCTCTTCGAAAATGAGCAAAGAGTTACAATTTGAACGTTGTTTACACGTTGAAATTATTTTTCATTATTAACCGGAAGGATTGTACTTTAAAAAAAAAATTGAGAAAATATTCCGTAGTTTTTTTTATAGCATTTTCAAAAAAAAAGTTATCTGGCAGACCCGTTATATACATTTACAATGCTATCTAGCTAGGCCTTTTAAACATAGATAGGTCGTTATGACATATTTTTCCCTTAAAAGTTATTGGCTCGAAAAAACTGAATGAACTTTTATGATAGTTCTTACATGATGAACTTCAAAGGATAATTAAAACGGCTTAGATATTTGCGTTACTTCACGAGTTATAGACGCGTAACTTTTAAAATGTGCTTGTTTAGAAAACTACGAATCCAGGATAAAACAAAAATTAAACTACGAAGTCATTATGGGTAAATACATAACCCTATTCTACGTATTCTATTCGTGGCCTGACATGTACTAAGGCGGTTTTACAGTATTAAGAGCAATTCTTGTACGTTAGTTTCATACTTACTTGACTCTTTATCTGCAACAAAAATATTGTTAGCTTTCAATGAAATCCTTTTCTTAATGTCATATCCATATTTTAGTTTATCGAGGTCGAATTTTGCAAAAATGTCTTCTCCTCGCTTGAAAAGATTAAATACCAGGTCTACATTAAATTTCAGTTTCTCTGAAAAAAAGGAATAGAATTTTACTGACTGATGTGTTAAAGCAGATTATTTTGGAGAGTTTGCGAAACTTTGATAATTCACGTGCCTAGAAGGGCAGTTATCCTTAAGTAGATTTTTTCTCAAATTCTGAAAATAAACAGAATAGAAGATTCTCTTACAAACTTCTTTTAGACATTAAGGACATCTAAACAATAAATGTTTATTGGTGTCAGTAGTACGATAATGTATCTATATTATTACCTATTTTAACCGTTCCATTTCCGTCACCACGAACTGAATCTGAACCAAGCAAATTTTTCAGCAAAGGGTTTGTTGAAAGTAGTTTGTAACTCCCATTCACTATTAAAAGATCACAGGTGATTTCAAGGCGTGATTTCCCCTTTTCAGTGTTTGCCCTGAAAATAAATTTTATTTTATTTCTACATATCAAGCATTAATTTATACCATTATTCATAATACTTTCTTTTGTCTTGTCCTGAACGATTGAAAATACAAAATCTTACTGATGTTACTAATATTATAAATGCGAAAGTTTGTGAGTGTGGATGTGTAGACGTTCGTTACTCTTTCACGCTCTAACGGCTGAACGGATCAGGCTGAAATTCGGTACAGGGGTAGATATAAGTCTGGAATAACACATAGGCTACTACTTTTAGCCCGGGAACAAGTTCCCACAGGAAGCGGAAACGGGAACAAAACTGGACGCGGGCGGAGCTTCGGGCGTCAGCTAGTATCCTACAAAAACAGCATTAATGTGAAAGTAAAGTCAAGTTCAAAATCTACTTTGTAATTTAAAATTTTGTCGTCTGTCTGTAGTTCGAAACGGATTCACGCCAAAACGACTGAACCAATTTACATGATGTTTGGCATATTTTGAGCTTATAATTCTAGGAAGCAACTGGGTTACTTTTAATTTCAATATTCTAGGCTGTTTCTTCGGGAAAGGGGATGAAAGACAAAATGTATTAGAGAACATGAACGACAACAGAATTTCTCGCGAGTGAAGTCGCAAGCATCAGATAGTAATATTAAACCAAATAAAAAAGATTCTCCTTATGGATGCGTCGATGCTGGGAACACCAAAAAATTTCAATATTCCGATGTTCAAAATTACGAAGATTACAATTCCGAAGAAACAAAGCTCTGAATATTCAAAAGCACGATATTCATTTATCCGAAAGTCATAAGTACGAACATTTAATTTTCCTAATTTCATTAGTACGAATAATCAAAAGTCCGTACTGGTATTTTCCCGTAAAACATTATGCCGAATTTAAAATTTCCGAAAATTCATTGTTAAAAGTATAATCTTAATATATAAAACAAAGACGGGTTTGTTACAACATTTATAACTCAAGAACGGCCGTACCGATTTGGCTGAAAATTGGTGGGGAGGTAGCTTAGAACCAGGAGATGGACATAGGATACTTTTAATCCCTTTTTTATTTTTATTTTATTTTTCGCTTTTTGGTCGATTCACTATTCTGCTGGCGACGTACACCGGTAGTCCACGTCCTATGCATGAATATGCGCAATTTTTACAATAATGCGACGGGAAACATCTATCGTTAACGAAATTATTCTGACGGGAGTAAATGCGACGGGAACGGGTGATTTACTCTCTTATGTGACGCATACGAAGTTGCGCGGGTCAGCTAGTTTTCTATAAAAATATGTTAAAGTTAAAATTGAAACTATGCAGAGTTTACGAATAAATAGTAAGTATATTAAAAAAAATAATTTGGAAATTTAATAACCCTATTTAATTAAGGGTATTCGACTAACAGAAAAATTAAGTTAACACCCGACTCGCTGTGGTTCTTACCCGAAGTGACAAGAGTAAAAAAAGATTCAGTTGGGTTAGGTTAAGTTAGAACTGTGACCCCCTGTGCACGAGCCGGGCGAGAGATGCGAGCGTGCCGCGGCAGCGGCTGGCGAGGGCTTTGTAATACTATTGAAAGTGTGAAGGAAGGACATTCCTCAATTACAGTAACAAGCTTGTCTCGTCACTCTCAACTCGTCACACAATGGTTGAAAGCTATTAAATACCTGCATGCTAGCATTTCTGCTTGCTTGTGATTTTTAAGCAATAGACTACGACTAACGAAACTTACTTACTGACATTGATCACTTATAGAACACTGAATAAGCGGGGCTACGAGCGCTTCAATACGCCTTGTAAAAGGCAGTCTTTTTTCCAAATTTTCAATAATGGGAGTTCGTATTTATGATATTTCGGATACCTATTTGATATTCGGAGTTCATATTTATAAAATGTCGGAATTTTAATCATTCGGAAATAAATGATTCGGTTTTTGAAATTCGGCATTCTGACAGTCGGAATTATAAACATTCAGAATTTTACAATTTAGGCTTTCGGTAAATAGGATTTATGAAACATCACATATTTGACTTTCGGCATTTTGAATCATTCGGAATGATGAAATTCGAAATTTTGTAATTCGTGATTGTGACTTTCGGAATTAAGTTTTTCGCATTAATGTAGTATACCCGTAGATGCTTCTTACTCTTTCACGCTCTAGCATCTGAACTGATCTGACACAAAAATGTTGTACCTACAGTGATAGGTATAGCCTGTAATAACACATAGGTATTTTTAGTCACGAAATAAGTTCCCATATGATGCCGCAACAGAAACAGAAAAAATATATTACAAGATTTAAAAACCAGTTAAATTATGTACATTTCTTACTCAAATCTATCAACAACACAATCCTTAACGCCTTTGCTGTAACCGTCTATCAGAGTCACGTCTATGACGTTCAGAATTTTTACAGTCAGATTTTTCATTGGGCAAGGATCTATACTTGATAAGCCAACCTCTGGAATACCATCTTTTGCAAAAGCTGCTAAAGCGGCAGTAAGTAACTCCTTATGACATTTATAATCGTTCATTGAGCATTTAGTCACTGTGTCCACTGTAATAAAATTAAATATATGCCATTAGATACTTACCTAATTTTTTATACTAATTTAAACTATATGTAGATACTAACAATGTATCAGCTATAATATTAAGAAATCCATCAGAATATCGGGACGGTTCAATTTTCCAAAATGGTACCCACCGTCACGCATTTATGTTATTACAGAGAAATTTATGATACATGCAAAGTGGAAAAAGTTCAATAACCCTTGTGACTATGCTGAATTTTCATTATTAAGGAAAGGAATACAATTTCTGCCAAAAAAAATATTTTCCAATATAGAGCTAACTGAGATAAAGATATAAGGAAGGCGCCCCAGAAGTTCTGGAGGTACGAGTATAATAAGAGCAAAAAAAAAGAAGTCACGCTGACCATCGCCGCTGACAAGTCAGCGCGTAGCTCGTCAGCACGAGACGTTTCAGTATCGTGCTTCTTCTCGGCGCGACACTAGAACACTCATCGAACACAAAGGCGCGCGTACTTGGTCAGCGCTGACCAAAGCGCGCAAGAGTAATGTGTATGAACTTCTAGGAAGCATTTTAGAAAAAAAAAAT
The DNA here is from genome assembly GCA_933228765.1 of Miltochrista miniata. Lineage (NCBI taxonomy): Eukaryota > Metazoa > Arthropoda > Insecta > Lepidoptera > Erebidae > Miltochrista > Miltochrista miniata. The sequence continues at coordinate 12,938,346 of OW121763.1, read as the reverse complement.
TAACAAAAAAAAAACCGACTTCAAACAAAAACTAAAAATTGAAAAATAAAATTAACTTAGCACAAAGTAATAGGTAGTAAATTTGGATATATCAGATATTATTGAATGTAATACTGAAATCGGCGCCAAGTAAAACTATAGGTTTAGGTAGGTATTATTAATCTCTCATAAAAAAATATTGGCACCGACTTCAGTATTACAATCAATAATATCTGATAAATCTAAATTTACTACCTATTACTTTGTGCTAAGTTAATTTTATTTTTCAAATTTTAGTTTTTGTTTGAAGTCGGTTTTTTTTTGTTAAAAATTTTTTTTTTCGTTATTTTTAGTGACAGGTAGACTGAAATTATTATTTATACTAGGCGATTTCTCCAGGATCCCAGCATCAGATTCTGACTTCCTGTATATGGGACCACATGGGAAGCACCAGCTTTCAAATAAAAAAAGAATTTTCAAAATCGGTTAACTTTTTCAAGCGATTTGCCGGTAACAAACATAAAAAAAAAACATACAGACGAATTGAGAACCTCCTCCATTTTTGGAAGTCGGTTAAAAACCGTAGCTATCACGCGTGCTTTGGTCAGCGCTGACGGGTCAGCGTCCGTACGCGTCGCGCGTCGGCGCCGCGTAGCTGTCGGCGCTGATCAACATACGCGCTGATAGTTACGCGTTATTTTAAAATGCATGCTACAAGTTCTTACATGCTACATTTCGGCTGTCAGCGCCGACGGTCAGCGCGTGCGGTCAGAAGTAGAGTACTATTTAATTAACTTCAATTGATTAGTACTGTACAGCTATGGATAGCTGCAGAGTGCTAATCAAGAGGATACTCTTGTAATATTTATGTCAGTTAAAGTGTACTTCATTATTGGCGTCTTGTTTGGATTAGTATATCAAAATTATTATCAGCTGTGAAGGACCATTTATGTAAATAATTAAATAATTTAAGAAATAAAATCATTAACCGACTTTTAAAAGAAGGAGGTTACTCAATTCCACTTTTTTTATGTTCCGAGTGTTCAGAACTTCGTCGTTTATGAATCGATTTCAAAAGCCACTGCTGGAAGAAGGCCCCTACCCAATTTACGCCACTACACACGGTCCTGCGCCTTCCGTGTTTAGTTAACGACTGCAACCTTCTTCAGGTTGTCGGTTCATCTAGCGAACAGTGGACGTCCTACCCTACGTTTAAAAAGTCGCGGTCTACACTCCAGAACTCGTTTTCTATTTTGGAATTTACTAACAGTAAATTACTTTATTAATTCATAGTACATTATATCGTAAGATGTAGACCAATAAAATTTTCGGGCCCTGGCCAGTTTCAATTCATATTTGGTGCACTGCTGAAAAACGGACGAGCTAATAGCACAGGTGTAGTTGAAAGCTAAGCGGGAAGCGCTTTCAACAATCTTACTTCCTACTTAATATTATAAATGTGAAAGTTTGTGAAGATGTTTGTTATTCAATCACGCTCTAAGAGCTGAACGGATTGGGCTGAAATTTGGCACAGAGATAGCTTATAGTCTGGAATAACATATAGAGAATTTATCCCGGGAATATGTTGCCACGGGAAGCAGGAACGGGTACCGAATTTCACGCGGGCGAAGCCGCAAGCATCATTTAGTATTCAATAAAATCACAACAGGTAAACAAGAACTTTTTTTTTCATCCTATAAGTTAAATTATGTACATAATTAATCTGTTTACAGCCCAAATTGTTGCATATTAACGCACATACCTAGTGGCAAAAGTAAAAAAGTATAAGTTAAATTAAATTAAGTTTTTTTGTGATTTACTAATAGACTATTTCAATACAGGTTAATATTGTTGACAAAAGAGTGGTGACTCGTTGTTACAAAATAACTGCGTCATTTTTCTCAGGATTCAATCAACTGACAATACACTAGTGATACTATTATTGTTCTTTATTAGCCTATTGCCTCTGCATCAACCAGTTTCAGGTTACCATGTAGTAGAAATATCATTAAAATAACAGTAGATATACAACGTTTGCAATTAATTTTAGTAAAATTTCTTCATAACTCAGAAAATGAGCTTAGAAACATCTGGATCACATCGGCTATCGAACGGAAAAACTGCAAATTGAACCATTCGGTGGGCAGCTACTATGTCACAGACAGATACGCAAATACACAGACACAGAGACTCAGATGCACACATTAAACTTATTCAACACCCCTCGTTTTCGTTGGGTATTAAAAAAAAGAACAAAAAGGGCAATATTGATAATGCAGTCTAGCTTTCGAAGAATTCCTCCCCATCGTATTCACCTGAAGGTTACCATAAGGCTAGCCGTATAACCAAATTGAATCGCAATTCCAATTACTCTGAGAGATAAAACTGGTCTTGTCGACATAAGAAGAGTCAACCCGCCGCTTTGCGAGGTCACTGTGAAGAGCAGGAGCACTGAGGCAAAACGAGCCCAGTGTCTTGACTCTCGAGGCCAAACGGCTCCAAAAATATGATAATTACTTTTTGCGTATCAACATTAAAATTATTATATTTAAATTTGAGTAGGTATGTCCTAGATATTATATATTGTATATCTGCAGGGTGAAGATTAGTTAGCGCATTTTACATTTTTTTTAAAATAAAATCTGTTATTTTTATTACACTAATCGATATAATACAGATATAATGTAGGTATGTATTATAATAACCAAAACAAAAAACATTTTTTTTACAAAGGGCTACACGAAAAAGGGGGTCATTATGAACAACTTATGAATTAGATTACGTGTCTTAAGGCTTGTATGTTCGAAAGAGACTCATCTTGGGGTGAACTTTATACTAGGAAATATTCTTCGATTTGATCTGATAAAACTATATTATTGTAGTTTGTTAGACAGGTACCTACTCTTGCTTTTGTAACGTATCAAAACACGATTAGGAATACTTTGTTCGATCGAAATCGCTCTCGAAAAATGAGAAATATTGCAAATATCTTAACAAGTAATGTACTTTGTTTATCTAAATAAATGAGTTTAATTCTTATAAAAACTTGTCATAAAATAGATATAGGTCTTTAAAACAATATTTTACGGCTAGATTTTTTCTTAAAACCCCTCAGATTTTATAACAAGTAGGTAATATAATGTATTAGAATCGAATGAAATCCGGCAAAAGCATACGCTGCAATCGTTCGATTTGCCTTAGGGTTTATCAAGGTCGAACATTGTAGCCTTAAAATTATTTTCTCTTCTCCGTCTAAGTTAAAATAAGCCAGTGGCACTCCGGGAGTGCAGCTTTGATTTTTTTTTATTCAAAATCTTTCTTTAACAAACATGTTGTTGGAGAAAATTAATATATACATACATTTAAACTGACGCTTTTATCCCCGAAGGGATACACCACACACACCACATTTCACCATATAGTTTTTTGTTCCACGTAATAGGTGGTGAGCCTATTACTGTATTAAAATTAATCCTGAAGAATAATGCTAACGATTCGCATAACAAAATAGATAGGGTTTGATGATTAAATCTTAAGTTTGTTTAATTTCTCGGTAAGACAAACGAATTCTACAAAATCTTTTGAATGCAGTTTTGGTTCAATAACTAACTATATCGGTTTCAGTTAACTTTTGATTGATATAAAAATATTTATTGTTAAAAATTACAGAGAAACATAATTATTACATATCTATATTTACATTATTACTATCTAAACTAAACCTAAATAAGGCCCCCGTGGCATTGTGCCCAAAAGACTTAGCAGCATTCCCCATTTGAACAGCAATACCTATTTGTTGAGCGAGAATACTGATATAAAAATTAAATATTAAACATTGACAACATAATCAACACTCACCAAAAGCAGCGTTACTATTAAGAAAAAAGTTAAATGCAAGAAATAGAGTTAAGGATTTCCAAATCATGTTTAGTTCTGGGAAACACTTTCCGAGTGTGAACACTGTAACACGAATAAAATCTAATTAGCGGCGTGTTGGATATATATAACACATTTAAGCCCATTCTGTAAAAAAAAAATTAACAAGGTCAGGTATTATTAACTTTAATAAATTGAAAGGCATTAAGAGCGCACCTGACACCAATCATTTGTAAGAAGATAGCACGTTTAGGAACATTTCAGCTAATAAGAAAGAGGTCTAGTACCTTGGGGTGCTTCTTGACAGCAAACTGAATTAGAGCAATATCATCTCAAAAATAAAATGGACAAAGCACCGATCACATTCTGTGGCAGTGCCGCAGAACCGTAGGCAACAAATGGGCGTTGATCCCCAAGATCACCCGCTGGCTGTACAAATCGGTAATTAGACCCATTATCATTGTCTACGGGGCTTAGGTATAGTGGCTACGCATAAACCTAACCACAGTTGAAAACATGCTGGAAAATCTTCAAACACTCGCCTGCATGACAACCACCGGTGGGTTAAGAACTACGCCCACAGCCATCATAGAGGCGATATTGGGCCTCCCAACGCTGCACGTCTTCATCAAACAGGAAGCCGTGGCTACGGCTGTTAGACTCCAAAGTCTAGGACTCTGGAAACCAACCAAGGTGCACACACGAAAAGACACAAGAAGTTGATGGATTTAGAACCGCTGACGAAAGCGATCACGGACACAAAACATAAAAAAGTTTGTCTTCGATAAAAAGTATAAAATAAAACTACAAGAGTGCCCTGAAGAGCGACACAATATTAGGGAGCTGAGGATATTTAAGGATGAATCCAAAACGAGGACGGGTACCGGAGCAGGATCCTTCTTGGAGGACCTGAACATTAATATAACAACCGCCTTAGGCACCCATGGCACAGTATATCAGGCGGAGTGCATGGCCATAATCAAGGCGACTGAGGCCATCAAGGTCAGGATCGTACAGAACCAGTATATTCGGATACTTACGGACATTAGATCGGTCCTACAAGCGCTACAGATAATATCTGGCCTTATCATGGAGTGCCACACGGGTCTCATGGATATATACGAAAAGAAAATGTCATCTTTCAATGGATAAAAGAACGTAGTGGCTCACGAGGGAATGATGCTCCGAACGAGCTGGCAAGAAGAGACTCTTGGCTTACAGCAATGGGCCCTGAACCTATTCTGCCCCTCCCATCAGGATGGGTACGTAACCTACTAAATCAGCATACAAGGAACCACCACCAGGAATACTGGACAGACCTCCATACATGCAGACAGATATGAGAGGCACCAGATTCTCTCGCAAAATTCTGCAGCTAAACAAGACAAAGATAAGTATGATAACAGGTACAATTACAGGTCACAGTCCTCTTAACAAAGATCTCTTTAATTTAGGTGTGACTGACGAAACTGCCAATCACATTCTTATGGAGTGCCCGGAACTGAAAAGATACAGGGTTACACACCTCGGTACACCGAGGTCGCTTCATGAAGTCGTCGGCAACGTGAAAAGTCTGCTAGATTTTCTGGAGGAACTGGGATGGCAATAGCCATGCCACAACCCCCCACGCAAAATAGGCGCAATAAAAGACGTCAAGGTACGGAAACCAGCCCGTGTAAACCTAAACCCTAAAACAGATAGATGCGCTCGGTTTTTTTTTTTGTTTTTGACAACTTTTTTTACCTATAAAATAACTTTATAAGTTTTTAAAAATGGTTTGAATAAATAAAGATGTATATCTATTATCTTTCTTATAAAATATAGATTTTTTTAAAAACAACCTGAAAGTTTTGAGATCCAGCATACAATTTCACGAAATCGAGCGATTTTCAACAAAAAAAATTCGAGAATTTTATCAGTGATCGTGTTTTTTTTGTTAAGGGCTTTATCACTTCATGACGTAAAGTTGCTTGTGTTATAACGTTAGTTCATAAGACCACACAAGTCCTGAGATCTAGATCAAGATAAAAGTCTTTTTAGCGTCATGCGCACACTTAACGCACATAGAACTATTTTGGAGATATTATATCCCACCAAAAACATCCCTGTTGAAAAGGAGGCCAAGTTCCTATGGGCAAAATTGTTCGCCTAAAAAAGGGTTGAAATCCAATCCAATGCCAAGTTTAGATGTACTTTAAAATCGATCATAATCATCTTCATCAACAGCCTAATCCACTGGTAAACATTTGCCATTCCCAAGAATCGCCACCACACTCAGACCCCACCTTTCGAATCCAGCCATTACCCACCACCGCATTCACGTCAACGGTCCATCTGGCCGAAATTCACTTTTGCCATACACCCAACTTAAAATATGGTGTAGTTGTGAAAATACGTAGGTACCTACTTTTTTTTTTTTTTTTTTTTTTTTTTTTTAACGTGAGGGAAAATCCTCGTAGGATGCTATGCCGGACTCTTACCGACTAAAAAACCTCACGTAACGCCCAACAGCCTATGGTTGAGAGCCCCGGGTAAGCCCTCAGGAAGGATGTCCCGTGACTCCCAACAGACCTACGGCCGCCAATGCGGCCTCGCCCAGGGGGTGGTTCGGGTGCAATCCCGCGTCTATGGGGGATTTCGGGTGTGACCCCGCTTCTAAGGGGGGGCGTGCGTGAGTGCTCACGTCACGCTGCCGTCATGGGCCTGCTTCTGTAAGGACGGTGAGCGGCCCTCTCACCGTCCTCAGACCCCCGGTCATGGAGGCCGATAGTCCTCGGCGAAGACACGTCGGCGGCGCCCAGGGCGCCGACTGCGGAACTCGGGTGGAAGAGTTCTCTCCCGCACCCGGCCCGCCGCCTCCTTCGCGAGCATGACCTGCTCGCAGAAAGAGGCGGCGCAGTCCCACTTACTCCCGCTGGAGAGCATGGCTCGCACCATGGCCTCAAGCGAGAGAGTGTCCACGCCCAGACCCACTACGAGGACCTGTCGCTGTTGTGCCCACGCCGTGCACTCCACCAGCGTGTGGAGCGCCGTGTCATCGCTGCGGTCCTCGCAGTGCTGACACTCGGCCGTGGTTTCCCGGTGTTTTCGCCACAGATACCTACCGAAGCTACCGTGCCCGGCAAGCATCTGTGTCAACCGGTAGGAGAGAGCACCGTGTCTTCTCTCCAGCCACTCGTCCATGACCGGTCTGACGGCCGCGATTGTGGCAAATCCCCCCTTTGGTTGCTCAAGTCGCATCTTCCATGTCTCCAGGGTTTCCTGGTGGAGCAGGGTCCGCTGGGCCTCGATTTCTCGAGACGCAGGCCTTTGGCCCCGCTCCAGCGCCTCCTTGCGCCATCTGAACAGTGACGCAAGGGCTCTCGCTTCCAGGTCCCATGGAGGGGTCCCGGCTAGGAGACATGCCGCCTCACCGGAGATCGTGCGGTATCCTCTTATCACCCTGACGGCCATCACTCTCTGCGGGCTCATCAGTCTAGCCACATTGCTTGCCGTCAGGGTCTCCGCCCATACGGGAGCCCCGTACAGGGCCATGCTTCGCACGATCCCAAGGTACAGTCTCCTGTAGGGAGCGTTGGGTCCCCTGATGTTGGGCATCAGCCGCGCGAGTGCGGCCGATGCTCCCCTCAGTTTTGGGACCAAACTTCGGAAATGATGTCCGAAGTTCCACCGGCCATCGAGTACGAGCGCCAGATACTTCATCGAGGGCTCGATGCCGATGCTGACGCCCCCCACCTGTAGGCTGGATCCCGCAGGTGGCCCCATCCGAGGTCCGTGGAAGCACAGAGCCTCGGATTTGTGAAGGGCGACCTCAAGACCCAGCCGCCGAATCCGACCCACGACCTGAGCAACCCCTGCCGTGGCCTTAAGTGCTGCGGCACGGTGCGTTACTCCCCGCGCCGTAACGAGGGTGTCGTCGGCGTAACACGTTACGCCGACCCCTCTGAGCAACGGACCACGCAGCACCCAGTTGTAACCGATGTTCCACAGGAGCGGCCCTAAAACCGATCCCTGTGGAACACCGCACGACACATCTCGCCGACCCGGCCCCAGCCAGCTCGGGTAAGTTATGGACGTAGGTACCTACTTGGTTAAAAATATCTAAAATAATGTTACTTCTAAATTAGAACTTGGCAGGGTTTCGTGCAGTACGTAACACTTGATTAATTGAATAATTAGATTTATTACGTAAATAATTAAATTAACCTGCCAAGTTCAAATTTAGAAGTAACATTATTTTAGATATTTTTAACCAAGTAGGTACCTACGTATTTTAACAACTACACCATATTTTAAGTTGGGTGTATGGCAAAAGTGAATTTCGGCCAGATGGACCGTTGACGTGAATACGGTGGTGGGTAATGGCTGGATTCGAAAGGTGGGGTCTGAGTGTGGTGGCGATTCGTGGGAATGGCAAATGTTTACCAGTGGATTAGGCTGTTGATGAAGATGATTATGATCGATTTTAAAGTACATCTAAACTTGGCATTGGATTGGATTTCAACCCTTTTTTAGGCGAACAATTAGCCCATAGGAACTTGGCCTCCTTTTCAACAGGGATGTTTTTGGTGGGATTTCAATACTTTTTTTCAAGAAACCGAACCTATTTTTTCTTTAATAAGCTTTAATGTGTTCATTATGTATGCATGACATTATTTTATACCCCCTCCCCCTCTTCTCCCTCCCCCCCCCTCCTCATTGTATTGTCATTTTATCACTGATTCATAAATATTTTTATAAAATAATCGATTTTCGATTAAGCCAACTCATGCATTATAATACCTATGAAGTCCATGTTTAAAGCTTACATACTGCTTAATAATATTCGTGCAAAATTTTCAGTTTAATCAATCCAATAGGTTAATCCCCAATTTACATAGTTTATTAGCCTTCTGCTTACCCCCAAGGTTATTTAGTGTGATTATATATAAATGTATATTAATGTCATTGCTTATGTTTAGAGTATAACCGGCCAAGTGCGAGTCGGACTCCCGTACGGAGGGTTTCGTACCAAAAAACAACAAAAAGTCGTACCTATTTGTTGCATGGAAGCCCCCCTTTTTTCTTTTTATTTAACGAGATGAAAAATCTTTAATGGATGATATGCCGGACTCCTCTCTCTCAACAAGACAAGCTCTCGAAAGGATGTCCCGGTAAAGGTCCATTTTGTTTCAATTATTATTTTTTTATGAAAATACAATGCTCGATATTCTGTGAGTATTTCAAGCGTCTACTAGTTGCCCTCATTACCTATTAACACAGAGAAACGCGCGCCTTAGACAGTTCGCGTTGCTCTATAGTGTTATACAACGCGCGTCTTTAGACAGTTCGCGTTGCTCTATAGTAATATACAACGCGCGTCTTTAGACAGTTCGCGTTGCTCTATAGTGTTATACAACGCGCGTCTTTAGACAAGTCGCGTTGCTCTATAGTGTTAACTATCCTTGTATAGATCTTCTACGGTAGGTACAGTATATATTTCAAAAAGAGTTTGTGAACTCTATGTTTAATTTCTTTTTCAGAATATTGATGACATTTGAATGATGACATTATAAACACGATATCTACGTCTACAACATAAATTGTGTGTTTGTACGTAAATGTTTATACTGGAGAAAAATCTAAAATATGGACTATTTGTTTACTATTTCCTATAAAATAGCCATCTTTGAAATATTACACCTACCCAACGAGCAAAAAGCGGTTTTATAATTATCCTAAGACCAATTTTCAATAGACTTATAACGAACTCATAAGAGCTTACAAGCCTGGAAAAGGGCCCACTTTATTAGTGTATTCAGTTTTTTAACAGTCTAATAGTACCTACCCTCATGGAATTCAACTAACGACTGTAACAGCCGTGTATCGGCATTTTGTAAAACCATACAATCCTACCAAATCTATTAATAGTCTCATAGAAAACTAAACTAGATTGTTATGCACTTTACAACTGTTCTACAAGTTCTCATTTCGTTTAGTCAATCATTCAGTTATCAATATTGGGAGTTTTACACACTCCGTGTACATAATACTAAAAACTTTATTAAAATACTTACTAATAATATTTTGGACATTAATAAGCTTGCCTTATTAATGTCCAAAAAATTTATATGATAATTTTTCTGAGTCCTCGTATTTCATGATGTTAATCAAAAACGTACTGGGAACTCGTATTTCGCGTGCAACATACCAAGTTTCTGGTGAAAATTTTAAAGCCCCTCTTAAAATAAGTAATTATACATTCGTATTCATTATTTTAAAATAACAAAATGTTCAAAATGTAGTCATTTTCGGTAGCCATTTTTAGTTTAGCATTTGGAAGTGTTCTACTATACCACTATAGACAAACTCGGTTCTATAATGTCTCATAGTCGCTGCATTCACTCGCCATGTTTTTATCTTTTGGGGATCCGTGGTGAAATAAGAAAAACGCTAAATATACAACCTAATAAGCTAAATATAACACCTGTAGGTGGTATTTGTGTTCATGAACACAAATACCACATTTTTTTTTTCGAGACTGGCAACACAAGCGAACTGTCAAAAATTTTAGCTCTCTGAAAATATTTTTAAAATTAATTAGTTATTTAGTATTTAAACCAACTAAAACCAATATCATCGCATTATTAGTGTCCAAAAATAGTCAGATAATATAATAAAAGTGTTCTGTCCGTGTATTTTTGGTGTAAAAAGTGACGAGTTAGGTACCCGGTTTTTTTCGAATTTTGAATGTTTTCTTTTCACGTAAATACATACTAAATCGACTGTTTCTCGTGAGTAGAATTATTATACTTGTATAAGCGTTTACTCGACGTTCACGACGACGGTCGGTGTATTTGCGTAAGTACATAAAAATATTAAGTATAATTTATTGCCGGTACATAACCTTGTTACTTCTTACCATTAAACTGTACAAAGAGCTCCATCATCAATATAATTCGTGTATAATTGCACTTACTCATTAATAATATGAATACCCGTAGTCGCAGAGCTCTCGGCCGCCAGCAGGAGGAAACCAAACTTCAGTTGGTGTTGCTGGAGCTTAAATCTAAAACGGAGCTCTGTGTACAATTGGAGAAGGAAAGAGAAGAAAATGAAAACCTATTGATAAACGCTCTGAATGACACAAAAAAATTAAAATGCGAATTATCAAGACTTCATGTAAGTTACGATGACATTGTTGCGGAGCGGGATCACCTTCAGTCAATTGTAGATAGGTTCCAAGAGTGCAGTGTCGAGTATGAGAAAACCTTGAGGAGGACTGCCTTTCTGGAACAGGAGCTAAGGGATGCCCAGGGACAAATTTCAAACCTGGAAGAAGCTGCTGAGAAAGTTACTGCTCAAAAAACTGATAATCTTTATAGTGAGTTAATGAGTGGTATCCCGCAGTTTATTCCTTCTGCAAATTCTCAAAACCTGGACTTGACTACTATAGATCTTACAGGTGACAGTCCATATCAACGGGACAAGTCGGTTTTGTTTTGCAGCAGAAATAAACTAAAAAAATATCTAAAAATTAAAAAGTTCATACAGAAATCAAAAAAGCAATTAAAATTCCATAAAATGTTAATCAAGAAGTGTAAAAATATAGGTTCTGGTTTAAAATTTAGAGAACAAGCTAAATTGTCAATGTTAGAGCTGGAACAAAGTCATTTAAAATATTGCACTGACACACAAAAATTAGAATCAAAAATACAAAGTTTGCAATTTGAGCTACAATATATGACTAAAAAATATGAATGGTCCCTTAAGGACTTTACTAAATGTTCTGTAACCATAGATAAGGTACTCAAAACATCAAATGATAACACTGAGCGCCTTAATTGTTTCCTAAATGACCACTTATGCAATATTAACTGCCCTAAAGCAATTGAGCCGGTGGAGGCTCAGGGTGAACCGGTTACCGCTGAGCCCTTAGCTCCCATTACTACGTGCCCACCCATTACATCTGTGGATATATTGTGTGACAGTGTAAATAATAGTAATAGTTGTACTAAATTAATTGTATTTAGTGATGATATTGGTACCAATCTAAGTTCATTTTTAAAACAAAACTTAAATTCAAGTTATTACTCGGTTATTAATAATTGCTATCCGGGTGCTTCATTAAGTGATATTATGCAAAAGATATTAGAATATAAATTTGAAGCTAACAGTAAAATAATAATTTTCTGTGCAAACAGGGGCAAAATTAGCAATGATGATTTGTCCCTATACGTGAATTACATCTTAAACTTAAATGTCATACAAGTTGTAATGTTCACACTTCCATTTATAAAAGGTGTGCCAGACTCGGAAAATTCATTTAGATATAAGATGAATTTACGTTTTAACTTATTAAGTCAGTATAATAATAAAATCCATGTAATTGACTTTAATTCTGTATTTGACACAAATTTGTCACATAGCAAGTATAAAGTCTATAATAATCACAAGGGTAGGTATTGTCTACCCAAATATTATAAAAGACAAATAGCAAGTTTGCTATTCAATTATTTTTACTCTATAGCCAAAAACTTGACTGACAAAACTGCTTTATTTGAGCAGAGTAGATTTAGGACTTTGGAATCGGTTCCAAGTAATTTAAATTAACTTCTGGGACAACAGAGGATTTACCCTCTAGCCAAAATTGTAAATTGATAGAGTTGAATTTAATTGCAAATCAGAACTATATCGGAAACTGTCCTCCGAACAAAACTAAATTAAAAAACGAAAATTATATCAGCCTGGTGCATTATAATATAGCAACATTAACGCAGGTCAAAGAGTTTGAATTGGAGCTGTTCATGAGCTCAGAAAATATTGAAATTGTTTGTCTTACAGAACATATGCGTAAGGAGTATGAGCTCATGTTCAGCTTCAGTAGTCACCGGGTAGGTAGTGCGTTCTGCAGGGTCAACACAACACGGGGGGGTTCGTTGATTTTATTAAATAAGAAGTTAAAGTATAAGGAACGGAAAGATGTTGTGTCCCTCTCTGTAGAGTGTACAGTTGAAATATCGTGCGTGGAATTGGAGCAATTCATAGTAGTATGCGTATATAAACCTGGAGTCTCACTCTTTTGTGAGTTTGAGGAAGTAATGGATAAAGTGCTATTTAAACTTGGAAAAACTAATAAACACCTAATAGTGTGCGGTGATTTTAATGTTAATATACTTATAAATACACGTCAGACCAATGATATCTTAAATTTATTTAAATCACACAATCTCACTAACTTATTTTTAGAGCCTACTAGATATTGTGATACAACAGCTACTTGTCTGGACAATATATACAGTGATATGTTGCCAGAAAGTAAGAGTATTATAAATAAGATAAAATCAGATCATACTGGGCAAATAGCATCTTTCAAGATCACAAGAGAAAAAGTTAAAAGACGTAAAATATTATGTAGACCAGTAACTAGTGACCGCTTGGACCGTATGCGAGTTGGACTTTGCAATAAACTTCCATTTTTAGACACTGGCTTAGATTCAAATGTAATGTATAAGTTATTTTTTGATTCCTTTTACAATGAGTTCAACTCCATATTCAAGTCTAAGGAAGTCACAATCGGAGACAGGCCAGCCTTCAGTGAGTGGGCCACTGAGGATATACATAAAAGTAGACAAAAACTGTATGAACTATACTCAGAAAGACAGCTTAATAGAACAGATGAATTTCTAAATTATGTTAAAACTTATTCAAAAAAGTTTAAAGCAGACTGCTTAGCGGCCAAAAGAAATTATATAAGTAATAAAATTATCAATAGTGTAGACAAAGTTAAATCTACTTGGAAAATAATTAACGCAGAAAGAGGGCAAGCAAAATCAAATAATAATAATTTTAAACTTAAAGTAAATGGTAACATCATTACAACAGATGCCGAAGTCGCTAACGAATTTGAACATTTTTTCTCTCGAATACCAGTAGATTTGACCAGAGCCCTAGGTTCTTCTACCCCGATAGCAGAATCCTTGTTAAAAGCAAATGTTCCTTGCTGTAATGAAATACCTATTCAAATTCAGTAAAATTAGTATACACACTATCATAAAAACTTTTAAATCTTTAAATATTAAGAAAACGGCTGACCTCTGGGGAATTTCTGTACATTTAGTTAATTCGTTAATTGAAATGGTTGCCCCTGAATTATCAATAATATTTAATAATTGTGTTGATAGTGGTGTGTTTCCTGACTTAATGAAGTTTAGTAAAATAACTCCTCTGTTTAAATCGGGTAGCACCTCGGATCCGTCCAATTTTCGTCCTATTTCTGTACTACCCACGTTTAGTAAAATCTTTGAAAAGGTAATGCTTAATCAAATGCAAAATCATTTTAATACAAATAAACTATTCCGTACTAAACAATTCGGTTTCACGCGCGGTCGGTCTACCACGGATGCTGGAATCAAATTATTAGAGTGTATATATGAGGCCTGGGAGGAGTCGTATGATGCTTATGGTGTATTCTGCGACTTATCTAAGGCCTTTGATTGCGTCCAGCATCAGACTTTAATTCAAAAACTTGATCATTATGGGATCCAGGGGACGGCCTTGGATTTAATTAGTTCTTACCTAAGAGATAGAGTACAGAGAGTAGTTATAAATGGTAAACAGTCACATGGGTCTGCTGTAACAATGGGGGTGCCTCAGGGCTCAATTCTGGGACCTTTTCTATTTTTAGTGTACATAAATGATCTCCCTCACCTTATAAGAGACGATCACGAGGTAGTTTTGTTTGCTGATGACACATCTTTAATATTTAAAGTTGAACGTGGACAACGCAATCTTGACGAAGTAAACAATGCCCTCTCTAGGGTAGTCCACTGGTTTAACGCTAATAATTTATTGTTAAATGAAACTAAAACAAAATGTATTAGATTCACCATGCCAAATGTTAGGCTCGTTAACACCAGTATTAGGATTAGGGATGATCAAATAGAATTGGTCGATGAAACTGTCTTTCTGGGCATAAAGTTAGACTCCAACTTGCAGTGGGGGCCTCATATCGAGAAAGTCTCGGGCAGACTGAGCTCTGCAGCCTATGCCGTTAAAAAGATCCGACAACTGACAGACATTAGAACAGCGCGTCTTGTCTACTTTAGCTATTTCCACAGTGTCATGACCTATGGCATACTATTATGGGGTAACGCTGCCGACATCGAATGTATCTTTGTGTTGCAGAAAAGGGCTGTCCGGGCTATCTATGGTATGGGGTTTCGGGAGTCATTAAGAGAAAAGTTTAAGGATATCAACATCCTTACTGTGTATCCACAGTACATATATGAAAACTTATTATATACTCATAAAAATAATAGTAAATTTATTAAAAATAGTGATATCCATAACCTAAACTTAAGAAATAAGAATAAATTGGCTGTACCTAGATTTAGGCTTAATAAAATAAGCAATTCTTTTGCGGGCAATTGTATTCGAATGTACAATACATTGCCGACAGCCGTAACAGGTTTGTCAGTTAATAAATTTAAAAAACTAATTAAACTTCAATTGTGCCAGAAAGCTTATTATAGCATTAAAGACTTTCTAGAAGACAAGGCTGCCTGGCAGTGACACGAATTGCTCCTTTCTACATTTAAAAAAAAAACTGTATGAGATACTAAGATGAAAAGAGGGACCGGACTGAGTTTCTTGGGGTGTTCTTCTCAGTCTGTAGCATTTCCGAACTCCCGGTAGCGTCACAAAAATTTTGACAAACCTAAATAATTTTTTTAAAAATTTCAAAGGGAATAAATTTTATTTTATTTTATTTTATTTGTATATAAGCAGCTTATCGTCGTTGCGCCTGACGAGTTCCATATGTGCATTTTTTAGATTTTTAGATTTTTGCATATTTATAATCTCCGTCTAAATCTACACATGCTAGTAAAATCCGTTGTGTAATATTTAGCTTAGAACCAATTTTGCAATATTCCGTATGTGTTAGTTTTGGAAAAAACGTTATGTGCACACACGCACATATGGAATATGCGATCTTGCCAATATCGCGCGGAAAACATGATAAATATGTAACATTATGGCGACAAACATGGTCTAAGGTGTAGTTAACCATCATTTTAATTTCTATTGAAAAGAAAAGTGTGTCGAAATTCGTAAGTAATGTGCTTTTTATTTATTTATTATCATTATTTGATAAGTTTTGTTATGGATAGAGTCCTACCTACAATATAGGTGCCACTTTCGGGTCTCACCTGCGAGTGATGCTGCACCTGCTGATTAACGGATGAGGATGATGATGACATATTCATTACGAAGAGAAAAACAAACAAAATAAAACACTACGCACTACTAACGCTCTACTTAGCTGGTCAACGTCGTACAATAAGGCCCAAACTCCTACCAATATGAAAGCTTATAAAAATAAACGGCCCCCAGTTCCCTGCCCTTCCGCTGTTCCGGTCGTGGTAGCGGTCACAACAATGGCGGGAGGGAAGTGCAAAGAATTTACGGGCTAAGACAGGCTACCATTCACGACTGATCCTGGCTCCATATAACGACGCACTTTAGGTACACTCCATAGCTGAACGAGAATCTTATCAAACTCGAGCTAGAACTGAGTCGCAAAGACATGCTAGACTTGTGCGAGGTCCGAATAAAGGGTATCTTCTCTTACACACTTCAATCAAGGAACACAAGTACATGCTAACCCTCACACCAGATGAAACGCTCTATTTTTAGCAAAGTGATGGAAGGACCTCCGACGGTGGTGTCGATTTTATGGTGAAAATTTTACCTTATTAGCAGTGGTGTGGAAGTCAGCAGTGTATCGGCTCGGGTAGCATATCATATACTGGAACTCCCTGAATGTGATACAGGTGTTTGCCACTACCTCGAGAAGCACGAAAGGTGCAATCGAGGCTATGTACGACGACATAGCGAAGATATTACAAGGCACTGCCGCCTTCAATGTTAATGGGGATTTTCAACACCAAACTGTAGGGTATAAGGTGATCACAAAACCGTGATACGGTACCTACTTGTTGATTTTCCCTCTAATCTCAGGGTCACTTCTTGTGGTGAATTCTTTCTTTAATATGAGGTCCCATAGAAAGTA
Organism: Miltochrista miniata; assembly: GCA_933228765.1. Classification (NCBI taxonomy): domain Eukaryota; kingdom Metazoa; phylum Arthropoda; class Insecta; order Lepidoptera; family Erebidae; genus Miltochrista; species Miltochrista miniata. Next base: position 12,921,437 of record OW121763.1, on the reverse strand, counting down.
GATTTGGTGGAGCCCCGACAAAGTCACAGTTAATGAGAAAGTATTTATCATAACGGAAAAAAGTAATGACTTTGTGATTGTCAGGTGGTTTAATGCCGGTTGTGATCACTGACTTGTCCCAGTATTTTCAGAAAGAGCCCAGGTTATAAAGCCTGTTCTTCTACCTACTACGTGCCACATAGAATTGGGATCCGAAAGGTTTCAATTGAAACTTCGATATCGTTTCGATTTGCTAGAAACCACTGACAACGATAAAACCGACACAGTGGTAAAAACGTTATAACAAGTGCTCGAAATTTTTTGTCTAGCAATGGCAAAAAAGGTGTTAAAAGCTCCGAGACTCTCGAAGTTATGAAGATTAGACGGGAAACAAGACCTACGCCTGCGTATTCGTCAGAACGGTTTGACCTTAACGTCAAAATTCAAAAGCTGCTTAGACACGACCTCAGACGTAATAACACCAGTTTTTTCGAGGCTATGATTGAGCAGAACAGGGGCACTAAGGTCTGTAGCCAACAGCTCAACAGCAGCAGACAGCCACAGGTAGCAAAATTGTACCCTCAAGGTAAATTTCATTAAGATTCTCAAGGGAATGGACTGCTTTTACAGAGACCTATAATTATCACGGATTAATTAGCCTACGTGGCCTAGTAATAATGACCACAGGGTTCCATTAACGCATCACTGTACCAGATATCGATCAGAGCGAAGTCAGCGCGGCTCTTGAGCAACTCAAAAATAAAAAAAAACACCTTGAGAGGACGGAATTAATAAACAACACCTTAAATTTGGTGGGACTCTGGTCCTTAAAGTGTATTAAATCTCATTCTCCTGCTGGAACAGACGGCTAAAGCGGGGAGAGGGAGTGTGGTGACTCTGATCTTTAAAAAAAGGTGACAAACCTGCCCCATGTCACTTGTGTGCGAGCTTGTGTGTTTACAAGTTGTTCTCGAGAATAGTGTCACAATTTGCCTCACCGTAAAGAAACGACGTAGCAGGGTCCAATCCTAGTCGAAAGATTAAGGTTTGTGGTTGCCCAGGAGTCTACTTACTTTGAAACCTAATTTGAAACGATGTTATCCGTCAGAATACCATCGTTGTCGACATAGCTTTCAGAGCATGCGTTTTGATGGTAGGTACACATCTATAAAAGAAACGATAGCCGAGCTTAATGAACGTAGGATAAGACGATCCCCCTCCTGATGGCTTGACCGCCTGAAAAGGTCACAGAGAGTGACTGAATGCGGAAGACGTAGGACCGTATGTTCCGGCGTAATTTGGGCGAGGCCTATGTCCAGTATTGGATTGCCTGAATTCGATTACCTAATTAAGAATAGGCATAAAACTGAGCACGGTTTCTACAGACATGAGATCGTACGTAATTATTCAAAAGATTAAGCTCCATCTATTTTGTTCTGCACTCTGCATTGGACTCGTGTAAGTGGATTAAGGACTTTATAGAGAAGTTTATTTGTGACTTTTAGGTATTTTGACATATTTTTAATTTAACTTTTAGGATTAAGAACGGAAGTTTTAATGAATACTAATACATTATAAAAAGATCGGCCAATAATTGTAAAAATGAAAGTAGTATACTGAATGTTTAATACCAAAATGTCATATAATAGACTAGTTTTTGAGAAAACAGTGTTAACATTATCCCGTATGTGCATAAAAATGGCACATGTATAATTTGCATGCACAGTGCCAAAACAGGTATGTGCAGATTTACAGAAAAAAATAATAAAATCTTCAAATATATGCAACATTGCATTTAAAATGTATATCTTACATTATGTAAAAAATGAATGTTCATAATACTGCATTTACAGATTTTTGATTACTTACACACCTTTTGCAAAAACATGTTTTTTTGAGTTTCCCAAAACCTTGTAAAACTCACATCTGGAACTTGTCAGGCGCAACGACGTTATGTATTTATTGACGATTTGTGTAAGTAATTAATATTTTTTTGAGTTAATGCGCTTTTGCTCTAATACTAACAGTACAAGTTTGTCATATTTATTCATGAGCATAATCACCACCTAAGTGGTTTGGTGTTACTTCTTCTGTATTTGAGTCATAGTCCAATATACGGAACCCTTGCCAGGTTTTGTGACTTGAACTTCACAAGGTCGTACTGCGAATCAAAAGAACTATTTTGGCCCAAACCACCTATTGCAAGAGTAAATAATCTTATAATGACTTTACCAACGAATCAACAAGTGTTTCTTTGACAATAACAGTATTGAACTTAGCTCGTATAAAATCATAACACTTATAATAGCATGTGGTAAGTATGTTATTAGTAAAAGTAGTATCATTATAAGCTTGCATTAAACTAGATTCAATTACGACTTACAAATGGTTTTATAAAACTACTTTATTTGTAACGGATTCAAATATTGTACTTATTAGCGCTTATAAAACTAAGTAACAAGTGTCAATGGAATCAAGTGTATTTACACTTATGGGCAGCTTTAATAGGAGATTCGGGTCTATAGTAGCCTAATAAGCAATCTTAAAAGCGCTTACAAGTGCTGGTTATAAGAACCTTCACTCTTAAGACTGATTGCTCTTACTAAAAGCTTTTACAAGAAGGTGCGGCTTATAGTGATCTGTATACATAGTATTATAAGCCCTTAAAAGGCTAATTATCAGAATAATCGTAATCAAAAACCAAATAGCATTTTCTGAGACGCATATAAGAGTAATTGCGAACGCCAAAATCAATATAAGAATCTTATAAGTGTCTTATTCCTATAACATATGTGTTCTGAAACTATTTTGCTTGTTGGGTACCTAAAGTAATCTGCTGAAAGTGTTGTTCACTTTTTAAAGAACAATTATTTACGATGAAAGTCGAAAAATAAGTTAGTATGTGACCCGTATAATGTTCAATCATGGCGACACGAAATTAATTTCATTGAGCAACATTTGATTGTGCTATACCTCCTAAAGTATTCATTTAATTTGCACGGTGTAAAGAGAATGAATGATCTTGATAAAATGTTCAAATTAACTAACGTATTTAAATTGAGAAGGATACCTTATTACCGAATATATAAGACAAAATCGCTAAAAAACACGTTTGTTGTATGGAAGCCCCCCTTAAATATTATTATGTTTTTGTTTTCAGTATTTGTTGTTATAGCGGCAACAAAAACACATAATCTGTAAAAATTTCTACTCTCTAGCTATCACTGTTCATGAGATACAGCCTCCCGACGGACAGACAGACAGACAGACGGACAGCGAAGTCTCATGAATAGGGTCCCGTTCTTTACCCTTTGGGTACGGCACCCTAAAAGGATGACTCAAGCTACGCCGTGCCGGGTCCGAGCCGAGTACCGGCCGCAGCAAGGTCAATATTATATATATTTTGTGTGAACAAACTCACGTTAAACCATAAATTTAGAATTTTTCGCGCTAAATCTATGCGTTAAACCGAGCGGCAACTGAGTGACAGCCGAACTACGGAAAGCGCTCGAAAACAACTCGGTCCCGCCTCGGCTCAGCCACGGCCCGTTGCATGAATACAGTGCCGCCGAGCTTCGCCCGAGCAGTCGTGAATGCAACCGGCTCGGTGACCATACTACGGCCGACACTCGGCTCGGACCCGCCACGGTCTAGCGTGAGTCATCCTTTAGAATGCTTGCTGATCTCTAAACTACTGGACGGATTTGATCCAAATATTTCACAAATATGAATAACAATATTCAATGTGCAGTATTGACTTTTCCATAATTTGTATGTATAGAGCATTTGATTGACATTAATCAAAACATTGACAATATCTTTCTCAAATCTGATTGAGTTTTTAAACATGACATGTGTGAAAATAAAAAGTAAATTAAATCAAAAGAGTCCTCTTATCACTAAGAAGTATTGCTACAAATTCGAATCAAAATCCCCCCGAAGAAAACAATGATTACCCCCTTTTAGCCATGTTCTGGAATGAATTTCAATAAAATACGAAACACATCTTCCATCAATTATGTTAGAGATGATTTGTGCAAAATTTGAAGAAGATCCGACCAAGGAATCTTGTGGTCCCATACAAACTTTGTAACCCTTTTCCAACTCACACTTGACCGATTTCTTAAATTTCTCAATTTTTCGGTAATCTACATATAACACCCGATCTGTGTGCCAAATTTCATAACGCTAGGGCAATTGGAAGTGGCCTAGAGGTTTTGATGACCGGTCAGTGAGTGAGTCAGGCTGTGCCAAAATTAGCTATATTCACAGGGTCATATTTCAGGATCTACTAAAGCTACATCTATGAAATTTGGTACACTGCCTTAGTACTAGTATATCATTACGTACGTACAATTTTATTTCTGTACTTGCAATAGGCACTGAGCTACAGGGGGGTCAAAAGTGGGTCGAAGCGGTTCGTGTAAATAGAGTACGGTATGCGCTCGGCCTGTTGCTGGAACTTGGCCTGCGCACTACCGTGCGCTTAGATAGTAGTATTTGTATTTTATCACTTTACCAAATTTCTGGTATCGAAACTTGTGAAATTTATACATACATACATATAGTCACGCCTTTATCCCCGAAGGGGTACGCAGAGGCATTGTTTACGCCCACAGTTCACCATAAGATGGTTTTATGTCTCACGTAATAGGTGGTGGTGAGCCTATTGCAGTGTTGAAATAGACAGGCGCAGGTCGCCGTGACCCGCAGTTGAAAATTTTCAAGTTACCCATAAGGCCTTCACTTGGCTTAACGATTGTCATTTTACTGACAACCGGTTTCATTCCGAGGTTTTCTTCTCTACGCAATAGATATTTTTGCGAAAGTGAAATTTATAGATCCATGATATTTCGAAAATATGATTTTAGTTTTAAATAATAAAACGACAATTTAATTTTTTTGGTCTGTGACTAATTCAAAATGTAACATTATTATAAATACAGTCATCTATCATGGTTTAAATAAGTACATGCGGAGCCTTACAATTGTGATCGTGTGGTATCCCCTTATCACCCTGACGGCTATCGCCTTCTGTGGGCTAAGTAATGTAGCCGCATTACAGGCCTACAGCCGCATTCTGCCCATACCGGGGCCCCGTATAGGGTCACACTCTGCGTGATCCCAAGGTACAGTCTCCTGCAGGAAGTGTTGGGTCCCCTAATGTTGGGCAGCAACCGCGAGAGTGCGAGCAAACTTCGGAAGTGGTATCCGAAGTTCCATCGGCTATCGAGCACGAGTCCCAGATACTTCATCGAGGGCTCGATGCTGATGCTGACGCCCCCTACCTGTATGCTGGATCCCGCAGGTGGCCCCTTCCGAGGTCCGTGAAAGCACAGAACCTCGGATTTGTGAAGGGCAACCTCAAGACACAGCCGCTGCATTCAACCCACGACTTCAGCAACCCCTGCCGTGGCCTTTAGGGCGGCCTCTGAGTGCATTGCTCCTCGCTTCGGCATATACCTAAATCTTAGTTGGTCTACATCGCGTTATGCCAAAAACATTAATTGAATTGAGTCCTTGATCTATACATGGACGATTTAAGTCGTTGTCATGGAGATATTTATGGAAAGTTTGACTTTTCAATGAATAATATCATTTTCATGTTATTAGTCCAGTCATTATATACATTTGGAAATGCAAATGAACCGAGAAAGCCAAATTTTGGATATTACGTAGAGCGGGGCTAGAAAAGCTTAAGTTCAAATTGTCGACCAAAATAACCTGGTGGGTTTTCCGCCATCTTGAAAAATGGGTTATATTCAGTTATTTCATCATAATTCGGTTCCCCGTTGAGATACGAAAATTTTAATAATAGTTTTTTGTTGCTCTTTGTTTGATCTACAATTAAGGTCTACACATTTTTCACGTATCGATCACCGTTGTCGAAATATCGATCCAAAAAGCCGCAATTTATGGAGAACATATTGTTTTTAGCTATTTCCTTCTTTCTCGTGAAATATATCGAAAAATGTCCATAAAGAAAATTTGTGAGCGTGTTCAGACCTACAAATTCGTTCTTTTATTTTTGACAAGAATTACGACCTCTATGGCGCCACAAAGTCGGCCCCAGCGCGAATATAAATACAAATGCTTCGCCGTTATTTTACAAATACCGAAATAAAAGTAGATCAGGCTTATGAGGATGCTGATACCCTCATTGTAACCACAGCAATTAGAGAAGCATCGTTTCATGACTCTGTGGAAATCGTCGGCGAAGATATCGATCTTTTGGTTTTAATTTCCGGACTTGCACAGGACAAAAAAAAATTTTTTTTTTCGCAAACCTGTTAAAGGCAAAACATCGGCAAAACTATATATACTCTCCGAATAGTTTCAAGCATGATAAGTCTGTTCTTGAGAACATTCTTTTCATCCATGCTTTCAGCGGTTGTGACACCACGTCGTCTTTTTATAATATTGGAAAGTCAAAATTCATCAGCACCCTCGAGAAGAACCCGAACCTCCGGTCATCGGTAGAACTATTCAAGCAAGAAAAGGTCGATCCGGAGATGCTAGCTTGCGCGGGAAAACTATTCCTTATTGCTCTGTATGGTAGTCGTAAAGAGGATACAACGATGGATAGTTTGCGATTCCACCGCTTTGCAAAATCAATGACGACAAATAAGACGAATAATCTTTCACTACTCCCACCAACGGAAAGCGCAGTCCGCCAACACGTTTTCCGGACATATCTGCAGGTACAAACGTGGCTCGGGATTTTCAAAGATCCTTAGGAATGGGGTTGGCGACAGACGAATTACGGGCTTGAACCAATTTGCACCACAGCCGCACCCGCTCCACCTGAACTTTTAAAACTCATTTCGTGCAAATGTAAAGGAAAGTGTGGGGCTGCTTGTGGGTGCAGGAAAGCAGGAATTAGTTGCTCCGTTATTTGCCTGCACTGTAGTGGACAGACATGCAACAATGTCGCCAGAGTAGAGATTTTATTCAACGACGAGCACGATGATAATGATTATGTTTTTTTAACCGTCCCAGCATCATTTACTGCGATTCAAGAGTTTTCACGACTCGAAGAGACGGCGAAAAACATGTGAAAAAAATTACCACCTGTAATTATTGTTTTTTGCTGCATAAAAATTATTTGATCAATAATTTTCATGTGTTTGATTTATAATTTGGCTGGTTTATTAATTTCTTTTGTATTACAATAATTGCTTGAACAACCATTCATCCATTTTGACGTATGGATACAACCGTGCGAGCGGCTAAATCAAAACCGGGCACAGTCTTACTGACTTTGCGCCGCGCTAGAGGTCGTAATTCTTATCGAAAATAAAAAATAAAAAAACGAATTTATAGGTCTGAACACGCTCACCAATTTTCAATATAGACAGGTATTTTTCGATATCTTTCACGAGAGAGAAGGAGATAGCTAAAAACAATTTTTCTCCCCAAATTTATGGCTTTTTGGATCGATATTTCGATAACGGTGATCGATACGTGAAAAATGTGTAGACCTTAATTGTAGATCGTACAAAGAGCAACAAAAAACTTCTCATTAAAATTTTCGTATCTCAACGGGGAACCGAATTATGATGAAAAAACTGAATATAACCCTTTTTTCAAGATGGCGGAAAACCCACCAGGTTATTTTGGTCGACAATTTGAACTTAAGCTTTTCTAGCCCCTCTCCACGTAATATCCAAAATTTGGCTTTCTCGGTTCATTTGCATTTCTAACCCGATTTTTTCGACGTAATGACTGGACTATATCTATACTAATAGGTATTATAAAATTTATTTTGAGTGAGTAGTTAAAACCTCTGACCACGATGACGACGCATTATAAGGTGACCGATGGGGTTTTCTACCACGCATGCTTGGATTGCGGAATAAAGTCCCTGTCACGGCTTTTCCAAACGATTATAGTATGGGGTTCTTTAAAAGGCGTCTTAGAAGGTCTTTACGTCGTCGGCAGCGCGAGAGCAGCACCTCGTTCTGGTGTTTCAAACATCCATATAATGCGATGACCACCTTCCATCAGGTGGGCTGCCGCTTTAGTTATAAAAAAAAGATCTCAATGCCATATGTAAATATAGACCCAAGTTAAGAGCTTCGATTAACTCTCAGTAGGTCTAATTACCGTTATAGACTAGTGCAGAATCTTATCACCCTGACGGCTATCGCTTTCTGTGGGCTAAGTAATGTAGCCGCATTACAGGCCGACAGACAGAAAAAAAATGTCTTTGAAAACGAAAAAAACAGAATGAAATTAGTAGTAGAATGAAACCCATTGCAAAAGGAAGAGGGCGTAACAAAAATTACAGGAAAAATAATTTACGGGTGATCTGAGATCGGGAAGTCACAAGAAGCGAGTATTAAGGGTGAAAAAGGGGTTATCTCGATTTCTGGAAAAACTATAAGTCCAGTGGAAAACTGTATAATTGCAAAGAAATAGAATAGACTAGAATATAAATATTCTTTATTGCGCACCAATTTAGAATTACATGAATACAGAATACATGTTTTAAAATGTACAACGCGCAAAGTTGTGGGTAATAAAACAATCTACAACTTTTGTATTTTCACTTTTTTCACACCACCATCTTACCTCAAAAAGAATGTCAAAACTGCAAAAAATCGAATGTTTGCTTTTTTTATTTTTATCTTTTACAAAAATTTCCGTCTTGTCATAAAATTTGATAAAACCGTTCCTTTTTATGTTCCAATTACACTATATTCCCTTTTTGTTTTTTCATCGTATATTGACTATCGCAAAGGCATCTAAAGATTATTTTAAAAAGTTCAATCAATACAATTTTGAGATATTTATTAATATTTACTCCTTAATAACTCAAAAAAAATATAAGTTTCTATATTAAGTTGATAAACAAAAAAAAACGCGTATTCTATATTTTGGATTATTCCCAGTTGTTCCGGATTTGACAGGTGATTTTTCGATCGAAAATTTGGATGCTTTTGCGATATTAAGTCAATAAAAGGTGAATATGTTATTATAAGTATAGTATATTATAGTATAGTATAGTAGTCAATAGAAGGCCCCGTGTGGCGACGGGGTCCCGTGATGGGACGAGTAAGAGTACAAAATGTCGCCCCCCAATACATCTCGAGGGTATCGTAAGAGGCGATTAAGGGAACACTTTCGCAAAAAGATCCATTGCGTAGAGAAGGAAAACTCGAAATGAAACCCGGTTGTCAGTAAAATGACAATCGTTAAGCCAAGTTGAAGACCTTATGGGCGGCTTGAAAAATTTCAACTACGGGTCGTGGCGATCTGCGTCTGTCCATTTCAACACATAAAAGTGGGCGTATACTATGCCTCTGCCTACCCCTTTGGGGATAAAGACGTGACTATAATAATATGTATGTATGTGACTGCCTCTGTGGCGCAGTCGGTACTGACACCGCCTGCGGCGCTGGAGGTCGTGGGTTCGATTCCCACCGGAGACAAATATTTGTGTGACCTATAAATGTTTTTCTCAAGAGTCTGGGAATTCCTATGTATAATATGTTGTATGTATTTAAAAAGTATATAAGTATTAATATCCATGGTCTGATACCCATGACACAAGCAGGTTATTCCTAGCTTACTTTGGGATCAGATAGCGTTGTGTGAAATATCCGTGAATATTTATTTAATATTAAATAATATTATTTATTATTATTAATGTACGTATAAGGTGAAAAAGCAAATATTTTTAACAAAAAGAATTCTTGTGCATTTGGAGCATAAAAAGGAAAGTTTTCACCAAATTTCATAATCAACAGAATTTTTTGTAAAAATAAAAATTAGAAACCAAAGTTTTTAGCGTTTTTGACATACTTTTTTTGTTATGTCAAAAAAAGTAAATACAAAAGTAGTAGATGTTTTTGTTACCTACAACTTTGACATTAAACATTTTTCCACAGGACTTTGCCCGAAATCGAGATAACCCCCTTTTCACCCTTAACCCCCCCCCCCCCGCCCCTTTTATTACTTCTCGCCTCAGATTGTCCGTAAATTATTTTACATGTTATTTTTGTTACAGTCATTTCCTTTAGCAATAGACTACTACTATTTTTTTATTTTCCAAAAATTATCTACCCTGGTCTATCATGCGTACTTCTCCTTGTGACTAGTCATAACGCGAGCTAGGCGTACTACAAATTAGTCTTACCAAGCACAAGGAAAAAACAGCTTGATCAAAACTAGTCCCTTGTCTCTAACAATATAACGAGGTCATCAATGATTACTATCTGATTTATTTACTTTGCTTAGTTAATTTAACAACAACATTTTTTTTTCAAATCGTCTGTTCAAAATTTGTAGTAAGTATCTATATTATACCTACAGTGTTATAATTTGCATTTTTTTTTGTAGAAGACAATGTTTTCTACAAAAATATTAAATTTTAGTTGGACGTCATCTCATCAAAAATATTCTTTAGGGAAGCTGTTCACCATTCGTACAGATTTTTGTTTTTATTTTTTTTCTCCGCGACTATAAGTCAGAATTGCCTCGTTTATATCCCTAAATGTAGAAAATATATTGTAGTTAGTGACCAAATTTTCTGAAACTATTATGTCAAACGGTTAAGGGACTATAGCAGTTTTTCGACGATAAGATATTTGTACGAACGCGCCCCATGGGTGGGGTACTTTCGTACAGTAGGTGGGGTACTTCCGTACAGTAGGTGGGGTACTTTCATACGCGTGGGGAGATTCATACATGGTAAATAAAAAGTCCATTAATCTCCCAAATATGTATTAAATTGATAAGAAAATTTGTTTATCACAGAACTATCTTAATGACATTTAACTTGAATCCTAATCAAAATAATGTTCTTTAGAAAAATAAAAAAAATCGGTTTAAACTGTAAGTAATTACACATTTTGGTTGTCACTTTCGAGCTTAAGGCAAATTAAATTATTTAAATTAATTAAAAGGATCATGAAGTCTAGTCGTTTTAGATGTGCCGAGTGGTTAGGGAGGACCTGGGGATATAGTCTAATAAGCCAAGTGTGTAGCGTACGCACTTTGTTTATTAGACTATGTCTTCTTTTGTGTTTGTAGTTTCATTCTATGTAATGAAAAAGGAATTATCATGATGAACCCGATTTATTTGCAAATTTCATAACTGAGTGTACTTTACTCGACGATAAATAACAGCGGTATTTCAAATTTTACCAAAACATAACGATTATCTTTCATTTTCTGATATCACATTTAAATGAATTGTGCATTATCTAGTATCTTAATTTTATTTACTTTAATTATTGGTTGGTAATTAAGTTCCTGCAAACTACTTCATTACTTCTTCTTTCTCTACTATATTATTCATATATTTTTATATATTTTATTAATTAGAAGATTCGATTTTTGTTTTATAATTCGTTTTTCCGGACTCTCTGCATAATACTAAATTCATTTGATTTTCTTCCTCTTCTGATTTTTCTGTTTTTAAGGAATATGGAATATATGTAAATTTCAATCATTTTTTATTCGTTCTCATCCATTTAATAGCTACGCTTATCTTTTCTTATTATCTGTACCATGAACAAAAAAATTGATATCAATTATAACATTTACTAAATAAAAAGTATATTGCCGATCGTTATAAATAAAAAAATCCGTAATTATTGACACGTATCGTAATTTAAAAAAATGCTGTCTCAAATTTATTAAAAAATAAAATTTATGTGAGTGTTTGTGGTAAAAAAGACCTAAACAAACGTAGTGATTATATTCTCTTTGGACCTAAAGGGGAGCATTCGAACGCGTACGAATGCGCCCCCTGTAGAAATGTCCGAATGTGCCCCAGGCCTTGACTAAATATAAATTACAGTTGTATACAAAATCAATGTTAGTAAAAGAAATATAACAATGAAAACTCAAAATTAAACAATGTGAACATTAATGAATCCCGACTATTTAAAAAAAAACGCAAAAAATTTACTTGCCAGTACGATTTAAACTTCAGTAAAAATTTTACTTTCCTAGTGCGAAAACACGTTACGTCTTATTGCCTCACACAGAGTGGCGCGAGTGGCACGATACTTTGCTAGCAACATGGCAGTCGGTATGTCTATGTACACATGCAAAGGCGCGTTTGTATGTCGGTTAGTATTTTTGTTATACTCAATGTATGAATGTGCCCCACGTACGAATGGTGAACAGTTTCCCCTATGTTTCTACTCATCAAAAGAATACTTAGGAACAAAACACAAATAAAACGTAGATAAATAGTATATTTTTAATTTTATCCATTATTTTAGCAGACACAAAAAGAAAAATTTTAATAGTCTCGGTCCGAAATAATATAATATCTTTTATTAGGTATACTCACTAGTAATTTTCTGCAAAGAATTACCTCGCGAGCACCAAAACAACACAAAAAAATTGAAGAAGCAGTCTGTGAGGGATCATGTCTTTTATGTTTTAGTTAAAAATTATCAAGATCCGAAAAAAAGCTCTCCGCAAAAGTTGTATTTTAAATCGAAGGACACGTTCGGTGAAAATCAGTTATAAAATGCGTCCTGGAACTGGCACCCATACATACATACACACAGACATATGAACGAAAGCAAAATCGTCCATACTCTCGAATCGGAGACTCTTGCTCGCTTGGTCTATTAAACGAGAGGATGTGCGCAGCGTTGCCCGCGTGAAATTATGTTCCTGATCCCACTTCATATGGGAACATTTTCCTGGGATAAAAAGCTGGTCTTTTGAAAGCGTTGGAGTATTAAATTGCACGAGAGTTTTCTTTTTCAACGTGAGGGAAAGTCCTGCATGGACTCCTACCGACTAAAACACCTCACGTATCCTACCTAACAGCCTACGATTGGGACAACGGGTAAGCCCTCGGAAGGATACCCCAGGACTGCACGAGGGGGTCGTGTGCTCCCTCACATTTTATTAAGCAGAAGCAGTACTTCAGTGTCAAACTGATTGTTTGTGTGTAATTCTTTATAACGGTAATGAGTGTTGTTTGCTGACTCATTAGGTATGTTCTGTATAGTTTTACATCGGAGCACAGTGAAGTACAGCAAAGCATGACGATCTATTATAATTATTTGACTCAAAAATAATGTTAGTAACACGATAAAGCAGCAAAATTTTTATTTTTTAATAATTTTAATTGGGTGATTTATTTTAATTTTTGAGCAATAGTGATGTTTATAGTGGCCCTTTAATTGACAGTTTATAGAAATAAATAGCTTCTTTTATTAAGTTCTAACATATAATTAGGTAGGTACATTTAATATTATGATTTTTCGTATAAGTTTCCTCATTTATAATAATTAATATATTATAATAGTGTAATAATAATGATAAATTATATTATTATTATTCACTTGCTGAAGCCCTGTCGCCGGCCGCTCAACTCGCGTGGTTGTTGATTGTCGAGATCAAAGTAGGTAATAATAATCTCAGTGAAACCCAAACTTGATTATTTCATTTTTATGTTCACAGGTATTACGTTAATTTTTATACTACTAAGGTGGCCGATAAGCTTACGACCCACTTGATGAAAAATGCTTACCATCTAATAGACGTTTTCTATTCCAGAGGCATTACACAAGCGCTGCCAACCCAGGCGCAAGTTGCGATCACCTACTCTTGGAAGCACGGACATTCTCGCGATATTTTTTTATACTACTTAGGTGGCAGACAAGCTTACAGCCCATCGGAAGATTGGTTACCGAAGCCTATGGACATTTGCAACACCAGAGGTGCTACACACGTGTGGCCGACGCAGGCGCATGTTGTAACGACCCTCAGTTGAAATTTTTCAAGCCACCCATGAGGCCTTCAACGTCTGTCGTAGCTTAACAACTGTTATTTTACTGACAACCGGGACCAACTGCTTAACCCTTAGCCACCTACCATAACTTTTTGTCACACAACCACCTACCATACGTCTATGAGACCCCTGAGTAAAATGGTTCTTTAAAGTAATATCTTGTTTATTGAAGTATATATTTTAGTAAAAAATCAACTTAGGAAAGTATTAAACTCTTTAGTAAAGGTACAAGAGAATCAGTTTTATAGGCATTTTGTCTTAATTACTATTAATCAACAATATCTGCTTAAAAACTAAGTCATTTGCTAAATGAGATCTATTGGTCTAAGAGCCAGCGGCCCCCAGGCATTCGTTAAAGTATAAAAGCTGTAAGTTTCTCAATGTATGTCCCCAACACAGGTAAGAACGAACCCCGCCTATGAAACTTGAGTCGCGGTGGCTTTCGCAGGTATCAGGTAGTAAAGGTGTGTAAAATTGTGTGTTAAATTTGGTAAAGTATAAAACTCAGTTTTTACATATTTTATTTATAATAATCCTAAAAGTCACCTTGTCGAAAGCCAGACACTTTGTACGGTTGCAACCCTCTGCCAGACACCCTTAAAGTATATTTAATTATTACTATACTTACGGTATAGTATAAAAGCTGCAATTTATATATGTTATTTGGAGAACTATCAAATGATGTTTTCTCAATAGCCAGACAGTTTCAGTAGTTCCTTTATGTTGCCAGGCACATCAAAAGTCTAATGTAGGTGCGAGCGCGAGGGATATGTGTGTCTGAGGGTGCGAGTGAAATACCGCGTTCGGTCCACTGCAACGTTATACTGCGCATCAGCTATCATTTATTGTGTATAATGAGAACTATTTTCTAGATTTACTATGAAAATTCATTATGTACCATAACTAAGGATCAACGAATAAATGTTTAGAAAATTCTTTTATAAAATTTCTGTGTTTAGGAATCATTAAATTAACAATTAAATAATATATTTAAATAATTTATTTTAATAATAGTTATTGGAATAATATAATTAATCTAATACAATAATTAATGGAAAAATATTTCAAAGATATTCTATGAATCGTGGTCGTCAATATCTTGAGTGTCCTCATCACCGCACCCAAAGACGCGAGATAGCACCCGAACCACCCCCTGGGCCATAGGTCCGTAGGGAGTCCTGGGACATCCTTCCGAGGGCTTACCCTGGGCTCCCAACCATAGGCTGCTGGACATTACGTGAGGTTTATTAGTCGGTAAGAGTCCCTCATAACATCTGTGAGGACTTTCCCAAACGTTAAAAAAAAGAACCCTCATGGGATTGTTCGATGATTGTATTTTCCATCAAATTTGTGAGATCTTCGCTGTGTTGTAAACATTAATTTGATTTTAGACAAGCATACGGCCCACCAGAAGGTCCGGTGTTCACCGCAGCCTATGAACGTTTGCAACACCAGAGGCGCCACTCTTGCGCTGCCGACCCTGTAAAACCCCCTCACTGTAGGCGTTTGGGAAAACCGAGGCAGGGAGATCGTTCCACAAAGAAAGCCCCTATCGGATCTAACCGTGCTCGAACGCTCCGGACGTAGAGTGTGAGGATGGATTCCCTGTCTGTGATTTCTATTTTGTGCCAAATTTGACAATAACTTATTCCTTCTGCTATGTTATTATAATAACACTGTACTACGGAATGTAGTTGAATAAATCACAGATTTAAGAATAATTAGTACGCAAGCTTTAATACGTCAACCTCCCGTGACGAAACGGTCAAGTATCTGATACCTTTGTTTTTAAGAAGTGAGACGCGCCAAATTTTTCGACGCATACACGTACAAGTGTATAATGCCCGTCTGTCTTTTTATACGCTCCAAAATACCACTAAATATTTAAAAATATAATAAATATGGCCAAATGGAAGACAAAATTCTTAATTCAATAATGTAAAAAACGATTTTCGCGAAAATGCAGATGTCCGTTTGCTCTTTGCTTCCGTCGATATATCCCTGGCGCTCGCATCTACATTAACTTTTGATGTGCCTGGCAACATAAAGGAACTACTGAAACTGTCTGGCTATTGAGAAAACATCATTTGATAGTTCTCCAAATAACATATATAAATTGCAGCTTTTATACTATACCGTAAGTATAGTAATAATTAAATATACTTTAAGGGTGTCTGGCAGAGGGTTGCAACCGTACAAAGTGTCTGGCTTTCGACAAGGTGACTTTTAGGATTATTATAAGTAAAATATGTAAAAACTGAGTTTTATACTTTACCAAATTTAACACACAATTTTACACACCTTTACTACCTGATACCTGCGAAAGCCACCGCGACTCAAGTTTCATAGGCGGGGTTCGTTCTTACCTGTGTTGGGGACATACATTGAGAAACTTACAGCTTTTATACTTTAACAAATGCCTGGGGGCCGCTGGCTCTTGCTCTATATAAAAAATAATCACATGGATATGAACTTCTTTTATAATTTTTTACTGATTCAATAATCAACCATTGCAAAAAAAAAGAAAATGGTGAAAATTAAATTAAATAGAAAAAAATTACAAGCCCTAAACTTATAGTTTTTCACGACAATTATTGCACAGCTTATTAGAAAATTCTCGGCAAATTGGTGATTTGCATTCGAAACTGATGTATTGTGGTTTGCACGGCACTGAGGGACACGGGGAAAAGGTACAGGAACGGACGAGTTCGCAAACGACTCGGTCGCCGATATATTTACGTTTTAAATATCTGCTGCGTCTGTGAGACGTATGGTAGGTGGTTAAGGGTTAACGTGCCTTCCAAAGCATGATAACGCTCGTAAATAAAAGTCACAATGTCATGTGGTGGTCACCCATCCATAAACAGCTGTAGTAAATGATGCTTAATGGAGTGATCGTTTACAGACCACTGAGCCCACGGGGCCACGAGCGCTTCAAAATATTACATATCAATAATGTCACATATTATCACGTAGTGGTCACCCATCCAAGAGCCAGCCATAGCATAATGTTACTTACTGCACTGCAGAGATCATTTACAGCACATTGAGTCAGCGGGTCCATGAGCTCATCAAAACTTTCTTTGTTTACATGACTATTGCAGTCAAACTGACTAGGCTGAAAATTATTTTTAGGGTTTCGTACCGAAAGGATAAAAACGGGACCCTATTCGGTCTATCTAGTCTATCTGTCCGTCTCGAGGCTGTAGCCCATGAACGGAGATAGCTAGAGAGTTGATTTTTTTACATATTATGTGTTCCTGTTCCTGTTGCCGCTATAACAACAAATACTATCGTCTGTCCAACCATTTATTTTACTTTTAACAGCGGCCTGAGAACGAATTTCTTCATAAATAAAGTTGATTATTATATTAAATCGAATCGGGAACGCATTGGTAGCAATTGGTAATCGAGCTGTCAACGGTAAACTAAACGGTTGGACAGACTATGAAAACAGAAAAATAGGGGAGCTACCATACAACTAAAGTGGCTTTTATTGCCATTTTATTTTATACTAGCTGATGCCCGCAGCTTCGCCTGCGTGAAATTTTGTTTCAAATTTCAGCCAGATCCGTTCAGCCGCTACAGCGTGAAAGAGTAACAAACATCCGCACTCGCAAACATTCGCATTTATAATAATACCTAGTTAGATAGATTTCTGATTAACAAATTCATAATGCATAATAATATGAACTAAGTAAATTTATTTATTAAATACATTTCTTAATTCAATGGCTAAACTACTACTTGACACAACTTCTCTTCTAAGCAATTGACATCGTAACTTAGTTCCTTCTTCAAGTAGTCCCAGCCTACGTTCGTTTGGACAAACCGAACTACTGTAACGTAATGGCTCTTTTCAGTCCTGTTGAATGTAGTCTACGTAGAGGCCATTTCCGTATTTTACTAAGACTTAGTGAGTCTGTTTCCTGACAAAATGCAGTCGGCACTATATGTAGAATAAAGTTCATGCCTTCCAGGACCAGTCGCTTAGGGCTGCTGACAATCTTTGTCGTAAGGATTGAGCGTAGATGGTAACATGCGGTGTTATTTTATTGACCAGTGGATACTAGCTGAAGCGTGGTCTTTCATTTTTCTGGATAGCCATCTTAGAATTTTTCTTCTTCTCTTCACAAATGTATTTTTGTCTATTATGTTGTTCGTGTATATATGTTGAAATGTATGTTTCATGAAGATCGGTTGAACTAAATTGCCAGTTGAAAAGACTCGAAAGCCTCATAAAATTGTACTAATATTGTGCTTGTGTATAATATAGTACGTATTTTATTATCAAATATATAGTTTCAGCCATATTTAATACTGGTTGTAGCCCGCGGCGTCGCCCGCGTGAAATTTTGATCCCGGGGCCACATCCCATTAAAATATACCTACATAGTTACTCCAGTGATAAAAAGTAGAATATAATGTATTATTCCAGACTATGATCTATCCTAGTACCATATTTCAGCCAAGTTCGTTCAACCTTATTAGAGGTGACACCGACACAGGTGTTTATCTTCACACCTAGCAACCGGGTAAGGTTCGATAGGGGCTTTCTTCCGGGCATACTTAGATTGTGGAACTATCTCCCTGTCTCGGTTTTTACAACTGCCTACTAATGCCTAAAATGTTGTCTAGTTATACTTCTTACGACTACCATGGCTTGCTTTTGGACCCTGTACACCCTTCAAACATTGACCCCGGCATTTCTTTGGATGTTGAACCCGTTACACAATACACCCGGCGCCGATTGAGCATGGATAGTCGTTACAAGTTCTGATTCAGGTCATCACTACATTCACTACTCATCACAGACAAATATGTGCTTGCTGAAGAACTTCCCTTGTGAGAATTAATCCTCATGACCTCAACGCAGAGTCAGAACGGGAGAGCCAAATAGAAACTTTCTAAAAACGATCTTACAATGGATTAATCCATTTAAGGTAAGTTTTTATTGTACACAGGGATACCATTTCATATTTCTTACAAAAATTTTGTTTTCTTCTTTACTTTTTACCGAAGTTGCAAGCAAGCTACTACGCATTCCATATTGTGATAAACCTAGTTTATGTCCTTATGAAGGACATCACTTTGTGATAATTCAAAAGTTACAAGGGTTTCCGTGCTTCGGAAGGCACGATAAGCTGTTGGACGTAGTTACCAGTAGCATGGGAGGTTGATGAGCCAAGTTGAAGGCAATATGGGTGGCATGAACTCTTTTCTAATCTTTTTATAATGTGGAATAGAGACTTATACGCGTAGAGTATGTCGTTCTATTCGTATCCTAATGGATACGACTGGACCGACACACTATTTGGACACAATATTTGCCTGTTCTTCAACACAATAGTAAACGTATTACGAAGGACCAAATAAATGTTTAAATTTGGGGAAATTACCATGCCAGTACAATTTCCACACTATAATTCAGCAGACTAGGAGGAATTGCGAGAAATCTATGTGCTGTACCCGTGGGTGCGTATTCACTTTACTCCAGAGAATCTGGATCCCTGCTCAGCATCCTCTGTTCAATTGCTGCAGAGTTGCTGAGAGGATAATGGAGGGCACGGAATGCCACATTCTTATCCGCTGGATTCCAAGTAAACAGCATCCTAGCCTCCCCGGCTTTGCGGCGAGGCTAGGATGTTTTACAGAACTTCACAGAGCTTGGACCACAGTGGGTGCTTATTTTGATCCCAATATAAAGTGAAACGCTAATTTAATGCTGCCTCGAAACGACTGCCATAGCTAAGTCGAATTTCGTTGGCAGAATTGGTGAGTGGAGCGGCTAACAGGCAACTCATATGGGTGTTGTGAGTTCTGGTCGCTTGTCAAAGCTGCCAAAGGAAACTTTTATTGATCTAGTTTACCGCCATTAGTTAAATCCGACGGCGACGGTAGTTTGGACCAGAGTGCCAAGGAGAAAGCTAACCTTTTAGGTTCTCACTTTGCCTGTAACTTGAACATGCACGACGGGTGCGTTTGGAAGCCTGGCATCCACTGGAGTAGAACTTAATGCTGAAACTAAATTCACACAGTAAGAGGTCTGGTTGGATTGGGCCAGATTGGATAACAGCAGTGGTACTCTTGGGCGACGGATATTGTAAGGGGGAGGTTTCAGTAAAGAGCTTCGATATATCTAAGGTCCTCGATCTGGTACCGAAGTCTTTATATGAATTTCTGTTTTGCATCATTGACGGCAGCTGTTACTACATGGCCATAAATGTTAGAATTTCACGGGGTTGGCTGTTGTCCCCCTCCCTTGTCTGAAATCGAGAGTTCTCTTTACGCAAGCGGGTCCGATTAGGGTGGACTACTGTGACATTACTATTTCAGGGTACGTCTATCTCAATTCCAAAAAAGTATAGGGTTCCTTGGAGTTGAGGGCTCTAGTGACGTTTGGTACTGTCATTTGAACGACAAAGCTAAGCTGGCGCCGTTAAAGCTCGGTGTGCTAAGCAGGGTACGTTTGTACTTTACTGGTGCAAACACTGCTTATTTATAAGTTGCAAGTGGAATGCTGCTGTCATTCTTAGACTGGAGCACTTGAATATCAGCTTCATCCATTCGACTCGATACAAAAGCATGCTATGAAATTATTAACTACCCATAATTACAGGCGGCGGCGACGTGGAATCGTTTTACGATAGGAAAACTCCACCCCCTTTTGAGTGAACTACCGCCTGTACAATGGTTTGTGCTCTGACAAATAGTTTGATATGTAAATGATACAGCCTACGGCTACTTTCTATGATTACACTGCTTGCCACAAACAAGGTTCATGCTTACACTTTGCGTACAGAGCACGGTTAACTCTACTCGTAATAGAAGTTTTCTTCTGCATACGATTCCCGAACGTCTACAGCATGAGATCTTTAAAGGGGTCTTAGAAGATTTTTGTAGAATCAGCACCTTGAGCGTTGCACTTTTAGCGACGTGATGCCTGCAGGCATTTCATAGGCTATGGTGACCGCTTTTCATGCGTTCATCAACGTATTCACTCTTACCATGCTGCTACCATCTTCTGCGCCACTGTATTCTAGTCTTACGCGTCGGCGCAACAAATTGTTTTAATTGGAAGAAAGCAGTAATTGTTCTTAATTCATTTAATTTTAAGTTCAAAAGAAATAAACAGTTATACCGTTATTTTTGATTGAATTTAATAAATATTTTAGTTAAGTATGTAGCTAAATTATGATATGTATATAACATTAAGAATGAAAAAAAAAGTACGGATTCAAATCATAATATTTGTTACTGTTTATTTTGTACATATTTTTTTAACAATAAACGATGTAATGGGTCAAATGTCCAATTACTTAATTCATTCTTTGCATTGTAACGCATATTCTATGTATCCTTTATAAAAAATATTATGTAGTCAAAATACAATAATTAATATTTCTTGCATTATTTCGTCAAATTTAACAAGAAAAATATTCAAAAAATTGGGCTTATGTAACTTAACACTTAGCTTTCAAATATGATATAATCGATGATTCGACGTAAAATTACTTATTCTTTTTTTCCACTGTGGGTGCGATGTGCAGCCAGCGTCTGTAACGAATGTGTTTATATGTATGTATATGAACATTAGAATATTAGAAGCCTATTAGAATTTCAAAATATTTATCTTAGAAAATGAAGAATTTCTTACACAAACTTGTAACCCCAATTTTACTCACTTTTTGGTATAATTTTGAAAATTATTTTAAAATTCTAAAAGGCTTCTAGCCTTTAGAATTTTAAAATATTTATCATAAATAAATAAATGGTTTAAAAACCCTAGAAAAATACGCTTTATAATGCACGAAAAAAGCAAAAATAAATTATGGATCGTTTAAGTTGCCTCTATTTCTAGGCAGAAGTGTAAACTATGTGCTTTTAGTTATAATATTTGATTGCAAAAGCGTGGGGCACTGGGACAGGAAAGACTTTCCTGGCGGAAGCTGCATGATGTCTTGTCAGATTAAGGATAAGGTCACATTTATAAAAGCGTGTTTTTCTCGAGTTTAAACTATTAACTTACACTGTCACGCTTTTATATATCTATTGTGACTTTTACTATTATTATTATCATTTTAAATTTCGGAAATGTATTAACGATGATAGGCTTTAATTGAAATGCATAACATACTTACTTGAAAAGTAAAGTAGTGAATCACGCCTACGCATTTTCAACACCCACTTTTGCCAGTTTTTCGTGACGCCCGCGTAATAGGAGCAAACCTATTACCGTTACGGTAATTCATAGGTAGGTCCTTAAAGTTTCGGCATTCCGAGATATTTAGTACAATATGTAGTAAACATGTAATAAGAATACAAACGCATATATCCCTAAGCGGGTTTTTAACGGAAACAAAGATATCTCGTTCTCGAACAAGAACTCTACATTTTGCCACTGTTAAGTTATTCCCCTCATGTATCTACTTAATTGCCTGAAAGAAGAGGCGTTCCCTTTGGCAGCATAAACGTTATGCTCTTGTGCGACCTCATGCAGCTTTCGCCAGGATTTTTATTATAACAGGATTAGTATTAATAGGAATTTGCTTACAAAAAAGTCTTTCTTGTTCCAGCGCCCCACGCTTTTACAATCAAATATTATAACTAAAAGCACATAGTTTACACTTCAGCCTAGAAATAGAGGCAACTTGAACGATCCATAATTTATTTTTGCTTTTTTCGTGCATTATAAAGCGTATTTTTCTAGGGTTTTTAAACCATTTATTTATTTTATACTTTTTAGTCACAACATTTATACCTTTACTAGCTGTTCCCTGCGGCTTCATCGGGGTAGAAGTTGTTATCGCATAAAATCATTACCCTCCTTTTGCGCAGTCAGTTTAAAAGTAGCCTATGTCCTTCCCTTAAACTTAAACTATCTCTATAACAAATTTCATCAAAATTGGTTCAGTGGTTTAGGCGTGAAAACGTAACAGACAGACAGACAGAGTTACTTTCGCATTTATAATATTAGTAGGGATTTCTGTATTACATGGTGTTTTGTCTGAGTTCGACTAATGTGAAAATATTTCATTATTACTCTAATACACATACATTTTATGCAGGTACCTATGTCAATATTTACACTTAATATTAACTTCAATATATAACAAGTTTGTTATAACCTTAAACCCTAATCGTGGTCAAAGTTCATTACAAGACTTTTCTAACAAATCCAAACACAGCTATGATACGATGTTCAATCATGAAGTTACAGTTCATATCTTACGACTCCATCAGCAGATCAGTTTGACAGCACCATATTATTGTATTGTTATCAGAACTACAAACATCTGCCAATTTTCATGACGCTACGATTCTTGGAAGATGGTTTAATTAGTTACCTGAGATTCCATTGCATAGTTTTACAAGTCAATTAAAAAAAGGTTTGTTAAAACCCTGAAACCTAAGCCTGGTCAAAGTTCATTACAAGACTTTTCTGACGAATCCAAAAACAGATATAATACGATATTCCATCACGAAGTTCCAGTGCATATCTTTCCGCTCCATCATCAGATCAGTTCGATAGTACCATATTATTATATTGTCATTTGAACTACATACAGCTGCCAATTTTCGTGACCCTACGATCCTTGGAAGCTGGTTAAATTAGCTAGGTACCTTAGATTCCACTTGTTTTCAGAAACTATTTTCCCGCTCCATCATCATATCAATTCGATAGTACCATATTATTGTATTGTCATCAGAACTACATACAGCTGCCAATTTTCATGACCCTACGATCCTAGGAAGCTGGTTAAATTAGCTACTTTAGATTCCACTTGTTTTCAGTACCTATCTTCCGGCTCCATCATCATATCAGTTTGACAGTACTATATTATTGTATGTCATCAGAACTACATACATCTGCCAATTTTCATGACGCTACGATCCTTGGAAGCTGGTTAAATTAGCTACCTTAGATTCCACTTTTTCCATCGAAGTTTCAGTGCCTATCTTCCAGCTCCATCATCATATCAGTTTGACAGTACCATATTATTGTGTTGTCATCAGAACTACATACAGCTGCCAATTTTCATGACCCTACGATCTTTGGAAGCTGGTTAAATTAGCTACCTTAGATTCCACGTGTTTTCAGTACCTATCTTCCGGCTCCATCATCATATCAGTTTGACAGTACTATATTATTGTATTGTCATCAGAACTACATACATCTGCCAATTTTCATGACGCTACGATCCTTGGAAGATGGTTAAATTAGTGTCCTTAGATTCCATTACATTGTTAGTTACATACACGACGACCTAATAAAAGCGTATTAAAAATGAAGAATTTCTTATAAAAACTTATAACCCCAGTTTTACTCACTTATTGGTATAATTTTGCAAATTAAAAATATGGGTGCCAGTCGTTTGACCGAAAAGATTTTGCCAAAATTTCACTACCCAAACAAATTTTGGCAACCTTTTTCTGTACCAATGCAATGTTTGGAATAAAAAAAAATTAGTACGCACTTTTTAATTTCGTCAATTTTTTATTTCGCAAAATATTACCAAGGATAACATCTTTTAGTAACATCTTTTAGGCATTTGATCTTTTAGTAAATTACAGCAAACAATCAAAACACAATAAACGTTTGGTCATATGATTTGCTTTGCCAAAAATTTCGATGGCGTACCCTGAAACGGTTCCAAGTCGAATACTGCACACCCCGATCGTGGTTATTTTTTTTATAACCATCGATCGAAATAGTAGCTCCGCAAAAAAAAATAGATATTTGCCTTATTTTATTTTGCGTAAAATATTCTTTTCCAATTGAAACATTTGAATAAATAACAACCGGCCAAGTGCGAGTTGGACTCGCCCATGAAGGGTTTCGTTGCAGCAAGTAACATAATATAAAAGTTCATAAAGTTCGTTGTAACTTTGATTTATATTTTAACACGTTCGCAGTGGTAGTGATTTTTGTAACCGAAAATTGCGGTTTATGACGTATTAAAAAAAAACTACCAGCTCTATCTCGGTCGAACCAATTTTCGTTGGTAGTTTTTATAGCAATGTACATCATATATTTTTTTTAGATTTATCATTCTCTTAGTTTAGAAGTTAGAGGGGCGGGACACACATTTTTCCACTTTGGAAGTGTCTCTTGCTCAAACTGATTTTTGGAACATCAATAACATTTTTAAAGACCTATCTATAGATACCACACACGTATGGGCTTATTGAAAAAATAAAATTTGAGTTTCAGTTCTGAGTATGGGGACCCCCAAAATTTACTGCTTTTTTTCTAGTTTTATATAAGAATCTTAATGCGGTTCACTGAATACATCTAGTTACCAAGTTTCAAAAGCATAGACCTTATAGTTTCGGAGAAAAGTGGCTGTGACACACGGACGGACAGACAGACAGACATGACGAATCTATAAGGGTTCCGTTTTTGCCATTTGGCTACGAAACCCTAAAAATTGGTAAATGTCGTAGCTGGTAAATAAGTAATTGTTTAAACTTTCTCTGCCCAAACATAACGTTTGGGTACAATTACTTGTAAAGAGATTTTTTGCTAAGTAATTAAATTTGGCTAATGAAATTATGCGAAAGATTTTTTTGGGAAGCGATAATTTGGCAATTTCTTTTCGGTCATACATAATAGACCATAAAAATATACTTATTATTATTTTGTAGTCAGAAACCGGTATACCTAATTTCATGATGCTAATCTTTTAATTTCCAACAATCCTATATTAGCTGGTGCCGACGGTAATCTACCATTAAAATTTTAAGTTTCTAGGTTAAGGGTTTGGGCTGGATATTGATGGTTTTATGACTAACATACTTAGAGGAAGAACTTTGAAATATTCTGAAACACATGGTCATTATTAATGACCGAGTGAGCGAAGCGAACGAGAGTCTCAGAATCAACATTATGGACGATTTTGCTTTTGGGGCGCATGTCTGGATGTCAGTTCCACACGTTTTCTTTGATTATTTTTAGCTGAAACATAAAGAATAAAATTCCTTACAAGTTGTTGTAAAAAAACAAACCAGCCAAGTGCGAGTCGGACTCGAGCACCAAAAAGCGGTTAAGAATCACGTTTGTTGTATGGGAGCCCCATTAAATATCATTATTATTCTTATTTTAGTAATTGATGTTATAGCGAAGACAGAAATACATTATCTGTGAAAATTTCAGCTCTCTAGCTATCACGATTCCTGAGATACAGACTCGTGACGGATGTTGGAGATGACGGATGGGTGCGATGGGGCCCTACTACCAACCCCGAGGTCCAAGCCAGCCTCACCTGCGAGTGGTGCACCTGCTGCTAAACGGACTGTACCAACCCGTCTGGCCAGCGTGGTACAGTAGGTAAGGCCAAATTTCCTTCTGCGCCTGGACGAGCGGCTCACCAAACTCGAGTTAGAACTAGGTCGTATTAACTGGCACATACTGGAATTGTGCGAGGTCCAAAGAAAGGGGGAGGACACGCTAACCCTTGCATCAGGCGACCGTTTACTTTCGGGACGGTGACGGAAGACATTCTTTCGAGGGCGGGATCGGCTTTATGGTGAAAACCTCGTTAGCAGCGTTGTGGAGACCAGCGTGTTTCAGCTCGGATAGCATACTTAATACGAAGACTCGCTATTCGACTATGTTCGGCCGAATATCCGGTGGCCGGATATCCAGCGCTATGGCCTCTTTATTCAGCGGAATTACCAGCTTGCCGAATATCCGGTATCCAGTCAAACCTTTATCCGTTTCTTGTAATGAATAGTTATTTTATGGTTGCTTGTTTTTTACACATGTAGAAAGTGAATTAGCTTTATCGAGTGTTATTTATTCTATCCTAGGTATTATGTACTTAATGTACCTATATTTTGTTATTTTCAAGCAAGTGTGTGTTTTATAACATCGGTGTTCTAATATCGGTGCCATTAATGGCCTTTTCAACTACTGATTTTTCAATTTTTATAATATTGGTGGCAAAGTTTAAGCACCCACATACAATGCTATAATTGTACACAGTGATCGCAGGTATTGCTTTTGTCAGTTATCATAACACAAATACAAAAAAAGAGCTGTTCACCTGTAGGAATAAAATTAAATTTTATTACACTTTTCACATACTGCTGCTCCGGAGAAAAATCATCTTTCAACGCTCAATCGTTTTAGTAGAAGTTGCTATTAGTATTCATACTAAACTGCTATAATATATATTTTCACACATCCACACTTACTACACTCTTACACACACAACTACACACATTACTAAGGTTCTATTCAAAAATCAGCGCCAAGGTTCCGCCTGGCACATGCTGAACTGGACACCTCTTTGATGCAGTAATGAGGCACATAATGCTGTAAAACATGTTTAATTTTAGGTTAACAATAATTAATGTGTCCTACATGTCTGTAACAAATAAAGGTTTCTTTCTTTCTTTATTTCTTACCTAGTCGCGCGTCAGTAATACTACACTTGAATCACGGCTAACCTTCGGTTCTAGAAGTCTTAGCAATGTCAAAATGTCTTTTAATCTTTGCAAAGTGACTTTGTGAATGTCACCGAAGCGTAACCACAAGCTGCAGTTTTGATGATTGTTTTGTTGTCTGAGTTCAGTTTTGTTCTAGCTTCATATTATCGTCTGAGTATTAATGCTAGTTGGATTCGAGGTCTTTTTGATTCGGAAGTCGATGGTAGAAGCAGTAGGAGATTTAGTTTTTCTTCGAGCATTATAATAACAGCATTGCTGATCTCCCAACCCATATAATATGTTTAGCTGCGTTTGTCTTATCCTATTTCTTAAAACCTCAACAAGCATAATAATTCCCCTAACAATACCGGTGACATACACCAAGTAGCTATAGTTCCAGTAGTGTGCTCCTCATTTCAAATCACTTTAGCAACTTTGAGTAAAATTTAAAAAAAAATACAAAAAAAACAGCCAAGCGCGAGCCGGATTCGCACATGGAGGGTTCCGTACCAAAATGGCAGAAAATTTTGCGTTTTTTGAGTGGTTGCCTTAATCATTTTTAGGGTTCCGTAGCCGAATGGCAAAAACGGAACCTTTATAGATTCGTCATGTCTGTCTGTCTGTCTGTCCGTCCGTGTGTCACAGCCACTTTTCTACGAAACTATAAGGCCTATGCTGTTGAAACTTGGTAAATAGATATATTCTGTGAACCGCATCAAGATTTTTATATAAAACAAGAAAAAAAAAAAGTTAATTTTGGGGGTCCCCATACTCAGAATTGAAACTCAAATTTTTTTTTTCATCAAACCCATACGTGTGGTACCCATCTATATAGGTCTTCAAAAATGCTATTGAGGTTTCTAACATCATTTTTTTTCTAAAGTTTGCGCAAGAGACA
This sequence comes from Miltochrista miniata, assembly GCA_933228765.1. NCBI lineage: Eukaryota > Metazoa > Arthropoda > Insecta > Lepidoptera > Erebidae > Miltochrista > Miltochrista miniata. The sequence goes on along the minus strand of OW121763.1, from coordinate 12,893,355 downwards.
CTTCCAAAGTGGAAAAATGTGTGTGTGTGTGTGTCCCCTCTCACTTCTCAAAACAACAAAACTACCTGTTCAAATTTCGTCATGTGACGTGGCATCAGTCATGAAACATTACAAAAATGAAGAAAAAAAAATCAGATGAATACTTTAACCGTAAATCCGTTTTAAAGGTCCCATAAATTTCCATTATCACCCTTTCTATCGCTACTAAGCGGCAGTAGAAAGCGACAGCGATAGCCAGACGGGTGCTCCGTGTTTGTTTTGCCACGGCGACCATGTTACCTCGAATTGCCGCGGTAAAAAATAGATTCTTAATGTGTGACAATTTTTTTTTTTATAAAAAAATTAACCCCACTTTTTTATTACATATTTGTATTTGATTTCCGATGCCAAGTCATCTCATGAAATTTGGAGAGGGTGTTTTGTTACAGCCAGTATATATATATACTAGCTGACCCGCGCAACTTCGTTTGCGTCACATGAGAGTGAGGTATGGTATTAATATTTCGAGTATTATAATGTTTCCCTTTGCATTTACCCCCGTCGCGCTTATTCTCGTCGCGTCGCGTCGTTTGTATTCATTAGAGCTGAACCGCTTATCTTCGTTTGCGTCACATGAGGGTGAGAAGGGAAGAGATGTTAAAGTGTTATAATGTTTCCCGTCGCTTTTACTTCCACCCATCCGTTTCTCGATATGGATCTCATCGTGTGCGAGTCCGACTCGCACTTGGCCGATTTTTATCGTTCAGTTGACTGGCTGCCACTGCAGACCAAGTTTACTTCCGTCACGTCGCTCATACTTTAAAACTTAATAAGAGGGTTATTGTAAGTAAACCTTAAAAGATAGGCATATGCTGTCAAGGACCTTTTTTATAACTTTTTAAGAGAAACAATTTTGTTGTACACAATTTTTACTTAACTTTAACTATTTATGCAGCGTCAGCAATGGAAGCTCTCAAAAGAAAGAAATAATCCCCGTTCTCGAAACATTATTCATGGCTGCTCCGCTCCTATTCGTCTTAGCGTGATGTTATGCCGCCATTAGCCAGCCTCAATAAATGGACTATTAAACTGTAAAATAATTTTTGAAATGCAACCAGTAGTTTCTGAAATCCTAGCACAAACAAACTCTTCAGTTTCATTACATCGTGAGCGAACCTTAAGAGATAGACAAATTAGGTTATTGTGAGCGAAGCTTATAAGATAGACATATGCAGTTGCGGACATTTTTTTAGAACTTTTTAAGAGAAACAATTTTGTAATACACAATTTTCACCTCGGAAGCTCTCAGACGGTAAAAAATATTCCCCGTTTTAAAAACATTCTTGATTGCTGCTCCGCTCCTATTCGTCTTAGCGTGATGTTATATAGCCTATAGCCATCCTCGATAATTGGACTACCAAACTGTAAAAGAATTTTTGAAATCCAACCGGTAGTTCCTGAGATCCTAGCGTTCAAACAAACAAACAAACAAACACACTCTTCAGCTTTATAATATTAGTATGGATATTAATGTACATTGCCATAAAATCTTGTAGCATTTATTTTCTGTAGATGCAGCATTGGGAGTGTAGAAGCACCCTAATCGATCTATCGTTTTTTAATCGGTTGTCTGTGGTGACATTTCTGCTGTCAGAATGACAGGATGTCATAAGTTCGGTGACGAATCGTTTTTGCATAAAAGGAAAACAGGTTTTAAGAGAATTCTGGACTATTCCACGTGAGAGGGGATATAAAAAGCCCTGCCTTGGTTTCAAGTGGTTTTTTGGACTTTTTACTTTTACCATCCGCTAAGCAGGAGTGAATTTTGAAGCAACTCTGAGTAGCACACCTCAATTTCGATTTAGAGGTTGTAAGTTCTAACCTGAGGACTTGTTAAGGAGAATTTCCTGCGTTTCACCTATTCTTATCAGAAGGAAGTGGACTCTGTGACGACCAATACCCAGATTCTGGTAAGTTTCAATTAACTATTTGCAAAGCGGGTCGATTGTCGTCTGTCGCGCAGCCAAGATCTTAATTTGTCGTTTCTTTCATGACAGGGTTTTTTAGTACGGGGAAAAGTTGTACAGCCACACCCCAATCATACGTGGACTGCGCGAGCAGGTTGCATGTGAGAGAAGCTCGCCGTCTACACCTGGCATTACCACCAGCCACTGCCACTCTACGCTCACACTGCAGGCCAGTACTTTGTCAGCATACTTTTACATGTAAACTAGCCGCCTACGTTACTTCCTCACGCTGATTTAGTGTAGAGCTGTACTAATAATACCTAAACCTGTAATATTCTTATGTATGTCTGTGCTTTCTGTATCTATGTAATCTCATTGTCTCTGTAGTGTACTGTGTACTATATAAATATATGTGTGTACACCCTATTGGCTGTTTTCGTCAGAGCCCTGGCCTCCCTTGCGCACCCACTAGAAACTCTGTAACAAGGCGCCCTGGGAAAGAGTTTTCTGCATAGCTACCTCGCGCTAGTTGGTGAGTAACATCATTGTGTTATAAAGTGACTCCCAACGTAGTGGCAAGACTCTGAGAACTACTCTGCGGTAGTCTCAGTCTAGTGTGTGTGCATAGGTGGTTACCTCTGGCGAAACCATCCTGGAATCGTCCGAGACGCTCCAGGACGTTAATTGGTGGTGCTAGCAGCTAAGCACAAAACCTTCCCTTTCGTCTTCTTCCAGCTCCCTACATCTTTGGCTGGAAAAGACACAAAATTCTAAATTTAAAAATTTAAAATTAGCTGTGATTTTGGAAAGATTTTTTTGATTTTATTTGGCATACCCACTTCTTTTTCTTATTGTGTTTTTTCCTTTATGTGTTTCTTTTTTTTCTTTTTTTTTGTGGTGCACACACATGTATTTATTGTAATATTATATTAGCATAGATTAATATATTACATATATTATTCTATAGCTTTACCTCTGTGTTAACTTAGTGAATTTCACTCTGTGTAATTTTTTTTTTTTGAAGGTATCTTGATACCTTGTAATTTTGAATGTTAACCTGAACAGTGTTATCAGAAAATTTAGAAACTTTTCTCTCTTAGTATACCCTTAATCTTTGTTAAATTCTAAAAGTCAATTTGAAACATAATTACCTAACTTAGTACACTTTGTTGTAACTCAATTTACATTTTTACTTTGTAATTGATCCCTATCTGTGCCATTTTTATCTTTATAATTGTTGTAAGTAAATTTTTACATAATGGCACAGATGAAAAAATATATTAATTATTTAAGAAAGGATGAACTTGCTAACGAGCTGTCCCACATGGGAATTTCAGTGGAACCGGAAACGACAGTGTCTGGCCTTCGGAGTGAGCTAAGAACGGCACACCGACTCGTCCGTCGAGGTAGCATCAAAGCGAGTGCTCCGGTACCCGCTGATGCATCGGCTGAGCTCTCGATCTGCCTTCCAAAAGTCTCCGAGCTGGAGGAGGCTATTCAGACAGGTGACATCTTCATTAATAAGGGTAGTCGTCTTAGGGTGTCTATCAGAGCCAACTACTTATTGAGTAGGTTAGCTCGTTGTGGTCTGGATTGCCCCGACCTGGTGGATATTCGTGGTAGGCTAGTGAAGATCATCGCTAGGGCTGAACACAGTAGTGATTCTGAATCCGAAGGTTCGGATGATGATGGTGATGATCCTTCGGGTCGTGACCAGATGGAATATACTTCACCAGTAGTGAGAGAGGACCGCTCGGTGCGAGCTAGTTCAAGTAGGAATAGTTCTACATGTAACATAGTGTATAAAGAACGTCCCCTTAACTTATGTTCATTTAATTTAAAATATGATGGTTCTACTTGTGTACGTGTGTTTTTAGAGAGATTAGAGGAACTTAGATGTGCTCGGGAGGTTACTAAGCCTAGACTCCTTATGGCTTTCTCCGACCTGTTGGATGGACCGGCTTTGTCTTGGTTCCGTACAAACAAAGCTAACTTCATCTCATATGAGGATCTTATTAGTGAGCTTAGAGATACCTTCGATATTCCTGATTATGATTATCGCCTCAGGAACGAGATAAGACAGCGTACACAAGCCCGCTCTGAGTCCTTGGTTAACTATATATGTACAATGCAAGCCATGTTTTCAAGGTTGTCATGTAAGATGCCCAGTGAGGAACAGCTGGACATTCTCATGCACAACATTAGACCTGACTACATGAAGGAACTGGCCTTGCATGATGTCAACTCTGTAGATGACTTGAGACGTTTGGGTAAGCGCTTGGAGCTTGCGCGTACTAGGGCAGACGCTTTCCATGAGCCTGCTCTTGACAAGTTTGAGATTTCATCTGACTTACACCGGCTTAAGAACAAAGGTGTACAAAAGCCCGCTAAGCAGGTGTCTGCAGTGGAGACGCCGGTTACCCCCCACGATCGCAAATGCTTTCGTTGCGGCGGGGGCGGTCACACTGCATACAGCTGCACACAGTCAAGGGAGCTGGTGTGTTTTCGGTGTGGTCTCAAAGGAGTCAAGACCCCAGACTGCTCACACTGTACTAGCAAGTCAAAAAACGCGTAGGCCAGGGCCTTATTAGGAACTCTGTGCATTACTCTGTATCTGAGTCTATTTCTGATAAGGTCCTGTTTCCTAAACGGGATAGTGACATTAGACCGTATCTAGTTGTTAAGGTTTTAAATTTAAATGTCTTAGGCCTTCTAGATTCCGGTGCCTCCTGCTCTATACTAGGTAAGGGAGCGCACCGCAACTTCTTGGAACTGGGTTTTGATCTTGTGAGTGTCAATCCTACTTTTCGTATTACAACTGCAGACAGCACTCACTTGCAATGTCTGGGTTGTATCTCTTTGCCAATTGAGTACAATTCGGTTATCCGAGTTGTCAAGTTCTATGTTGTCCCAGGTATAACCACCTCCATGATATTTGGAGTGGATTTCTGGCAACAATTTAAGTTAAGTGATAAGTTAATTTTACAAAACATTAGTCTTGATAGCTTTAGTGATAATAATCCTATAGAGTCTGTGTCCCTTAACGGTGGCCTCGAGGATTACAACAACTTGACTGCTAAACAAAGGTGTGTAATCAACGGGGTCATTGAGAAATTTGACTCATTGAACACTGATAAGGTGGGCTTAGGTCGGACCTCACTTGTACATCATGTCATTGACACTGGTGACAGCAAGCCGATAAAGCAGCGTTATTATCCGCTCTCTCCCCTTAAACAGAAGGCCCTGGAAGCCGAGTTGGACCGAATGCTGGAGATGGGAGTAGTGTCCCCGTCTCAGTCCGCGTGGAACTCTCCAGTGGTCATGGTGGAGAAGGCAAACGATGACCTCAGATTGTGCTTGGACTCTCGCAAGCTGAACTCTGTGTCAAAGAGTGACGCCTACCCCATACCCTATATCAATCAAATCTTGGACCACCTTAATAACGCTAAGTATTTAACTTCTGTAGATTTGAGTGCGGCTTACTGGCAGATTCCATTTGACTCACCGCAGTCTGCTGAGAAGACTGCTTTTACGGTTCCCCGGAGAGGATTATTCCAATACAATTCGATGTGCTTCGGTCTTGTCGGGGCCAGTGCCACGATGCAACGCCTCATGGACCGTCTGTTTGGTCCCGAGTTCGACAACAAGGTATTTGCGTTTCAGGACGACATAGTCTGTGTGTCCAGCACCTTTGAGGAGCATGTAGAGCTCTTACATAGAGTCTATCAGCAACTCAAGGATGCTGGCCTAACTATTAACATGAAAAAATCCCACTTTTGTCGGAGTGAACTCAAATACCTGGGGTATTATGTGGACAAACATGGCCTACGGACAGACCCGGGTAAAGTTGAGGTTATCCTCAACTATCCCACCCCTTCTAACCCTAAGGAGGTTAAGAGATTTCTGGGAATGGCCGGCTGGTATCGTCGCTTTGTTAACAACTTCTCTAAAATTAGTAAACCTCTGTGCAAACTGACTTCTACGAACCTTAAGTTCGAATGGACTCCTGAGGCTGAACAGTCCTTTAACCTGCTAAAGTCAGCCTTGGTTTCTGCCCCTATATTAAAAATGCCTAACTTTGAGATGCCCTTCCGCATTCTTAGTGACGCGTCAGCTTACTCAGTTGCTGCTGTACTGACACAAACTCACGATGGTGTTGAGCACCCTATCGCCTACTGTAGCCGTTCTCTTAACAAGAACGAGGTGAACTACAGCACAACTGAGCGAGAACTTTTGGCCGTGATTTTCGCCTTGGAACAATTTCGTCAGTACGTCGAAGGCCAAAAGTGTACGGTCGTCACGGATCATTCATCTCTTCTGTGGTTCCATAAACTGAAAAATCCCACGGGTCGTCTAGCACGTTGGAGTATGAGGCTCAGTCAATTCGACTTTGACATAGAGCATCGAAAAGGTAAAGACCACGTTGTACCTGATGCTCTGTCTCGTATCAAAATTGATTCCCTCGATGCAGTACCCACTAAAGACCCGTGGTATGACCACACCATGAATAGTGTACGGAAGAACCCTAGGAAGTCACCAAATTATGACATTCGTGACAACCTTCTATATAGGTTAACTAAAAATAAATATTCTTTGACTTCAGACTTTGACTGGAAGCTGGTGGTACCTCAGGAGGATCGCTTGCCCCTGCTCTCTAAGTACCACGATGACACACTTAGTGCCCATGGTGGCGTTTGGAAGACACATAAAAGGTTAGCCCTAAATTATTACTGGCCCAAGATGTACGAGGACGTCAAAGAATATGTTGGGAATTGCGAAACATGCAAGCAGTACAAACCCGTAAATACGTCTCGTCCCGGCCTAATGGGTAGCCCGAAGCGGGTTTCGAAGCCATTCGAAGCTATCTCTGTCGATCTGCTTGGTCCCTTTCCCACTTCGAGCAATGTAAACGTACACCTGATCGTGGTCTCCGACTACTTTAGCAAATACGTCATGTTGTGCCCTGTTCGGGTTGCCACAGGCGCTGTAGTCGCGAGGTTCATAGAGAAGAGTGTGTTTCTCGTGCACGGAGTCTGCAAGACTATTTACATGGATAATGGCCCTCAGTTTGTGAGTAAGCCATTTAAAGATATGTTAGCTAAATACAATGTACCTAATATATATTATAACCCTAGGTATCATGCCCAAACTAATCAGGCGGAACGAGCTATTCGTAATGTTGTTCAAGCGATCTCATGCTATGTGAAGTCACAACACAAGTCATGGGATTTGTTCTTGGTTGAGATACAGTGCGCTTTAAACACTGCAGTTAACGAAGCAACTCGTTTCACCCCTTACTTCTTGGTACATGGTAGGGAGTTTATTGGAGATGGAGTGCTGTACAGGCAGACAGATATTGCGTGCCACCCTGCTTCAGTCTCTGTAGACGATCCATCAGCCTTCGGTGTCAAGCTGAGAGAAATACAAGGCATATACGACCAGGTGAGGAAACATTTGAATGTTGCCCACCAGCGTAATGAAAAGTATTACAACCTCAGAAAAAGGCATGTAGAGCTGAAAGTGGGACAGATAGTTTACAAACGCACGTTCTACCTGTCAAACAAGGCCAAGAACTTCACTTCTAAGCTAGCCCCTAAGTTCCTTAAATGTGTGGTGACTGCTAAACGATCCCCTTTGGTATATAGGCTGTCGGATCTGGACGGTAGGGATCTTGGGGAGTACCATATCAAGGACATCCTGAAGTATCAGGAGGAGCCATCTCCAATACCCAACGTCAGCAATGCTGTAACTACATAGCACTGTTTCTCTAGTTTATTAAGCCAGTGCTATGTGATCATTATGTAAGACTATTTTAATCTTTTGTTTGTATTTCTATGTGTGTACGTGACTTCTAATTGTCACGTTGTAGTTTCTTCTATGCACCGCACCGAGCGTTTTTCTCTCATTCGCTCCTCAGTACTCTACAATATCTTGAGAGCTTGGGTAGTGTTGGGGTATCGTCAGCGAGTAAAGGGAGCATTCGTTTTCTATGAAAGGCATTAGACTCTAGTTACTTAGCCTATCCGGTACACGAGTCAGTGTTTAGTTAGGTGTATGGGAGGATCTCTCTTTGGTAGTGTAATGGTTGTAGTCAGCTGGTGTTTGATTTACCTAGCTGGTTGTCTTAGTTTATTAGTCAGTAATTTTCTGTTTTCTTTATTGTGTATTTCCAGCGTGTCGAATTCGCAGGAAATACTATTAAGGGGGGGTGGTCGTAGCATTTATTTTCTGTAGATGCAGCATTGGGAGTGTAGAAGCACCCTAATCGATCTATCGTTTTTTAATCGGTTGTCTGTGGTGACATTTCTGCTGTCAGAATGACAGAATGTCATAAGTTCGGTGACGAATCGTTTTTGCATAAAAGGAAAACAGTTTTAAGAGAATTCTGGACTATTCCACGTGAGAGGGGATATAAAAAGCCCTGCCTTGGTTCCAAGTGGTTTTTTGGACTTTTTACTTTTACCATCCGCTAAGCAGGAGTGAATTTTGAAGCAACTCTGAGTAGCACACCTCAATTTCGATTTAGAGGTTGTAAGTTCTAACCTGAGGACTTGTTAAGGAGAATTTCCTGCATTTCACCTATTCTTATCAGAAGGAAGTGGACTCTGTGACGACCAATACCCAGATTCTGGTAAGTTTCAATTAACTATTTGCAAAGCGGGTCGATTGTCGTCTGTCGCGCAGCCAAGATCTTAATTTGTCGTTTCTTTCATGACAGGGTTTTTTAGTACGGGGAAAAGTTGTATAGCCACACCCCAATCATACGTGGACTGCGCGAGCAGGTTGCATGTGAGAGAAGCTCGCCATCTACACCTGGCATTACCACCAGCCACTGCCACTCTACGCTCACACTGCAGGCCAGTACTTTGTCAGCATACTTTTACATGTAAACTAGCCGCCTACGTTACTTCCTCACGCTGATTTAGTGTAGAGCTGTACTAATAATACCTAAACCTGTAATATTCTTATGTATGTCTGTGCTTTCTGTATCTATGTAATCTCATTGTCTCTGTAGTGTACTATATAAATATATGTGTGTACACCCTATTGGCTGTTTTCGTCAGAGCCCTGGCCTCCCTTGCGCACCCACTAGAAACTCTGTAACAAGGCGCCCTGGGAAAGAGTTCTTTGCATAGCTACCTCGCGCTAGTTGGTGAGTAACATCATTGTGTTATAATCTACCAACGAAAATTGGTTTGAATTTTCGAAAATTTAAATTTTTGAAGTTTGAAACGAGATCGAGTTGGTAGTTTCTTTCTTAATACGTCATAAACCGCAATTTTTGCCAAGAAAAATCACTACCACTGCGAACGTGTTAAAACATCAAAGCAAGTTACAATGAACTACAAGAACTTTTACATTATGTTACTTTCTGCTATGGAACCTTACATGGGCGAGTTCAACTCGCACTTGGCCGTTTTTTTTCTTCATGTTTTTGTTGTTATAGCGGCAACAGAAATTCATCATCTTTGAAAACTTTAACTGTCTAGCTATCACGGTTCATGTGATACAGCTTGGTGACAGACAGACAGAAATAAAGACAGACGGACAGGCGGATTTACAGTAATAGGCTCCCGCTTTAATCCTTAGGTTACGGAACCCAAAAATGCCATTAAAGAGTATGTTAGCATTTAAGACATTTGGTTAAAATTAATGAATTTACAATCAGACATAAAACAAAAAAGAACAAAAAAAATTAGGTACCTACCGTGCTGAAATTGTATATAAATTAAAAATATTGTTGACTTTCCATTAGAAGAAATATAACCTAACGGAAAAATGTGGAGGGCAGGAGTGATTTCTCTACTGTGTTTTGTATATGTTAGCTGCTCATCAGCTTTCAGAGGTACGTCACTAGTCTCATTCTATCATAGTTTTGTTTGGTGAATGATCGTTACAATCTTCTCAATATTATAGTACCTGTTTCAATTTGAAATTAAATTAAACCCGATGTTGTATATATGTGTTATGTGTGTAAATGTATATCCTGTAGTTTTCTGAACATTTGGGTATCCCGCAGACTACTTGATGCATCAGCCAATAGCATGTCACCGTGTCGTGGAAATACCGTCAGAGTAACAATAGGTATAGGTATCCAATTTTCGATGAATTGGACCTGTGAATTTTAGTGAAATCCCTTCGATCACTCAGGAAGTTAGCTGATGAAATTCAAAATTTATAGGTAAGAACTATCTCCGTTATAAATAAACGTTCGAATAAAAAGCCGCATTTATCCGGTGGGCCGCTACGATGTCACAGAAAGACACCTACATTATGAATATTTCTTGTAATACTAACACACTATGGGCCCAAGTTGCCTGATAATAAAAGATTTTTATTTTTACGTAAGCTAAAGTATTACTCACTCCAAAATGGTTACTTGATAAAATTTATACCTCATTTTCCATGAACGGCTAATGGATGCAAATGCAAGTCAAGTACAAAAGAAGTTTTGTTTCCAAATAAGTACCTTATAAGTCCGAAACAGAGTGGTTCAAACTTTACACTTTGTCCTTTTAAGTAGGTGTTACGGTTACTCAGACGATATTTTGACGGTATTCGGTGGTGGTATTGCTTTTTTTTGTCGTCCTGGGCCTGCTTCTGAAAGGATGGTGAGCAGACCCCCGGTCATCAAGACCAATAGTCTTGGGTGAAGACAAGTCTACGGCACCCTCGCCGGTTGTGGTATTGCTAATATTTGCAGCCGTTGTCTTCCGACTCTATCGAGTCTATGTGTCTATACCACATTTCCTGCTTTTCAAAGCCGTGCCGAAGACACGGAATGAGGCAAACGTACATCCGATCTCCATAAAATGGGATCGGTTAGCTCTGTGCCGCTATCGCCCCATGGATTATTTGCAAAGTGTTTAAGCTCATTTAATAAAATAAATAAATATTGAAAAAACGACACTTGTTTTGTTCCACAATATTTATTAATTACACCTGACCGGCTTTCTCTTATTACATTCTCCAAGGTTTAGAAAATTTACACTGTATCGAAATCACTCAAACAATTACATTTTTAGAAGACAAGATACTAAATTGAACTTATTCAAATAATAACATTTTTGTATTTTCATACCGATACATCTATACATAGGTATAATAAATTCGTAAACTGTAGGCCAGATGACATCTTTAAATAAACTTTTATTAAAACAAACGCTATCTCGAATTTAAATCTATAAGCGACACCTGTTGGTCAATATTTGTACTGAAATCTTAAAATTAGTTTTTTAAATTCATGATTAATCGTGTATTTTTATATACGATAATGTGTAAAAAAGAATCAAATTAATTTACCCAATTGCCTGGACATATTAAAAACTATAAAAAAAATCAATTTCTGTGTTTTTATGTCCTAACTATCCATCTATTTTTACGATCTATCCTGAATAAGTATCACGCCTAAACTACTGAACCAATTTGAAGGATACTTGGTACATTCCGACAGAATTTGGTACATTCCGACACAATTTGGTAAAGAATAGACTGAATCTTTAAGTTCTTTTCTGACTAAGCAAACAGGGCAATTTCACACGCTCCTATATGTAGCACAACCCGTTGTACAGGCGGTAGAAAACACACAGAGAAGCAAAGTCTCTCCTGTCACTAAGAGGTTCCACACCACCTGCAAGTATGGGGTCGTTGACAACTCTCATAGCTCGCCTTTGCACCAAGTCAAATGGACGAAACTGGTATTCGGGTGTCCTCGCCCAGAGGTGACAGCAGTACTCCATGTGCGGACGCACTTGCGACTTATAGAGAAGCAGTGCTTGCGCCGCAGTAAAGTACCGCCGCGCCCTTCTGAGCACTCCGAGCATCCTGGATGCCAGCTTGGCCTTGCCCTCCAAGTGACTGCGGAACTGCACATCACTGGAGATGTCAACACCAAGGATCCCTATACTTTCAGAGATGGTGAGAGATGTGCCCTGAAATTGTGTCGCCACAGTGAATGGGGTCTTATTTGCGGTGGAAACACAAACTGTATTGGTAGGATTGAATTGGACAAGATTTTGTCGACCCCAATCGTACACTTTAGTCACTAAAGAAGTCGAGGATACTCTCACTAAAGTTTAGTGAGAGTAGCCTCGACTTCAGACACAAGTTGTTCACGACTTTCTTCCACTGCAACCCGAGAGATACCGGGACGGCCCGTGTAATAAGTGTCGTCCGTATTGTCGTCCGCATAACAATGAATGCCGTCAATAGACAACATGTCATTGATATGCAGCAGAAACAAAGTAGGGGACAACACTGAGCCTTGTGGTACTCCAGCGTTTATGGCCATGCAGTCAGTACAGCTGCCGTCAACGACGGCCCTGATGCTTCTACCGGCCGAAAGCTGGACACCCATCCGCATAAACTCTCGGGCAGTCCATAGGAGGGCAATTTCGTAAGAAGACCACGGTGCTAGACCCGGTCAAAGGCTTTCACGATGTCGAGGCTCACTGCTAGAGCCTCACCCTTACTCTCGATAGCCGCCACCCAGCGGTGTGTGAGTTACACAAGAAGATCGCCGTCGAGCGACCGTGACGGAAACCGTACTGCCGGTCACTGAGCAGGTCATGTTCCTCAAGGTACCTCAGGAGCTGTGTATTAATTACACGCTCCATCACCTTAGATAAAAGGGAGGTGACGGCTATAAGCCTATAGTGGGCCGGGTCGGTCCTGTCACCCTTCTTGGGCCCAGGATGCACGTGCGCGATCTTCCACGACGCCGGGACTTGCTTCATGGAGTATGAAAGCGTGGAAAGACGTGTAAGTACCGGACACAACTCCGGACCACACCGCTTAAGTACCACCGCGGAAATGCAGTTCGGCCCACTCGACTTATGAATACTTAGGAATTGAAGCTCCCGCCTGACGTCCCGGTGCTTGAATTTAATTTCTGGCATGGAAGTGCCACACCAAGGGATACCAGGCGGAAGCGCACCTCCATCGTTCATGGTCGAGTTGGAGGCAAAGAGAGAACCCAAAAGGTCGGCCTTCTCCTTGGCACTCTGGGCCAGACTACCATCCAGTCTATATAGAGGTGGTAATCCCGACCGACAAAAGTTTCCCTCGGCAGTTTTGGCGAGCGACCAGAATACATGACTTCCAGAAGGGTAGCCGGCTAGTCGCTGTCAATTCTACCGACGAAATCGAACTTTGCCCTGGCAACCGCTCTTTTACTGGCCCTCGAGGCAGCATTCAGTTTGCGTTTCACTTGAGAGATACTAGGATCTGAGTTAGCGCGAGCCGTGGTCCAAGCTCTGTAGACAGTTTCTTTCAACATCCTAGTTTCTCTACAAAGCCGATTAAACCACGGTCGTTTCCTAGCTCCTGCCGGGATCCAGCGGTTAGGAATATAACATTCCATGCCCGCCAAGATCCCCTCAGCTACTGCTGCAGCGCAGGAGTCCAAATCATCTGAAGTGAAGCAAAGCCGCCTCCACGGGTACGACGCAAAGAACTCTCGAAGTCCATCCCAGTCTGCTGACTTGTAGTGCCACACATGTCGCCACTCCTTGGGCCGAAGTGGTTTAGGCCTTGCGAGAGGCACTCGCGACCGAACGAGGCAGTGGTCCGATGAACCAAGTGGTGCATCCACTGAAGTGGTGTATCCGTCGGGCCGCGTAGTCAGCAAAAGGTCCAGCAATGCACTTTGCTCGTTCTTCTCTTATCTGGTATTCTCGAATGAGATTTTACCAGTCGGGAGAAACCGTAGGTCAGGGCAAATTCGTGAGCAGCTTTCCCCGCAAAGTCAGTGCGCACGGAACCCAACCAGTCAATATGGTGACCATTAAAGTCCCCTACAATCACTATCTCCGCGGAGGGATACCGCCCAAGGCTATCTTGTCGGTCGATTGTTGCAGGTGGTCAAAAAGGCGAACTGTCTCTATCACCGCTATGGGACCTGTAAATGCACGCGTAGACGCGAGTGCGGCCCCCATGATCCACGCGTGCCCATAATGTAGACAGGTCCCTGTCTTCCAGGTCACTGAGACGGCGACAGCAGATATCCTCCCGTGCGAACATGCATACCCCAGCTTGACGCCTGAAATTAGCCTCAAGCTTATAGCCAGGGTACATCAAGTAAGATGTATCCTTCGAGCAAGATATCTTAGTTTCCGTCAGGAAAAATAAGTTCGGCCTCGCAGATTCCTGGTGGCGGTGGATCACGTTGATGTTTGCGTGCATTCCTCTGATGTTGCAAAAGTCCACATTTAGTGTGGACGACGACGAAGCCGCTGTGGAAACCTTTTTTCTTATTTGACCTTTTGAGATGATGGTATTTGAAAGGGGATAAAAAGCAGGTAGGGGGTGCCTGTGTGTCGGTGACGCAAGAGACTAAGCGAGGCTCCAATTCCCCAAAGGCAGGCACAGGTAGTGCGGTAGATTGGCACGGCGTACAGAAGGGCCCCCGCCCCCCCCCCCCCCAATGCAGTAGCCGCGTCCACTCCGGTATCCTCCACCGGCACGACCACAGCACCAGGGACTTTACACAGGCTGCTAGTTCAGCCTCCTGGGGCGGAGATTACGTAATCCCTAGGTTCGGGTCCCGTACAGCCTGCGGGCGGTCAGTAGTCAACCGTTTCACCGGGTCTCCCTGACCGCCGTACCAATATTCCGCGCCTATGCTAGCCAATGGAGACAGGTGAGCCTCTGGTCTCACCGCCATCCGCACAAAGTAACCCCAATGATCACTGGAACCCTGCTAACCGACGGAGAACATAACCCAGCACGAAGCCAGGTTACTATTACCGCGGTCTTCTGCAGGGTGGAGGTACTGCCCCAGGCGGGCTGCTCACCGAACGGGATTCCGTTATGCCCTTCCTCCTAATGTAGGCTCGTTCGTTAATCCCTAGGATATTAGATCTTAGTGATCGAATTGAAGAAGCCAAACATTGTGCCCTCAGGGTATTACGTTAGGTTCATGTGAAGTAACGCGTATCCCCTAAACCCCGAGGGGGAAAATGTAGTAAATGTATGTGACGTATATAAAGTTGCGAGGGTCAGCTAGTTATTAAAAATAAATGTTATTATTTGAGTAAGTTCGATATAGGTAGTATCTTTTCATCTAAAAATGTAATTGTTTGAGTGATTTCAATACAGTGTATATCATCTGCCGCAGTAGAGAGGATACTCGTATTTGCCAAAATCGGGTGATTCAAAAGATATATATTTTCGTCTCTGTGAAACCATAAAATTTTAAACGTACTGGCAGCGCATGTGTTTTCCTCCTTTACCACAACTTAACCCTTCGGGGATATAGGCGTGACTTTATATATGTATACATATATTTACTTACATAATTATATAGTTTCTAAACAGGAAAGGTGCAGCATCAAAGATAACAGCTGTCAATTGAATTTGTTCCAAAGAATTTTTTTGGAAGCAGTAGAAAATGGTTTTCCAGAATATCATATACCAGTCCTGGATCCATTTGTGTACAAAAACTCTATTATAACTCCAAGGTATATGCTAAATATTGAGAGCCGTGAAGGAACCGTGAAGGGATTAAAAACTTGTGTTATCACTAAATTCAAGTGAGCTAATCTTAACATATTTTTCTATTTAGTTTAGATTTGTAGGGTTTGTGTACTTATGAATTTTATTGATGTTCATAGCAAAAACTACGATAACAAAGTTGAAATTCTCACAATGAATTGTAAACACCTGACAGCTGAAGGCCAATACCGATTGACGACGACTCCTATTCTGAACAGTTTGCTTCGCAATTTAAAAATATATGGACAAGGCAATGGAAAAGCAGAATTCGGTATGTATATGTAACCAAAAATATAAAATAGTGACATTCACCTTAAAAAATATGTATATTAGGTAGAGAGAAACAGTTAAAACGGAACCTTACTACTGAGACTTCGCTGTCCGTCTGTCTGTCATCATGCTGTATCCTATTAACTGAGATGTTTAGAGTGCTGAAATTTTCACAGATGATGTATTTGTCTGTTGCTGCAAAAAATACAGCGAACGTGATTTCTGTCTTTATGACAAAGTAGCGGACGTCACGCGGTTACACCCGCGTAGTTCCCGTTCCCGTGGGAATACGGGAATAAAATAGCCTATGTTCACTGCAAAGAGTGTAGCTTCCCAACAGTGAAAGAATTTTTCAAATCAGTCCAGTAGTTCCGGAGCCTTTTCGTTACAAACAAAAAGACAAATCTTTCCTCTTTATAATATTAGTATAGCGTCGTTGCGCCTGACAAGTTCCATATGTGCATTTTTTCGATTTTTCGATTTTTGCATATTTATGATCTCCGTCTAAATCTACACATGCTAGTAAAATCCGTTGTGTATTATTTAGCTTAGAACCAATTTTTGCAAACTTCGGTAGGTGTTTTAAGCTTTGGAAAAAACGTTATGTGCACACACGCACATACGGAATATGCGATCTTGCCAATATCGCGCGGAAAACATGATAAATATGTAACATTATGGCGACAAACATGGTCTAATGTGACGTTAACCGTCATTTTAATTAGTATTGAAAAGAAAAGTGTGTCGAAATTAGTAAGTAATGTGCTTTTTATTTATTTATTTATTATCATTATTTGATAAGTTTTGTTATGGATAGAGTCCTACCCACAATATAGGGGCTACTTTCCGGTCTTACCTGCGAGTGGTGCTCCTGCTGATAAACAGATGAGGTCATGACGAAGAGAAAAACAAACAAAATAAAACCCTACGCACCACTTAGCCGTCTGGTCAACGTCGTACAATAAGGCCCAACCCCCTACTAATATGAAAGCTTATAAAAATAAACGGCCCACAGTTCCCTGCACTTGCGCTGTTCCGGTCGCGGTAGCGGTCGCAACAATGGCGGGAGGGAAGTGCAAAGAATTTACGGACTTAGACAGGCTACCATTCACGACTGATCCTGGCTCCATATAACGACGCACTTTAGGTACACTCCATAGCTGAACGAGCATCTCATAAAACTTGAGGTAGAACTGAGTCGCAAAGACATACTAGACTTGTGCGAGGTCCGAATAAAGGGTATCTTCACTTACACACTTCAATCAAGGAACAAAAGAACACGCCAACCCTCACACCAGATGAAATGCTCTATTTTTAGCAAAGTGATGGAAGGACCTCCGACGGTGGTGTCGATTTTATGGTGAAAATTTACCTCATTAGCAGTGGTGTGGAAGTCAGCAGTGTATCGGCGCGGGTAGCATATCATATACTGGAACTCATCGACAGGAACTCCCTGAATGTGATACAGGTGTTTGCCACTATCTCGAGAAGCACGAAAGAGGCAATCGAGGCTGTGTATGAAGACATAGCGAAGATATTACAAAGCACTGCCAACTACAATGTTAATGGGGATTTTCAACGCCAAACTGTAGGGTATAAGGTCGCGGCAAAACCGTGATACGGAATGTCTGAGGCACATACCTACTTGTTGATTTTCCCTCCAATCTCAGGGTCACTTCTTAGTGAATTCTTTCTTTAATATGAGGCCCCATAGAAAGTAGATTTGGTGAAGCCCAGACAAAGTCACAATTAATGAGAAAGTCTTTATCATAACGGACGAAAGTGATGACTTTGTGATTGTCAGGTGGTTTAGTGCCGGTTGTGATCACTGACTTGTCCCAGTATTTTCAGAAACAGCCCAAGTAATAAGGCCTGTTCTTCGACCTACTACGCTCCACATAGAATTGGGATCCGAAAGGTTTCAATTGAAACTTAGAAATCGTTTCGATTTGCAAGGGACCACTGACAACGATAAAACCGACACAGTGGTAAAAAAGTTACAACAAGTGCTCGAAGATTTTTGTCCAGCAATGGCAAAAAAGGTGTTCAAAGCTCGAGAATCTCGAAGTTATGAAGATTAGACGGGAAATGAGACCTACGCCTGCGTATTCGTCAGAACGGTTTGACCTTAACGTCAAAATTCTAAAGCTGATAAGATACGACCTCAGATGTAATAACACCAGTGCTTTCGAAGCTACGATTGAGTAGAACAGGGGCACTAAGGTCTGTACCCAACAGTTCAACAGCAGCAAACAGCCACAGGTAGCAAAATTGTACCCTCAAGGTTAATTTCATTAATATTCTCGAGGAAATGGACTGCTTTTATAGATACCTATAATTATCACGGAATAATTAGCCTAGAAATGATGGCAACGGGGTTCCATTAACGCACCAATGTCCCAGATATCGATCAGAGCGAAGTCAGCGCGGCTCTCGAGCAACTCAAAAATAATAAATCCCCTTGAGAGGACGGAATTAATAAACAACACCTTAAATTTGGTGGGACTCAGGTCCTTAAAGTGTATTAAATTTAATTCTCCGGCTGGAACGGACGGCTAAAGTGGGGACAGGGAGTGTTGTGACTCTGAGCTTAAAAAAAGGTGACAAGATCTGCCCCATGTCACTTGTGCGCGAGCCATGTTTACAAGTTGTTCTCGAGAATAGTGTCACAAATTGCCTCACCGTAAAGAAACGACGTAGCAGGGACTAATCCTAGTTGAAAGATTGAGGCTTGTGGTTGCCCAGGAGTCTACTTACCTTGAAACCTGATTTTTTTTTTTAATATTCAGCTTGCCAAATTGACGTCGCCACCAGCCTGATGGTAAGAAAGCAGTGGCGCATCTAGCGATTGGGGGCCACTTCTTACAGTGGTCCTCAAGTTGGCGGCCCTGTGATGTGCCTCTTCACGCTCCTCTTGAAGAACCCGGGATTGTAAGATGAGGGAAAGACGTGTGCGGGCAGGTCGTTCCATGTTTTTATAGTTCGACAGAGGAACGATCTTTTGAAACGCTCGGTTCTGGCGAAGATTCTCTCCACTGTGTATGAGTGGCATCTCTGCCCGGCACGCGTTGTTCGGGATCGGAAAGGAGATGGTGGGATCACGTTGAAGAGCTCTTCAGAACATTCGCCGTGATACATTCGATAGAAGGCAGCCAAGGACGCTATGGTTCTTCGCTGCGACAAAGGTTCGAGGCCTCCCGTCACCTCAGGACAACCAATTATTCGGATAGCACGTCTCTGCATAGCGTCAAGCGCGTCTAACAAGTACCTCGCGGAGTCATCCCAAAGGTGAGGACAGTACTCGACGCAGGGACGAATCTGCGTCTTGTACAGTAAACATCTCTGATGTGGCGTGAAATACCGTCTCACCTTATTCAGGATTCCCAGTTTCCGCGAGGCCAGACCAATACAGCTCTCTATGTAGTTTTTGTGATTGAGCTCACGCCGGACGTCTATACCGAGGATCTCCAGGTTGTCCTTTAGTGGAATTGTAATGCTCTGAAGAGAGGGCAGGGGTAGGAATGGGGACTTCTTAGCTGTAAACGCACACGCCTGTGTTTTTCTGGCATTGAACTCGACCAGGTTGTCTGAACCCCATTGGGCAATGCGGCCCAGGTCCAGATCGAGATCCGCCACGAGTTGTCGTCTCTTCTCATCCACGTCGCCTCGCCCCGCCGCTGGACGGCCAGAATAGCTCCCATGAAGAGTACTGTCATCCGCATAACAATGAATGCACCCAAGGGACAGCATGTCATTGATATGCAGAAGAAAGAGAGTTGGGGACAATACCGATCCCTGTGGTACTCCGGCATTTACCTGAAAAAAACAGGAAGCCTGACCATCACAGAGGACCCGAATCCGTCGCCCGTTCAGGAAGCTGGCCAACCAGCGGCACAACTGATGCGATAAACCATATGACGGCAGCTTGGAAAGAAGCGACGCATGCCATACCCTATCAAAGGCTTTTGCGATGTCTAGGCATATAGCCAGAGATTCGCCGTGCCTCTCCATAGCCTCACCCCAGGTGTGCGTTATGTACGCTAGGAGGTCACCCGTTGATCGTTTCGGCCTAAAGCCATATTGGCGATCGTTAATTAACGAGTGATCCTCCAGATAGCGCATGAGCTGTTTGTTGATGATTAGCTCGAACACCTTGCAGATGACGGTGGTTACGGCTATGGGGCGATAGTTGGCTGGCTCCGACCGATCCCATTTCTTGGGGATCGGTTGGACATTCGCCTCCTTCCAAGCCTCCGGCACTTCTCCCGACGAATACGAAAGGCGATACAGGCGTGTTAGCGTTGGAGACAATTCAGCTGCACAATTCCTCAGCACCACGGCCGGAATGCCATCAGGACCACTGGCTTTTCGCGTGTCGAGTGACCGTAGCGCCGCCCGCACATCGCACTGCCGGATTACAATTTCCGGCATCGTGGTTCCACAGTTGGCGATAGTGGGAGGTCGCTTGCCACAGTCATCGACCCGGGAATTAGCCGCAAAGAGCTTGGCCAGCATTTCCGCATTCTCTTGGGCCTTGTGAGCCAGTGATCCGTCAGGATAGCGCAGCGGCGGCAGCGAGGGCTTGCAAAAGTTGGCCTGCACGGCTTTGGCCAGTTGCCAGAATCCACGATGCTGGCGACATCAGTGTATGGAATGTAGTATTCCATACCTAATGTGATTTCACCAGCAACCGCAGAGGCGCTTTCCGATGAAGCCCTCCCTGCAAAGCAGCGCTGACTCCACGGGACGGCTGCAAAGTATTCTCGTAGTCCGTCCCAGTCTGCTGACGAGTAGTGCCACAGTCGCCGCGTCACCTCTACTGCCCTTGCAGGGGACGGTACCTGCAGGCGAGCACGCACAATACAGTGGTCGGATGTACCCAGTGGGGCGCTAACCGTCACACTGTACCCTGTGCTGGATTACTCGTCAGCAGTAAGTCCAGCAGGGCGGGTTCATGGTCTGACCTGTCCGGTATGCGCGTAATCCCGCGTACCACCTGGGTCAGACCATGGGAGAGTGCGAACGCGTGGGTGGCCCGTCCCGCAGGATCTGTCTTGAGGGACACCAACCACTCAATGTGGTGACCATTGAAGTCCCCCAGAAAAACCAACTCGGCGTTCGGGAACCGTACCTGCGCGTCATCAGCCCCCTCGCTGAGGTGCTGATACAGCCTCATCATCTCAGCTGTCCCTGTGTGGGATCGATAGACACACACGTAGATCTGACTCATGGAGCCGTGATCTACGTGCAGCCAAAGGACGGAGAGGGAAGGGTCCTCAAGGCAGCGCAGCCGGCGACAGCAAACATCCGCCCTAACGAACGCGCACACCACGGCTTTTTCTCGAAATAGTTCCTCGATGATATAGCCGGGGTAACTAAGGTACGACTGATCGGCAGGGCGGAGTATTTTCGTCTCCGTTAGGAACATCACAGCTGGCCGTGCCGTCTCTAGGTGGTGATGGACGACGTTGAGGTTGGCATGGAGTCCGCGGATGTTAGCGAACTCCACCTCAAACAGTACGTTACTGGGAGTAGTAGCGGCCGCTGTGGTACCTGATTTTCTTTTCTGCACTGCCATGATTGCTGGGAAAGGGAGACGTGAAGACGGAGTGACATTTGCTGCAGCAGTGAGTGACAAGGCGTAGGGGCTAGCTTCATCTATGACTGTGTGGTGAGACGGAAGCCGACCCGCCGGACGGAAGGGCCCCCGTACCCCCCGAGTGTGGTCGCCGGGGTCCCAGTCCGGTCACCATCCGGCACGACGAACCACATCGGGATTATGCGCGGCCTGGTGGGGCAGCCTCCCAGGGTGGTTAGTCCCAGTTGGGCCCCTATACTATGCCGCGGGCGGCCAGCGGTAAAACCGTTTCTACGGGTCTCCCTGGCCGGCGGGTCGACCCCCGTCAGCCACACTAGAATCCGCTTAGCGCCTACTGGTCCCCCCCTGCTGCATCAAACATCGCCCCGGGCCCGGCTGTGCAGCTGCTGAACCCCGAACGCAACCCAACAGGGGCTGGGTTACTTGGGGGGCTTTTCACAGCTGCACGGTGGTACCCCCCCGGACCAACACTTTGTACCACCTGGCACCCACATGGGAGCCAAGGCCGCCATGTGGGTACCTAAATTCGCGGAGCCTCGTTCGTTGGTTAACAGGTGCACCACGTGTAGGTGAGGTCGCTTGGGCCCCCGAAAATTTGGTGGTGGTGGGGCCCCTTACACCCAAAAGATTTGAAACGATGTTTTACGTCGGAATACCAGAGTTGTCGACATAGCTCTTAGAGCATGCGTTTTGATGGTAGGTACACATTTATAGAAAAATCGACAGCCGAGCTTGATGATCACTCCGTCATCGGAGTACACCTGCGTGTATATGTGCATTCTGTTCATTTTCTTGACGAGCTCGTCTATTAGCAGACACCACAGTAGTGGCGACAGGCATCCACCCTGTGGGAATCCTCTCCTCGCCTTCACTGTAAGAGTTGTGCCTGCCATCTCTCCCTGTATTAGTCGGTGTCTCAACATTTGTTTCACCCATTCTGATATGTGCTTGTCGATTCCTTCTCTGTTCAGAGTAGCTTCTATCGATTCGGGGGTAGCCATATCAAAGGCACCCTCTACATCGAAAAAGCATCCTAGTGCATATTCTTTTGCGTCGAGCGATCTCTGCACTCTGTTAACCAGATTGTGGAGGGCAGTGTCTGTTGATTTGCCCTCCATGTATGCGTGTTGGTTTGAGTGCATGGGGGATACGCTTTTTCCTATTTGTTCTCTTATTATTCTATCTTGTATTTTTTCCAGTGTCTTTAGTAGGAAAGAGGAGAGGCTTATGCATCTAAAAGCCTTAGGCTCCTGGTATGAAGGCTTCCCAAGTTTCGGTATGAATACTGCTCTTACCTCTCTCCATTTCTTTGGAAAGTATCCCGACCTGATACTGCTGTTGAATAATGCCAGCAGGTCCTTTGATATGTAGCTTATTGCTGTTTGTAGCATCTTCGGGAATATCCCGTCTGGTCCGGCCGCCTTATAAGGTTGGAAGGACCGGATACTCCATCTTATGTGTTCTTCTGTGATGATTGTGGTCGGCCTTCCGAAATCGATGTTTTCTGTGTTGGCCGGCGCTACATCAACTATATATTTCCTGCAGTCTGGGAAGTGCGCTCCAAGCATCACCTCCAGGATCTTTGCGGGTTCGGTAATGAGTTCGTTCCCATGCTTTATGCTTCCAAGTCTGCACGAGTTTGTCTTGGATAACGTTTTTACGAGTCGGGCAGCATCCGGGTGCTTTTCGATCCCCTCGCAGAACGCCCTCCAGCTACTCGTACTCTCTTTCCTGCATTCTTTTTTGAATGCGTTCCTTTCTTCCCTGTAGGCCCTCCAGCTCTGGTCGTCTCCCTTCTGAAGCGCCTGTCTGAGGGCCCGTCGTTTTTTTTTCCTTCGCTTACCTAGTGACTTTGTCCACCAAGGTTGTCCCTTTCCAGGCTTTATCTCCTTGAGGGGGCATGCCTTTTGGTAGGCCTCCTTTAGGGTTTTGTCCAGCCTTTGTGACTCACCTTCGAAGTCTTCTATGCTTTTGATCGGGTTATCCTGACTGGGAGTCCATGTTTCCTTTATTTGGTTTTCGAACCTCCCCCTAACCGAACCTAAAATCATAAATGGCTAACCCTAAGGACTTTAATATCAACATAGTTCAATGGAACTCACGAAGTTTAAAGCCCAAATTGGTCGAATTTGAAGCTTTTTTAACCAGAGAAAAAATTCACATAGCAATCATTAGTGAGACGTGGTTTGACCCTGACATACGTATAAACATAAGTGGTTTTCATATCTACAGACAAGACCGACCGGATGGTTATGGTGGCTTGGCAATTATATGCCATAAGTCCATAACGTCTTATGTCATACCTTTAAGTGTACCTAATTCAGGTATCCAAGTTCTAGCGATTCGAGTTCTTAACTGTAAGTTGATTCATAATATTATTTCTGTCTATTGCCCGTCAACTGTCAGCACGTCCCAATCAGATTGGGATTATATATTCTCACTCTTTCGTGCCAGAACTTTAATTGCAGGTGATTTTAACGGGCACCATAGTAATTGGTCGTCTCGAACCAACACAAGAGGTAATCACATTTTTGATAGCTCCTTGGATAATGGGCATATTTCTATCAACAATGGTAATCATACTAGACTTAGGCTTGTTAACGGCATACTACAAAAAAGTTCTCCTGATATTATGTTCTGTTCGACGGATATAGCTTTAAATGCAGAATGGAGTGTAACCAATGAATGTTTTGGTAGTGATCACCTTATTCTTAAAATTTGCTTTAGATATCAAGACATTTTACAATTTATTTGCAAGAGAAATTTTAAATTTGCAAAGTGGTCTAACTATAGAGAAACACTAATAGAGTTATTTTCGATTAGTAGAAATCATTATGATAACGTTCAAGAAGTGTATGATTGTTTTTTAATTAATATCCACAAAGCCGCTGATCAAAACATTCCCTTTAAAAAAAATTGTACAAACCCCGCTAACAAATTCGTACCAAAGATTTATTGGAATCAGGAAATTTCAAAATTGGTAGCACAGCGTCGTCTGGCATTGAAACAATTCAGACGCAACCCTACCCCAAGCAATTTAGACAGGCTAAAACTTAAAATTTCAGAAACTCAACGCATGATAAGACAAGCCAAATCTCAAAGCTGGTATACTTTTTGTGACAGTATCGACGAGTCAACTACCCTTTCAGAAATGTGGAGAAGAATGAGATGGACTAAAGGACTTGGACAAAGTAAACTATATACTCCTGACCATCTTAAACAAGAACTGTTAGCATCCTTGGCTCCTGACTTTGTGACTGACCCTCCCATAAATTTTACTTCGGTAAATCCTTCGCTTGATACGGAGTTTACATTACATGAAATGCTAAATTGTTTTAAACGAAAAGACACTTCTCCAGGACAAGACAACGTGTACTACTTAATGATTTATAACCTCCCTGAAATTGGTAAACAATTCTTACTTCGACTTTACAATCTTATATTTAGGTCTGGATACGTTCCCACTCAATGGAGAGAAATACAAATAATAGCAATACCTAAACATAATAATAATTCAAAACTCCGCCCCATTGCTTTAATATCCTGTATTTGTAAAATCTTTTATCTCATGTTAGCTAAACGCTTAGAGTGGTTTATCGAAAACAATAAGATATTGTCACCAAATACAATTGGATTCAGAAGAGGAAAGTCTTGTATGGACTGCTTGGCTCGCCTTGTCACAACTATACAAATCGGTTTCACCAAAAATATTCCAACATTAGCATGCTTTCTGGATATCGAAGGGGCCTATAATAATGTGCTATCTAGTAATGTAGTATGTACTTTAGACAAGCTAAAAGTTGGTTCTACAATATGTGCTTACCTTTGGCAATTTTTGAAAGAAAGACATCTCCATATTAAGTGTGATGAAGAGGGCCAAAATATGATTACTAGATGGACTAATAAAGGTATAGCCCAAGGCGATCCCATTTCACCTCTGCTATTTAACATAGTTACCGCAGTGATATGTGAAAACATTAACCAAGTTTTTGTATGCCAGTACGCCGATGATTTTGTGCTCTACTCTCAATGTAGCATACTTGAAGATAGTGTATCAAATATGCAGCAGTCGCTAAATTGTATTATTATCCTTATGGAACAGCTGGGTTTAGAAGTTTCAGCAACAAAATCTAGGTATTGCGTGTTCAGTAGAGCACGTTGAATGCAACAAGTCCAGCTTAGTATAGACCATGACTCGACATTACAGTCTACGGATTGCATCAGATACTTGGGTTTCTGGTTAGACCGTTCCTTACGTTGGGGAAAACATATCAATGAGTGTTGCGAGAGAGCACTCAAACATCTAAACGTGCTAAAGGTACTAGCGGGTTCTAAGTGGGGTACGCATCCAATTCATATTCGTAGAATCTATATGGCGCTAATGAGAAGTAGAATAGACTACGGGAGTTATTTATATGATAATGCGGCTAATTGTCATACTTCAAGAATTGACAAAATACAGAACCAATCTCTTAGGATTATTGGTGGCTTTATTAAGTCGACTCCTATACACACTATGGAGAGCGAAATCAGCATCCCACCTTTGTACATACGAAGATTATATTTATCCTACAAATTTTGCCTAAAAACCATTTCATTCGATAATAACATAAATAGGATAATTTTAAGTGAACTTAATGGATTATTAAACAATAGATATTGGACACATAAAAAGAAACCACTGCAGGCAATATGCTTTAACGAAATTCAACAAGAAACCATAAGTTCATCTGATCCATTAGAAATGTTTAAGTTAAGCATCTGGACCTCAAACATTAATTTAAAAAATGTAGTATCATATGAGCTTTACGCTATTACAGGTCCAAAATCTCAATATTCAGACACTTCTCTAAAGGCAGAAATCTTACAAGAATTACATAATAAATATCACGGCTACTACACTGTTTATACGGATGGTTCCAAGTCTAACATTGGTGCTGGTGCAGCTTTCTATGATCCATGCACTAAACACTACAACATTTATAAGTTAAATAATAAATATATCTCTGTGATGACGGCAGAATTAGTTGCAATATACAACGCCATATGCTATGCTTGCGGCTTAAATGTTAAGAAAATATTGATTTTAACGGACTGCAAAAGTGCATTACATCATATTTGTGGTTGTGTCTCTGGAAAAAGGGGTGTATCCATATCATACAAAATTTTGGAACACATTAATCTTGCCTTTGCAAAGGACATATCGTTGGTACTGCAATGGATTCCATCACACATCGGACTTAAAGGCAATGAGGAAGCTGACAGGTTTGCTAAGAGAGCTATAACTGAGGGAACTGATACCAACATTTTACCTACCTATACCGAAATGCTTACCAAATATAAGTCTGTATGTTTTGCAAGATTTAGAGAATACTTTGATGTCAGGTCAAAAACAAAAGGTATATGGTACAAAACCATTCAAAGTGAACCTCTCCATGTTCCGTGGTTTTTAAATTCTAGACTAAGTAGAATAAATATTGTAAGTGCTTGTAGATTTCGCTGCGGACACATTCCTAGTAGAAAATTTGCATTCTTAATGAATAAAACTGACTCGCCTAATTGTGAGATCTATGACAAAGTTGACGATGTGCAACACATATTAATGGAATGTGTTCGCAACGCAGATAAAAGAGAACAAATGAGAATAGAATTTAAGTTGGACTATTGTAACATAGGCACATTTAATAGCATTCTAGCTAAACCTAATTCGCAAGCAGCTAGTATGTTGTATGCATTTAAGATTAATTAGATTTATTTTCTTGATTTATGTAGAATTTGTTTTTAGAATAAGTACGATGGGATTGTCATCGTCTTTTTTGTACAAAAATCCTTTTAACAAATAAAGAATAAAAAAAAAAAAAAAAGAACCTCCCCCAGTCAGTCTTCCTCGCATTTCTTATCCATATTCTTTCTATCTTTCCCTCCAGACTGAAAGTGATTCTCCTATGGTCCGACATGGAGTCTCTTTCTACTCTCCAGTTTCTTATGTGTCGGCTTATCTTGTCGTTGGCGACAGTAATGTCCAACACCTCTTTCCTCGTGCTTGTGACAAAGGTGGGGGTGTTTCCCTCATTTAATATCCCTAGCTCTGAGGTACTTAGGAATTCTAAAAGTAAATCTCCCTTTTTGTTGTAGTCTGTGCTGCCCCATGCCAGATGGTGGGCGTTAGCATCACAGGCTACAACAATGGGGATGCGCTTACCTTGGTACTTCCGTACTACGTCCTGAAGCTCTTTCGTTGGCGGCTCGAAGTCTTTTTCACTCGGCAAGTAAGCTGAGACCAGCAGCACCCTTTCTTTCTCCTTGTGTGTCTTCAGAGTTATTTCGACACTGGCAAGGTCACTGTAACAATCTGCTTTTATTAGTCCTAAGGTCCTCGTCCTACTGCTAGCATAGATGCATGCTCTTGGGATTGACTCACCTTCTTGATGACAGAAGATGTCTCCCCCCAAAGAGCCGAGCCCTGATATGCGATTTCCGCATATATATGGCTCTTGCAGTAGGGCGATATCTATGTTCTCATCTACCACAAATCGGCAAAGTTCGTTGGTGGCTTCGCGGCAGTGGTGAAGATTGAGTTGTACTATTTTTATTTTGTTGTGTTTTTGTGTTGTGTTTCTGTGTGTGTTGAGCGATTGTGTGTGTGTGAGTGTTATTGTGTGCCTCCCTACTTCTTGTCCTGGTCTACGAACCGCTCCCCACACCAGGGAGGCTGCAGCAGTGCAACACTCCTCGGGGGGGTTAGGTCATTGCCCGAAGCCGGGGGCTGGTGTCTCGGGACGTTTGCAGGTGTGCGTGTGGTGGGGGTTGTCTTCTGGGTTTCAGCTGCGTCTCGGCTGCCAGAGGTACATGCTTGGGTCATGTCCTTAGGTTTGCCGCCTACGCCGCCTGGAGACGCCCCCCTACCCGTGTTGTGATGTGGTGTTGTGAGGGTGTTGCATAATCGGCTCAGCCGTCCCCCCTTAGTAGGACCCCCAGTGGATGTACCAGGCTGGTTGGTACAATCGTTGCTGGCCGGTAGCTCAATTGCCCGTACTTCTTCCACTACCATCCCTTCTTCGGATTCTTTGGTAAGCGGTCTTGCGAGGACCTGTGTGGCTTGGTAGTTCAGCCTTATGTTGCCTACCGCCACCGCCTCCTTAGGGACACCCTAGGGATTACCTAATTAAGAATAGGCATAAAACTGACCACGGTTTCTACAGACATAAGATCGTACGTAATTATTCAAAAGGTTAAGCTCCATCTATTTTGTTCTGCACTCTGCATTGGACTCGTGTAAGTGGACTATGAAAGAAAAGAAAGAAAGAAATAAAAATTATTTATTCGGAAACATAAACATAAACATAACTATGGACTTTACAGAGGAGTTTATATTGTGATTTTTAGGTATTTTAACATACTTTGATTTTAACTTTTACGATTAACACCAGAAGGTTTAATTAATACTAATACATTACAAAAAGACCGACCAATAATTGTGAAAATCAAAGTAGTACACGAAATGTTTAAAACCGAAATGTCACATAATAGACTAGTTTTTGAGAAAACAGTGTTAACATTATCCCTTATGTGCATGAAAATGGCACATGAATAATTTGCATGCGCAGTGTCAAAACAGGTATGCGCAGATTTACAGAAAAAAATGATTAAATCTTCAAATATATGCAACACTAGCTGAGCCCGCAACTTCGTTTACGTCACATAAGGTGTATGAAAGGAAAGGTATTTCTTCATCAGAGTCATCAAGCAGCGTCTGAAACTGCCCTGTTTGCTTAATCATAAAAGAGCTTAATGATTAAGACTATTTTAATTTGTGTGAAATTGTGAACTGTTTAAAATTGTGAACTGAATTAAGCCAACACGCCAGTTTAGGTTCACTCACATTCAAAGAAACCCCCCTACAATTAAAATTTTCAAAACATCTGATTCTTAAAAGTGTTATAACTCTTTTATTTCTAAACCGATTTACATAAAACAAACGCTAAATGTTAACTGGAGCAAACTTTAACACAATAAAAAAAACCGCATTGCAATCGGTTGAGCGGTTACTGAGATTAGCGTGCACAACCGTACAGACAAACAGATATACAGATATACAGACATACAGACAAACAGACAAAAATTCTAAAAATCATTGTTTTGGGTTCTATTGCGTTCATAAAGCCCCCCTATAATATTTTTTCTTATTTATCTTCCATGTACAGACAGCGACCTGTTACGATTTTATTATATGTATTGATTGGATTTCAAATGTATATCTTACATATGTAAAAAATGAATGTTCATAATACTGCATTTACAGACGTTTGATTATTTACACACTTTTTGAAAAAACATGTTTTTTTGAGTTTCCCAAAAGCTTGTAAAAATCACATCTGGAACTTGTCAGGCGCAACGACGAAGATAAACCAAAGTAAGTAATAGTGAAATCGGCCTAGCAGTTATTCACGAGTGATGCTGTGATCAAAGGAAATGGGAAATTAGATTTACAATCTAAATTTAGAATACAGCCTCAGTATTTAACATTTTTGATTTCCTAATTTTCAGAAAACGTCGAAATAAATATTGAACTGCCATACACGATGAAACAACTTAGTGATTGTGAACCGCACTTTGTTTTTGACATTAATAACACATCTGTCGATTACAAAATTTTAGAAAGGATTACTATTGCTGCTAATAATTTATACGTAGGAAGCCAAGACATTAGTAAGTATTTAATTTTACACTTTAAAGGATAGTTTTGGGGTTCCGTACCTCAATGGAAAAAAACGGAACGACAAGAATTTTTATATCGTGAACGCGTGAAGGTATCGAGTTAAATTAATACCTTATACCTATGGATTATAGTCCCTGGAAACTGTAAAATAATCAAGTTTCTAAGTTAGCGTAAAAATAGGTAACGGTCGTTTATGTCATTAAAAAATTGGATTTCGACACTTTTAAGGGAAGAAAAATTCATAGAGTACTTCCTGTAAAATTTGGCAAGTAATATCCTCGTATACCAGAAATATAGGGAAAATCTAAAACCTGTACTTTTATGACGTTTAAAGTACGTATATCTGTCTCTCTGTCAAGACCCTTTACCTCGTGAATGCGTGAAATGAATGAAATTAAAACCATTATAATTAAAATCTATGTTTCCTTGAAGCTGTAAAAAAATCAAAGTTGTTCTTTTACGCAGAAAAGTGTTACAGCTGTTTATTTCATTTCTTAGTTTTTGATTAAGCTCGTACTTAATAGACCGTTTTTTTATGATTTCGTTACAAATTGACTGAAACAGAATGAACTTCTGTACGGAACCTTTGGTGGGCGAGTTCGACTCGCACTTGTCAGGTTTTTTTTTAATGTAGTGTCTTTTATATTGGTCAATAGTAATATTTGTTACATAAATATTTACTTCTATCATTGACAGTTTTTTAATACAACCGTCGAGGTGGCTGCTATAGGGGGGACTAACATGCGATTAAAGCTTCTTTACTTGGCCTCCCTGCTGCAAGATATCATCAATTTTCAATAAGTTAATCCTTAACACAATAATTATTTTACAGGTGCTGTGGCTGTAAATATATTGAATGAAAATTGGGAAACCCTCATTGCGCCAGAAATGGATATAGCAATTCAAGAATTCGTTGCTGGCATTGTTGTAAATGCCCAAAAATATTTAACTGCCGTTCCTGTTAAGGATTTAATCATAGAAGATCTTTCTAATGATGTCACCCAGTAAATTGTTTTTAAATCAGTAGTAAAACAAGAACTAGAAGTGTGTACTGTAGTAAAAAACTATTATCTTCAGCTCTGTAAAAACGGCTGGAAATCAATAGATAGATACAATAAAATCGTAACAGGTCTTTACATTGAAGATTGTATATAAGAAAAAAATCAAGGGTGGTTTTTGAACGCAAAAGAACCCAAAGCAATGATTTTTAGAATATTGGTCTGTACGTTTGTGCACGCTAATATCAGCAATCGCTAAGCCGATTGCAATGCGGTTATCTTTATTGCGTTGCGGTTCGCTCTACTTAACATTTAGTGCGCCTTCACACTAGCGTTTTTACAGCGTAGGCGTACGATGGACGTATGCGCGGCGCCGACGCAACGTATACGCGACGTATACGCCGCGTTGGCGCGGCGTCTCCACTGGAACACATGAGTACGCTGAAAAAGCGTCGCGCGTGCGCGACGTATACGCGACGTATACGCCGCGATGGCGCGGCGTCTCCACTGGAACACATGAGTACGCTGAACAAGCGTCGGGCGTGCGCGACATATACGTGACGTATACGCCGCGCATACGTCCATCGAACGCCTACGCTAGTATGAAGGCGCACTTAGTGTTTGTTTCATATCAATCGGTCCATAAATAAAGAAGTTATATCAATCTAAAGAATCTTACTTCTTACTAATATTATAAAGGGATATTTTAAAATGCACATTTGTTTATTTTTTCTACACACTAGGTAACTCCACTAATTTACTGAGCGCAAACCAGAAAATTAAATGCTGTGCAAAATAACCAATTCCTTAACTAAACTTATCCTACTTAAAAATCTTAAATATTACTCAGAACGAGATGACCTTTTTGATCGAATTCACACCAAAAATGTGGTTCGTACATCGAATATATGATTTGTAAAACACAAATACGAATTGTATATCAAAAATACTAACTTGCACTCTAAATTGTACAATCGTATAACAGAATAGGTTAGGTTAGACTTTTATTTTTTTTTATCAATAAAATTTAATTTTGTAGAGGTGACTGATTAAATTGGGGTTTTACTAAGAATAAACGATGTTCCTAAAAGTAAATTAGGCGATTGGTTTTCCTTAAAAAAGTTTTAATATTTTTGTTAAACTAAGGAATTGTTAGATATACTATGGGATATTTTTAAATGCACATCTGATTAATTTTTCTGCACACTAGGTAACTCCACTAATTTACTGAACGCAAACCAGAAAATCAAATGCTGTGCAAAAAACCAATTGATAAACTAAACATGTCCTACTTAAAAAACTAAAATTTTATACAAAACGAGATGACCTTTTTTAACGAATTTAAACCAAAAATTTGGTTCGTACACCGGATATAAGATTTGCTACACAAAAATACGAATTGCTTATCAAAAATACTAACTTGCACTCAAAATTTTACAATCTTAAAACGGAATAGGTTAGGTTAGGTTAGTTTTTTATTTTTCTGATTAATAAAATTTAATTTTGTAAAGATGACTGATTAAATTGGGTTTTTAATTAGAATAAAAGATGTTCATAAAAGTAAATTAGGCGATGGTATTCTTAAAAAAAGTTTTAATAAGTTTGTTGAGCTAAGGAATTTTTATACGATTTTGATAATAGTGATCTGTTCAGTAAAATAGTTCTGCAAACATCTTTAAACAGTATATTGAATTTGACTTATTTAGTGTGCATAATTAGTGTGCAAGTCAGTATTTTTGGTTTAACTTTGTTATATTTTGTTCGAAAAAAGGGAATAAACAGATATCGATTTAAATACATGACTATTATAAAGGCGAAAGTTTGTGAGTATGGATGTGGGGATGTTTGTTACTCTTTCACGCCCTAACGTCTAAACTTATCTGGCTAAAATTTGGTACAGAGATAGATACATAGAATACCTTTTTATCTCGGGAATAAGTTCCCACGGAAAGCGGGAATAGGAAAATAACATTAAGAAGATTTAGAAGTTGCGGGCATCAGCTAGTTACCCACTAATATTTCAAATCTAAATAGTCTGAATGTGACGGTGTGTCTGCATTTAGCCGTCCGACCGAAAAACGCTATGCTGTTTATCAGGATCCTCTATTAACACCACTGTAATTTTCTTCTGGATTGTGCCAAACTGTAATAATTATTTTATTACATACATACATACATACATACATATCATCACGCCTGTTTCCCATCGGGGTAGGCAGAGACTATGGCTTTCCACTTGCTACGATCCTGGCATACCACTTTCGCTTCTTTTACTTTCATAAGTGCTTTCATACACGCTCGCCGGTTAAGGGTACTCTTGACCTGGCCTTTTTCCAGCAGGTCATCAATTTGGTTACCATGCGTACGCCGAGGATGACCCCTACCAGCTTGCCCATTCATTCTCGCCTTATAGATCTGTTTAGTCAGTCTATTTTCATCCATCCTCTCAACATGTCCAAACCATCTAAGCATCACTTTTTCTATCTTTGTCACTACATCTTCAGTTATACCACATTGTTTTCTAATCACGCTATTCCTTTTTTTGTCCATCAATTTCACTCCAGCTATACTTCGCAGACTTCTCATTTCCACTGCATTAATTTTACTTTCATGCTTCTTCTGCCACACCCAACTTTCACTACCATACATAAGTGTGGGGATAAGCACACCCCTATGCACAGCCACTCTCGCCTTCTTAGACACGTTTTGACTGCTCATAAAGGTATGCATCGCCCCATTCACTTGATTTCCTGCCAAAACTCTTCTCTTATTTTATTAATACGTAATAAAATACATACAAACTGCATTTCCACTATAGTATATAGGCCAAAAATAACTTATTATTATAATTATCTCGTTGAGGGTTTTTGTTACGATGTAAATTATAAAGATACTTGCATTTTAACTTGTATTATCATTTAAAATACTAATGATGGTGCAGATAAATTAATTATGTACCTAAACTTTATATATTTTAGTCACTAACAATGATTTTATAAGTTATGTAAATGGTAATTGGTGGTTATCCTGAAATAAAGATTCTATTATCTGTATTTTTTTTATATCAACGTAAGTCCTTTTGACCTCTTCACGTTATCAATCTTGCTACGCTTCGAGTACTACGTTATGCTTTTCTGCCATAGTATTTTGAGAAAAAAATCACAGTCACCTTTGCAGAGCCTTTGCAAACAGACAACAGACAATCGATAGATGTTTCTACCTGCACATTGCACATATTATTGTTACCGATTGATACATTAACATAACATGGTTGCGCCTGACAAGTTCCATATGTACATTTTTTTGATTTTTCGATTTTTGCATAATTATAATCTCCGTCTAAATCTACATGTGCTAGTAATTCCGTTGTGTAATATTTAGCTTAGAACCGATTTTGCCATATTCCGTATGTGTTTTGAACGTTGGAAAAAATCGTGATGTGCAAACAACACGCACATATGGAATATGCGATACTGCCAAATCACGCAACAACATGATAAACATGTACCAGTATGGTTACAAACATGGTGTAAGGTGACGTTAAATATAATAATTTTAATAAAAATCAGTATTAAAAAGAAAAGTGTGTAGAAATAGAGTCCTACCACGCCGCCGCGCCGGTCTCTCTGCGACTCTAGTCAACGCCATACAGTAACGCTTAAAACCCCTCAAAGTTTATAAAAAGAAAATGTCCCTAGTTTCCGGCGCTTCTGCTGTTCAGGTCGTAGTAGCGGTCGGATCAATGGTGGGAGGTAACTGCAAAAAATGACAGGCTACCATACGCGACTGATCCTGACTCCGTACAACGACGCAATTTACACTCCACAGCTGGACGAGCATCTCACCAAATTCGAGACAGAACTGGGTCTCATAAAGTGGCACATAGTAGGCTTGTGCCAGGTTAGAATAAAAGATAAGGACAGGCTAACCTTAGCACTAGGTGAAATGCTCTATTTTTAGCAGAGTGATGTAAGGACCTCCGACAGTGGAGTCGGTTTTGTGGTGAAAAAGTACCTCATTAGCAAAGTGTGGAAATCAGCAGTGTATTGGGGACATAGCGAAGATATTACAATGCACTGCCAAAGCTCACTACAATGTTATCATCATGAAACAACGCCAAAGTGTGGGATACAAGATCGCGGCGATACCGTGATGCGGCGAAGGACTAGGGCTACATACTTGTCAATTTTTCTTAGAATCTCGGGGTCACTTCTTGGTGAATTCTTTCTTTAATATGAGGCTCCGTAGAAGTAGATTTGGTGAAGCCCCGACAAAGTCTTTATCAAATAAACGGATAAAAAGTGATGATTTTGTAATTGACAGGAGGTTTAATACCGGTTGTGATCACTGACTGGTCCCAGCACCTCTAAACTTAAACATAAGCGCCGATAGAGGTCAGGTTATGAAGCCTGCTCTCCAACCTACTACGCTCCACATAGAATTGGGATCTGAAAGGTTCCAATTAGAACTTCAAAATCGTTTCGATTTGCCACTGACAACGATAAAACCGACACTGTGGTCAAAACGCTATAACAGGTTGATCGAAGATTTTTGTCCACCGTCCTGCTAAAACGCGACCCCAGACGTAATAACACCAGTATCGTCAAGGCTAATATTGAGCAGAACAGGGGCACTAAGTTCTAAGGGCTCAACAGCAGCAAACAGTCACAGGTAGCAAAATTGTAACCTCAAGTTACGTAGTAACTATTTAGTAATCTGTGCCTCAAGGTTCATTTCATTAATATTCTCGAAGAATTCCAGTGCTTTTACTAAGATCTTTAAATAACACGAATAAAATAGCCTACGTAACCTAACGAAGAGGGCCACAGGGCCTCATTAACGCGCCAACGTACCAGATATCAACCAGAGCGAGGTCACCGTGGCTCTCGAGCAACTCAAAAATAATAAATGGCTTAGAGAGGACGGAATTAATAAACAACTCCTTAAACTTGGTGGGGCTTAAGTTCTTAAAGTGTATTTAGTTCAAAACAGACAAGACGTAAACTGCCGAAGGGGAACACACTAGCTAAAGTGGGGAGAGGGAGTTCCGTGACTCCGATCTTTAAAAAAGGTGATAAGACCAAGATCAGTCACCTGTGTGTAATAAGCTCAATGACCTTCGGAGCTCCATTTCATTTAAACGTCTCCCAATCCACTTTCCATGACACTTTTTATAATACCGCGCCAGCCAAATTACGCCTCCAACCAATAAGATTACGCAAATTGTAACCAACACATAACTCGTGGTACTCGCGTGTTTTATATACTCCGGCTTCACGGCAGTCACAGAGTTCCCAGCACCGTTTTGGGCTACCACTACTTCTTTAGATTGCTGCTTGCCCATATTGCAATATTTTTTGCACGTCCAAGGTTACTAAATTTTTTAATTTCACACGCAAAGTCACGTTAAATCAACTGAATATTCAATAATGAATACATTATAAAGGCTTAATAACCGCACTTAGTACTCAGTGTTTATGCACTCTTTCTTGGAACGTTAGCGCCGCGCTTGCACTTTTCGCAGGTGGCCAGTCGCACCTGCAAGGTGTCGAATGGCAGGGTCGCCATATGAAGGTTTGGTATTAAATCAATAGAGACCGTTCCCAATGAAGTATGATTTATTACTCTCTTCTGCTTAATATTAGGGTTCATACACATTACATATACTTAGGGAGCGTACACACTACTCATACACTATATAGCAAAACAGTGTTAAGTTCCTTAATTTGATGTTTCGATTATTACAGCGTGTTCTTATTTTGCAATATGCAGTAATCCCTTTTTTTCGGAATGATATACTAGCCTGTTGTCTTTTTATAATCGCAATCTATTTCTAATCCATATTTCTGTTAAATAAACAGAGAAAAGAATAGTGGATACATAGGTATTTCTCTTAACAAACTATTTAAGAATTGGTTTAACTTCTTAAGACGCCATTTTCTCAGAACAAGGTTCATGAGGGTTAACACATTATTGTTTATCAGCATCCATGTGACATTTTGTTATTGAAAATTCAGTTTACTGCTTACATTTTCATAATTATTAGTTAGTCTTTTTGTAATGTAATTAGTATTAAATAAAGATTTTGTCCTTAATCGTAAAATTAAAATAAGAAGTATGTTAAAATACCTAAAAGTCAGAATATAAACTCCTCTATAAAGTCCGTAACCCACTTGCACTAGCCCAATGCAGTGTGCATTACAAAACCCCCGCTCACAAAAAAAGAACAATAAAAAAACCTGTAAAAAGTAAAAAAATAACTATTATATTATGACCTATCTACCCTAAGTATTGAACCTTTATTATTATTATAGGTAGCTATATTATTTACGTAGGTATTCATATTTTTAACTAACAGTTTGTCTCGTCGGGGACCGCTCACCTAATCGTAACCTAATCGTACGTCTGTCTCTGTTTAGGTATAGAGCGGTCCCCCCGACGAGACAAACTGTTAGTTAAAAATATGAATACGTAAATAATATAGCTACCTATAATAATAATAAAGGTTCAATACTTAGGGTAGATAGGTCATAATATAACAGTTATTTTTTTACTTTTTACAGGTTTTTTAGTATTCTCTCTTTTTGAGTCGGGGGTTTTTAAATTTTTATTTTAAAATACCCCCGACCGTCTAGAGAGGATTTTTGATACGTAGGTACAGTCTATCAACATACGTATAGTCTATCAATAATTATTCAAAGCTAATGCGAATTGCGCGGAGTGTGGTTACAGAATTAGAAATACATTCCACTCCTCATATCTTTCGAATGGCTAAACCGATTTTTATAAAATTTGCGGTATCGTGATGTATAAGTTATGACCCATTTGATACCCAACACGGGTATATTTGAACACATTCAATTTTTCATTACCACTGTTCGATAACTCAGTGTAGTTAGTGGACTGTCTTTCTGGTAGTTCCTGCAGGCACATAAGACGACACAAGAAGTTTCGGAAATCGGACCGCCACCAAGAATGATTCGCCACTTACCTTGATCCCCGGTCTTCTTAAGGATGCTCCGAGGCCTTGAGATTCCTTTGAGGTTGTTTCCGAGTTGCCGTGTCGACCGAGGCGCTGACGTGTGGATGGGTTGCCGGCAATCCACCACAGGCGCACACACAAGATGTTCGAACCGCGTCCGAGATTTAACTGAGCGGTCGATGCGAAACCGGCCGCCCGCCCGGCAAGGAAGCGCGGGGCGGGGGATAGCCAGCCGAGTGACGAGTTCTCCCGATGGCCGACCGTGTCGCCGAAACATCCTGCCGCCTAACCAAGGTTCTGCCTTGGTTACCCACTAAACCACCGAAGGCAATCCACAAAGCTTAGAGACAGGTCGTAAGATGTTCCCTTGCTGAGTCCTGACCTCTACAACTCTGACAATTCCGTCCCTACCCGGAAGTAACCTAACGATCCGACCGCGTTTCCATTGGAGAATGGGTAAATTATCCTCCTTTATCAATATCAGGTCATCGACCTTGGGAGCCTCGTTATGAGAAGTCCACTTATGCCTTTGTTGGAGTGTGTGAAGATATTCACATCTCCACCGAGACCAGAAATGCTGGGATATCTTTTGAATAAGTTGGTACCGAGACAACCGGTGCTCCGGAGTTTCCGTGTAGGGATACTCAGGAAGTGCAACGAGAGGTTGCCCTATTAGGAAATGACCGGGGGTCAATACATCAAGGTCTTCCGAGTCCGTACTAAGGGGGCAAAGCGGCCGAGAATTCATTACCGCTTCAACCTTGGTAAAAAGGTGGTCAGCTCTTCGAAAGTGAGCTTGGCTTCTCCGAGAACCCGTTTCGCATGTGTCTTGGCACCCTTCACTGCCGACTCGAATATCCCACCGCTTGAAGGGTTTGAAGGGCAATTGAAGAGCCAAGTTATGTTTTGAGCCGTCAGCTTCCGATCAATTTCCTGGTGATGGTTCCGTAAGAATATATATAACTCTTTTAAATATTTATCGGTTCCCGTGAAGTTTGTACCGCAGTCTGATCGGATCAAGGACGGTACGCCTCTCCTAGATACGAACCTAGTCAAGGCTGCCACGAAGGCTTCAACTGATAAGTTTGATACAATTTCCATAAGTAACACTTTTGAACCCTTGCATTACGCAACGAGCTCGTTTTAACGTAAAAAGGTCCAGCGAAATCCGTGCCGACCCCGACGAAAGGTCTGACTCCGGTAACACGATCGGCAGGCAAATCCGCCATATATGGCTGTTTAGGCCGAGCCCGGTGTCGAAAACATTGAACGCATTTAAACGTTATGTGTCGCGTGACACGCCGCGCCGAGATAATCCAGTAGCGTCGTGAGAGAATTGCACTCAACGCGTTAGCTCCGACGTGACAGTAGACCTTGTGATAATGATTGACTAGCAAGTCTGTGAAACTACCCCTCGCCGGTATTAATATAGGGTGCCGTGACTCATATGGAAGGGTAGAGGCGCCGATTCTGCCGCCGACACGAATAATATCATCCCTGTCCAAAAATAAATTCAACCGTCGCAATGAATTTTTAATTTCAGTACCCGTTCGAAGGTTTGTCAATTCATCGGAGAAATTTTTTGACTGCACAATACGAATTAAGCACAGATTGGCGAGTCTACGTTCCGACACCGTTAGACTACCGTAAACCTTCTCAGAGTTAATTTTTGAATTGTTTTTAAAGCGTAGTAAGTATGTAGTAACGTTTAGCAACTTTTCATATTCACTAAAACGATCTAATAAATTGAAATCCGATATCAATTCGTTTACATTAGCAACCCTAACGGCCGGCCTCAGGCCAGGTAACAAATCTGGCGGGAACTCCGGGCCCCCGGACGGCCACGTATGGGGCGGCCGCTCCAGCCAACTCGATCCCCACCACAAGGGATGGTTCAAGAGTTCTGCCGCCGAGCAACCGCGTGACGCAACGTCCGCACAATTCATCTCGCCGGGTACGTGACGCCAGTCGATGTTGGTCTTAGAGGTTATTATATCCGAAACCCGGTTTCTTTCAAAGACTTGTAATTTATGAGGTGGTGTCCGTAACCACGCCAAAACGATAGTGCTGTCGCACCAGCCTACAATTTGGTCTAACCGAACCTTATCCTCCATTGACTCGACCGTGTGGTTAACCAACGTTGACAGCAACTTAGCACCATTCAACTCCAGTTTCGGTATGGTTAACTTAACCCTTAATGGCGTTATACGTGACTTAGCAATAAGTAGGCGTACGTGAGTCCGTCCGTCTGCGCCCTCCGCGCGCACGTAGACTGCTGCAGCGTAACCGACGCTGGAGCCATCACAAAACCCGTGAAGAGTATATTTAGTCGGTCCTTCCAACTTGACACACCGGGGAATGGAGATACGTTGCAGATGCGGTAAGTCAGAGATGATATCCCTCCATTGTCGCACTAAATCTATGGGGGCCGGGGCATCCCAAGCTACCCCCTTTGAGTTATCAGAAGTCGCCAATAGGGACTGTAATAAAAGTTTTATTTTAAAAACTACTGGACAGATCCACCCAAGTGAGTCGTAAAGTCTAGCCACTATTGACAAAATACTACGACGTGTGACGTCACTATCTGTGGGCAGATTTACATGGTAAGTGAAATTGTCACATTTGGGGTCCCACTGAATGCCTAAAATCTTGACAAAACCCGTTCCATCCGAATCGCGATCATCGAAACGCCGCGGTGACTCCAAGTGTTCCGTGGGTAAGTCATTCAGTAATGTTGGCATATTACTGAACCATTTCCGTAACTCATAGCCGGCCGAATTCATCAATGAGATTAACTCATCGCGAAGCTCACGCGCCTCAATCAGCGAGTCTGCGCCGCCATTCAAATCGTCAACGTATGTGTTGTCTATGAGTAACTTAGCGGCACGGGTTTTATCAACCTCATCCCGGGCGAGCTGGTGTAA
Source organism: Miltochrista miniata (assembly GCA_933228765.1). Classification (NCBI taxonomy): domain Eukaryota; kingdom Metazoa; phylum Arthropoda; class Insecta; order Lepidoptera; family Erebidae; genus Miltochrista; species Miltochrista miniata. The sequence goes on along the minus strand of OW121763.1, from coordinate 12,852,423 downwards.
GCAGCGTATGGCTATGAAAGAGCTCGACTTCAAACCGTATGTATTTGTGTTTAATTGATAGGTAAGTAGGGGCTCCGTGGGCGACGCTCGCCAGAGAATCAACTGATATCTCCGATCGTCCGGGTGAATCCACGTCTGCCTAAACATCATTTTAATATCCGTAGTAAATACAATTTGTGGAACCCTAAATTTCATTATAATATTAGTGATATCGTTTTGCAATCGTTCTCCCGAAAACAGACAGTCGTTTAATGACACTCCCGAACTTGTTTTCTGACTGCCATTGAATACAACGCGAATTTTATTCACATCGCCCGATTTTTTAAATACTCCGTGATGTGGGAGAAAGTAATGTTCTTGCCCCGAATTAATATCAAATTGCGATACACTCATGTGTCCCAGCCTAATATATTCATTAATAAATTCAATGTATTTCTTCCGAAATTCCGGATTCCGTTGCATCCGCCTCTCAAGCGACATAAATTGCTTATAAGCGGGCTGGCGTGAGTCTCCTAACAGACGTCTATCACCTGCCGAGATAAGAGGTAAGCGCGAGATATATTTACCGTCCGGGCCTCGCGATACCGTTGAAACAAATAATTGTTCGCATTCCAAGTCCTCGGGACTTTTAATTTTATTAAGAGGGGGTTCCTCAGATCGCCAAAACCTTTCCACCGTTTCCTTGAGTGTCAACTGGTTAACCGACGATTCGGCCAGCTCCCGCGTCTCCGGCGAAACTGGTCCGAATACCGCGAAATTAAATACCGTGCCCAACGCGTAGGGCCCACCCTGACACAAGGTAATCTTTTCCCCATTTAAGATTTGACCGAGTATATCACATCCAAAAATTACGTCTATCTCTGAAGAATTCAATGAGCCGTTATCTGCGAGTTTCAACTCTTTAAAAACCAAATTTGTTCTGTTAACCGAATAAGACGTAAGCCTTCTTAAAACTGCCGCCGTTACCGCTAGTACTGGGTGTTCTGAATGTTCTGGTCTGAAATATATTACAACAACGTGTTGATATGTATTGGCTTGAATGCCACCGATACCCGTGATTTGTACATTACTATAAGACCGTTTCAATCCGAGGGTAGATACCAAATCCCCCTTTATTACCGACATTTGAGCCCCTAAATCTAAGAGAGCCAGTGCTTTAACGAATTCACCATTTTTATTCTTAATTTCAATAATAGGTGTGGGTAGAACAACATTATTCGGGTTTCGATGCAAAGACGTTAAAGATGAGTCATCATGTAACCTTAATTGCTATGCTGAATATTGCTTTTGAGAATTATTACGTGACTGACCGCGCGATTCGTGCGATTCCCGCCGTTCGCATGCCTGATAGCCGTTGCGCGAGCTGACCTGAACCACACGCTCAGCTGATGAGCGCGACGGTACCTCTCTTCTTTCGCGAGGAGAGGCCGTGCGCGTGCGACGACGCGGACGGTGGCTGCGGTAGCCAGGTCCCTCCGAAGGCGAGCTAGCGCGAGACGCAGTATAGTTGTGCATGCATATTAAGTCGTTGTGACCCCGATGGCCACAGCGTTTACATGCTGTCTTTTTATCGCACGTAGATGCCGAATGCTTACCAAAACATTTAAAGCATAAATTTTCAGCTCGCACCCAGTCTTTACGCTGACCCGCGGTTAATTTTTTAAATTTAAAACTCGCCGCAATCATGTGACCGCTTATTTCACATTATAAACAGCGCCTAGCGATTATTCGTTCATTCCTGTAAGATTCACTTTCGTTTCCGATGATGTGTATGGTGCGGCTGGTACGATTGTCCTTCAAGGTCGCGCCGTCAGCTGTCGTCGAGTCTATAAGCCGACATTCATTTTGCAGAAACTCCACAAGTTGATTGAATGTGGGTAGGGTGATTATATTTCCGCCGTACTTCTGTTCAAACCGAGTTTTAACGTCTAACGGAATTTTATTTAAGCTAATGAATAATAAAATATAAGACCATTGATCTATAGGAAGGCCTAAATTATTCAAGGCGCGAGTGGACTCCAACAGTGGGTTTAGAATTTTAGAACGCAGATCATAGGGTTTATTTAATGTAGGTAGCTGTAGGATTCTAGAAATGTGACTATCTGCTAGCATTCTGATATTTTCATATCTACCCTTAAGAATTTCTAAGCCTATGTCTAGGGATTCGTCTACCATAGGTAAATGCCGTATTAAGGTATGCGGTTCATTTAACACATGAGAAACTAAGTAATGAAATTTTTCCGTCTTTGATATATCTTTCCGTGTTAGTACCAACGAACTGAATAGGCTTATAAAACTTGTCCACTGAAAAACGTCACCATCAAATTTGCATAAATCGATTCTGGGAAGTCTTGCCGTATTTGAACTCTCGGACGGTCTATGAACCCCGTCCAAACCCGGGTAAGCCGACGAGACCGCTTCCAGTTGATTATAAGCCAACTCCGCCTCATTATAATCAGCCGTATAGATTTTAATCATTTCCGGATCTACCGTATTATCCAGCAATAACTCATACTGTTCCGACAAAAGTGCGTATCGTTCATCGAGTTTACGCAATCTCGCCGAAATAACTGCATTGGTTTGAGTTTTTCCCGCGATCATTTCTAACGTGCTTCTAAGCCATTCGACTTGAATTTTAAATTTAGTTGATGATACCTTAGCCATTTTAAATCGTTAAGACTCCAAATCGTGATGCACCCACCCCCGGGTAAGAGAAAAAAAAATATATGTAACGGAACCCTACAATAAATCAATTAAATTGTTCTAATAACTGAGGATAATTTCACAAATATCGCATACCGCACAATATAATACAATAACCGAACCGCAAATGACAAACAAACTTAACGACTTTAGTTTGAATTGTATCCGACCGAATCGAGACTTGTGTCAGAGCTGTAAGTGGCGGTTAGGAATTTCAATTTTTAAATCTGCAACCGACTTATGATTTGAAAAAATACCAACAAATATACCGAAATCCGGCTGAAATCCGCTCGAATGGACCATAGATATGTTCGGTAACTCAGTGTAGTTAGTGGACTGTCTTTCTGGTAGTTCCTGCAGGCACATAAGACGACACAAGAAGTTTCGGAAATCGGACCGCCACCAAGAATGATTCGCCACTTACCTTGATTCCCGGTCTTCTTAAGGATGCTCCGAGGCCTTTAGATTCCTTTGAGGTTGTTTCCGAGTTGCCGTGTCGACCGAGGCGCTGACGTGTGGATGGGTTGCCGGCAATCCACCATAGGCGCACACACAAGATGTTCGAACCGCGTCCGAGATTTAACTGAGCGGTCGATGCGAAACCGGCCGCCCGCCCGGCAAGGAAGCGCGGGGCGGGGGATAGCCAGCCGAGTGACGAGTTCTCCCGATGGCCGACCGTGTCGCCGAAACAACCACTATCATTCCTCATATCTTTGAAATGGCGTAACCGATTTTTATAAAACATAGCTAAGAACACTCTCCCTTTAACTCATCTTTCAAACAAAAGAAACAGAATCAAAATCGGTTCATCCGTTTGGGAGCTACGATGCCACAGACAGACTTACAAACACACACACACACGTCAAACTTATAACACCCCGTTCGGGTTTCCGTCGGGGGTTAAAAATAGATGCAGATTAAACTTATAAATAATTGGTGAAACCGTGCTCATTGTATGTATATTCTTAATAGGGAATATGCATGAAATTTATATTGCCATAAGAATATTTTTTTTTCCAAATTTTATTATCATTTAATTATAATTAAAAGGTTTTTGTTATTTATTTATTATTTAAAACCTGTAAAATACTGCATTAACAGTGAAAATTGCGAGAGCGAAATTCAAACTTGCAAAACGCTTCACCATTGGTCGACACGAAATGTGACGTCATTTGTCTCACACAACATTCAACTTATAAGCGTCGATATTCATACTGAACTAAAAGTGTATGTGAGAAAAATTGAGTTAAAGGGAGAGTGTTCTTAGCTATGTTTTATAAAAATCGGTCACGCCATTTCAAAGATATGAGGAATGATAGTGGTAATGAAAAATTGAATGTGTTCAAATATACCCGTGTTGGGTATCAAATGGGTCATAACTTATACATCACGATACCGCAAGTTTTATGAAAATCGGTTTAGCCATTCGAAAGATATGAGTGGAATGTATTTCTAGTTCTGTAACCACACTCCGCGCAATTCGCATTAGCTTTGAATAATTGTTGATAGACTATACGTATGTTGATAGACTGTACCTACGTATTAAAAAACCCCTAGACGGTCGGGGGTATTTTAAATTAAAAATTTAAAAAACCCCCGACTCAAAAAGAGAGAATATTAAAAAACCTGTAAAAAGTAAAAAAATAACTGTTATATTATGACCTATCTACCTTAAGTATTGAACCTTTATTATTATTATAGGTAGCTATATTATTTACGTATTCATATTTTTAACTAACAGTTTGTCTCGTCGGGGGACCGCTCTATACCTAAACAGAGACAGACGTACGATTAGGTTATGATTAGGTGAGCGGTCCCCGACGAGACAAACTGTTAGTTAAAAATATGAATACCTACGTAAATAATATAGCTACCTATAATAATAATAAAGGTTAAATACTTAGGGTAGATAGGTCATAATATAATAGTTATTTTTTACAGGTTTTTTTATTGTTATTTTTTTTGTGAGCGGGGGTTTTGTAATGCACACTGCATTGGGCTAGTGCAAGTGGGTTACGGACTTTATAGAGGAGTTTATATTCTGACTTTTAGGTATTTTAACATACTTCTTATTTTAATTTTACGATTAAGGACAAAATCTTTATTTAATACTAATTACATTACAAAAAGACTAACTAATAATTATGAAAATGTAAGCAGTAAACTGAATTTTCAATAACAAAATGTCACATGGATGCTGATAAACAATAATGTGTTAACCCTCATGAACCTTGTTCTGAGAAAATGGCGTCTTAAGAAGTTAAACCAATTCTTAAATAGTTTGTTAAGAGAAATTCCTATGTATCCACTATTCTTTTCTCTGTTTATTTAACAGAAATATGGATTAGAAATAGATTGCGATTATAAAAAGACAACAGGCTAGTATATCATTCCGAAAAAAAGGGATTACTGCATATTGCAAAATAAGAACACGCTGTAATAATCGAAACATCAAATTAAGGAACTTAACACTGTTTTGCTATATAGTGTATGAGTAGTGTGTACGCTCCCTAAGTATATGTAATGTGTATGAACCCTAATATTAAGCAGTATATCGTAGTAAGTATATGATAAGTACACCATTATTGTAGAAGAGAGTAATAAATCATACTTCATTGGGAACGGTCTCTATTGATTTAATACCAAACCTTCATATGGCGACCCTGCCATTCGACACCTTGCAGGTGCGACTGGCCACCTGCGAAAAGTGCAAGCGCGACGCTAACGTTTCAAGAAAGAGTGCATAAACTTTGAGTACTAAGTGCGGTTATTAAGACTTTATAATGTATTCATTATTGAATATTCAGTTGATTCAACGTGACTTTGCGCGTGAAATTAAAAAAATTAGTAACCTTGGACGTGCAAAAAATATTGCAATATGGGCAAGCAGCAATCTAAAGAAGTAGTGGTAGCCCAAAACGGTGCTGGGAACTCTGTGACTGCCGTGGAGCCGGAGTATCTAAAACACGCGAGTACCACGAGTTATGTGTTGGTTACAATTTGCGTAATCTTATTGGTTGGAGGCGTAATTTGGCTGGCGCGCAGGGCCGTCTTAACCGGGGGTTCAGAGGCGCGGCCGCACCCGGGCGCGGAGCCCGAGGGGGCGCAGGCCGAGCTCTAAACATTTCGATATTTCCTTAATTAAACTTTCGCCATTCCCCGTTTCGTACACTTACGTCCTACATACATTAAAATTAGTGTCCGACCGAAACTGGTTTTCCGGCCGAAACCGAAACCGAAACCGAACTTTCGGCCCCAGGGTCAGTTTCCGAAACCGAAACTCACGTGGTCATATTGAAAAAAAAAAACCAGTCAAGTGCGAGTCGGATTCCACGCAGAGGATTCCGTTACAAAAATTGGGCACAAAAAATTACGTCAGTTGTGTGGATGCTTTTTTCTGATTTTAGTAGGTAATTTTTGTTATCGGCATCAGAACAGGGTGAGGTGGTGGTGGCAGTATCTTTTGACATTACCTTACTTCGCTTTCAGCACCTTGCCCTGGAGCTGCATTTGGGAGGCGCTTATTTACCATGGAATGCCTCCATACCTCTGTCGAATTGTCGCGGCCTATCTATATTCCGAGAGGGCCATAACGTAATCGAGCTGGCTAGGGCTGGGTCAGCGAGATGTGTCGTTCGGTGTTCCATAGGGATAGGTCTCAGGACCGCTTCTGTGAAACATTTGTTACGATTGGGTGCTGCGTGGTCCGTTGCTCAGAGGTGTCGGTGTAACGTGTTACGTGCGTAACGTGTCACGGCGACACCCTCATTACAGCGCGAGGAGCAACGCACTGAGACGCAGCCCTGAGGCCACCTGCGGGATCGAGCTTACATATAGGGGGCGTCAGCATCGGCATCGAGCTTTCAATGACGTATCTGGGGCTCGTACTCGATAGCCGGTGGAAATTCGGATACCACTTCCCAAGTTTGGTCCCATAGCTGAGGGAGGGGGCATCAGCCGCACTCCCGCGGTTGTTGCCTAATATCAGGAGACCCAACGGAGACTGTACCTTGGGATCGTGCGGAGCATGGCCCTATACGGGGCCCCCGTATGGGCGGAGATCCTGATGGCCAGCCTTGCGGCTAGATTGCTTAGCCCGCAGAAGGCGACGGCTGTCAGGGTGATAAGGACATACCGCACGATCTCAGTTGAGGCGGCATGTCTTCTAGCCGGGACCCCTCTATGGGACTTGGAAGCAAGGGCCCTTGCATCATTGTTGAAAATGGCGCAAGGAGGCGCTGGATGGGAGCCATAGGCAGCTTCCAGTGAGCAGGTCATGCTCGTAAAAGAGACGGCGGAGATGAAGTGGGACAGAACTCTGCCCCCGAGTTCCACAGTCTGCGACGGCGCCCCATACTATCGGCCTCCATGACCGGGGGCCTGAGGACGGTGACGGGGCTGCTTACCGTCTTACAGAAGCAGGCCTTAGACGATAGCATGACGTGAGAGATTCATCCATACCCCGCTCAAGAAGCGGGATAACAACTGAACAACTCCCCAAAGACGCTGCCGCAGTATGCTTCATCCCGAGGGCATACTCGAGGCTCCCAACCGTAGGCTGTTAGGTAGGATACGCGTGCTTTTTAGTCGGTAGGACTACTGTACAGTGAAAATCTTAGGCCTATATCTGGCCCGGGTCCAGCGATACAACCTCGCGACTAATAGACAGACGGACGGCTACGCCTCTAACTCGTTAAAAGGCTTTAACCCCTCCGTGTGTGAGTTAGACTCGGAATTGGCCGGTTATTTTTTCAATAGCAGCAAGTTCCGCCAAGTGCCATCAATCAACGGTATCATTCAACGGTATAAATCTTCTCAAGTGTTCATTTTAGAAATATCTCCACCTAAAGAGTTTCTTCCTTTTACGTGTGGAATTACTCATAGATGCTATTGCGAACTCCTACCAACTAAAACCACACGGTGCCCTGCTACTAGCTCTTGGCTGGTTTTGGTTACATTCTAGAAGTATATGGATAACTAAAACTGGATAACAGTAAGCCGGACTCGCGCGCGTAGGGTTCCGTACAAGAAAATCAGCAAAAAATCACGCATGTTGTTTGGGAGGCCCCCTTTAATGTTATTAATTTGTCTATTTTTATTGTTTGTAGCTATAACGGCAACAGAAATACATCATCTGTGAAAATTTTAACTGTCTAACTATCACAGTGCATGAGTCTGCTGACAGACAGACAGACGACCAACGAAGTCAACGGAACCTACAACAAAGGGGTAGGAATATGTGATGTCATTGATCACCTTTTTAGGATTCCGTAAAAAATTTATTATTATAACTAGATATTGATTGGAAGTCCTTTGTAAATCTGTAAATCTTCGGTTAGTAACATATTACTGACCCTCACCACGTTACAAGCAGAGCTAGGCACTCAAAATTCATGAACACGTGAGTTTCGGCCCATTTTGGCCGAAACCGAAACTGCGGCCGAAACTCGATTTTTTGGCCGAAACTGGCCGAAACCGAAACCGAAACCGAAACTTCGGTCGGTCACTAATTAAAATATAGGCATCAACCAATATTAAATAACCATTGTATCTATTTTTACTTGACACTGCAATCTCGAAATTAAATGAGAGATTCGAAGTGCTTACTGATTACAATAATGATTTTTCATTCTTGCATAACATTGAGAACTGTAGGAAAATGAAGTCGATTAAAAAACAAAAAATGTCTCACCTTACAAGAAAAATTTGCATTTAAAAATACATTAGATATTGACGGGGAAGATTTGTTTAATGAATAAGAATTTAGTGCCGAATTCAACACTGCCTGTAACAGTAGCCTAAGAAAAACGGCCTTTTTCAAAATTGAAGTTAATGAAAAATTATCTTCGGTCAACCAAGACCCAAATCAGACTGAAAAACTTGGCAATTATAAGTATAAAATCAAAAATTGGTATCAAAATAAACAACATTAATAAAATATTTACCAACTCAAAAGTCCGAAAACTTGACTTTGATTTTAATAATTGAATAAATATTATAGAAGAAATATCTATTTACCTACATAATAAATACCTAATAATTTATTATGTAGTTGTTTTTACAGCGGCAACAAGCAGATAGACAGTTGAAATTAGAGATGAAGAGAATGTGGGTTGAACCGAATTTGAACATACAGCCGAATGTTCGGAATAAAATGTACCAAACCGATCATTCGGCCGAACTATTCGGTTCAAATCAACGCGGTAAACAGGTCAGTCGCCATGGCTGGCGAAATTCTTTCAGCACTGCTCGCGTAGACCTCACCCCAGGGCGCCGATTTTCAATCGAACGACTTGCGTGAAGAAAGTTTAGTGGAAATGTCTTTTGTCCCACCTTGAGTCACAAATATTGCACCAGCAAATCTCCGTCTATGCAGGGAATCGCCACTTGGTTGCTATTATAAAGTGTTACGCTTAGGTCTACAAATCATCCTTCAAGCTATAAAAAATCGAAGTTATCGCGAAGGCCTCTAAGTAGAGGATCGTTTATAATCCTCATAGCACGCCTCTATAACAAGTCGAAAGGGCATAGCTTTCAGAGAATTTTTAGATTAAAATTCAGGAGCACCAGTTAAAAAATGCCGCACACGCAGTTAGAGTAATTAGCAGAAGATGGTGAGAGGAACGAGCTCATTTCTCTCTCTCTCTCTTCAATCAGTTTTGTTTTCCGCCAACAAAGAGTTTAAAAAATAATTTGGATTGAAATGAGTGAGGTGAATTTTAAAATATGAAATGGAAAATGAGCAGTCCACACAGATTTTTTTGGACCGGTTGTGTGCGGTCGTGTTTTGCAGCATATTAGTGATAGGTACCTAATGTCGTGTGACACGGAATCAAGTGTATCTTAAAGAAGAACAAATAAAAACGAACTCGCAATGACTCTGACCACTATTTAGGACTGAGCCAGCTCATTACAACAATTTCTGCCGCTCAGTCCTTTTATCTCGACCATTTATTGGTAGGTGTTTCGGCTCGCGGTGAAAACCGGGTATTTTTTGGGAAGCAACAATAAGCACTCACGAGTTTTTTGGACTTCAGATTGGACTTATCACCTAAATAACTATGTTACTGTGCGTCACTAGAGATTTCTGTACCATGGCGTTAAATATGGGAAAACGCCTCCGTATTCAATAGTAATTAATTTTGTTAATAATAATTTCCACATTCGGTAATTATTCGGCAAATAAACCGAATATTCGGCTGAAATCGAACTTTTCAAAACTTTCCTAATTTACCGAATTCGAATATTCGGCGCATCTCTAGTCGAAATAAAAAGAGGGGACACTTATAACTTAAAATATGTTAGCGGTAGGTACCGAGCTTCGGAACCCTTCGTGCGCAAGTCCGATTCGCACTTAAAATAAAACATTGTTTATTTAATGTAGATTACAGATCTTAGAGAAAAATAAATAGAATTAAAAATAAAAGTTTTTTTTGGTTGACCGGTGAGGAGGGGGCGCAGTCTGAGCTTCGCACCCTGGCGCTATATAGCCTTAAGACGGCCCTGCTGGCGCGGTTTTATAAAAAGTGTCGTGGAAAGTGGATTGGGAGACGTTTAAATGAAATGGAGCTCCGAAGGTCGTTGAGCTTATTTCGCCGTCAACAACGCGAAGGAGTATCAGCAGCGGCAGCAGGTATTTCTCCTGTGTGATTTTTTTTTCTTTTTACTATATCAGTGCGGTTAAATGTGTGAAAGTGCGGCGTAAAATAGCGATATAATATTTAAAAAAAAAATAATAATTAAGTTCTAGCGATATTTTAGTTGAGTTATTTTTCTCTCGCCTGTCTATTCCTCGTGCATCCTTACGTAGGTATACTATAATGAGTATACTATAATGTTTGTTTTATGTAATGGCAAGCGAAGTTATTGAATTATGTAATAAATTAAAATACATTGAATATTATTTAACTAAATTAGGTCCGAGCCGAAGGTCATCCAGTATAAGGGAAGCAAAACTGTATGAGGCGAATATATTATATAATCAGTTTTCTGTGCTTCAAAAGTTACTTGATGATGATATAAAGAAGAAAAAATTAGAAGATAAGGATATTTCAGTCTTAAGTTCTTTATTTTTTAATATTGACAAATATTATTCTAAAAATAATTGTACTGTGTTCGGAAAGTACAGAGGATATTATTACGACTAGCACCATGGCGAAGTTCGAGCTAAAAACGGCAATTGCCTTATTACCGACTAGCTGAGCCCGCAACTTCGTTTACGTCACATAAGGTGTATGAAAGGAAAGGTATTTCACAACACGCCAGTTTAGGTTCACTCACATTCAAAGAAACCCCTACCATTAAAATTTTCAAAATATCTGATTCTTAAAAGTGTTATAACTCTTTTATTTCTAAACCGATTTACATAAAACAAACGCTAAATGTTAACTCGAGCAAACCTCAACACAATAAAAAAAACCGCATTGCAATCGGTTGAGCGGTTACTGAGATTAGCGTGCACAACCGTACAGACAAACAGATATACAGACATACAGACAAACAGACAAAAATTCTAAAAATCATTGTTTTGGGTTCTATTGCGTTCATAAAGTCCCCCTATAATATATTTTCTTATTTATCTTCCATGTACAAACAGCGACCTGTTACGATTTTATTATTTGTATTGATTGATTGATTGATTTTGACGGGTGATGAAAACATCACCAAAAGCTTAATTTCTAATATTGAAATGTATGAGTCTATGATCGATGACAGTGGTAAAAAGCAACTTATACATTTTATTTTAAAATCTCGTTTATCAGAAAGCGCCAAGTTGCGCATGTGTAGTGACTATTCCTCTGTTGCAGATTTAATTGGGGATATGCGTACTATTTTACTACCTAAAAAATCTGACACGGCGATCCAAAATAAGTTGTACCATTCAAGGCAAAATGACAGAAGCATTGGTAAGGAGTTAGAACAGTTGTTTGTTGATCTGACTATTACACAGGCCAATGGAGATTGTAATGCATACAACATTTTAAAGCCCATAAATGAGCGGATAGCTATAAAAAGATTTTTCGATGGCCTTCGTAACAGTCGTCTTAGCACAATAGTAGCTGCTAGAAACTATAGCAATTTAAAGGATGCAATTCAAGGAGCATTGGACGAGAAGGTCTCGAGCGTGGGAGAAGAGCGAGTAATGAATTTTCATCATAATAGAGGTAAGTTTTTTGGTAATCACCGTGCTAATAATCGTAATGGTAGAATATTTTCAAATTATTACGATAATCGTGGTCGTGGTTATAACAATTATTCAAATCGTGGAAGTAACTTTAATAGATCGGTTAGTTATCGCGGTCGTGGCGATTTTCGAGGCCACACGAATTCCCGTCGGCCACCCCGACACCAGGTAAATATAGTGCAGGCAAATAATAGGCCTAGCTCTGAAGTGATAACTACATCGAGTAATAGTGAAACCGAGAACAGTAACTTGTTTTTTCGAGCCTGAAAATAGTTATTGTAATAATGTTAATTCTATTAATTTTAATGTTTTCCAAGTATCACGTAGTTGGTAAATTGACACAGGCGCGTCATTATCTATCTATGGTTAGGCAAGAGATATTAGAAGGTTTAAACGTTCCATTTCACGTAGAGCATATTAAAATAAATGGTATAGGCGGTCAGGTATATTGTGATGGTTTTGTTTATCTTACTTTAAATTATAATAATTTTGAGTTTCAGCATAAGTTTTGTCTTTAAAAATTTTTGTTGTAGGACTGATGGTATTTTAGGATAAGATTTCTTTAGTAGATTTAATTGTATGCTAGATTTTGAAAAAAATATTTTAACAATTAATGATGATATTCCCTATAACATACCGTTACAAATGGGGAAACTCGGTAAAAATACTTATCTGACAATACCGGCCCGATGTGAAGTTACGTACTTAGTGCAAACACATCTACAAGATGAATGTATAGTAATGCCTAAACAGTTCAGCGAGGGCGTATTTTTAGCATCGGTCGTAGTAAAACCTAAACATGGTAAAATACCATTGAAATTTTTGAATACCAGAGAAACAGACATTAGTTTAAGCTATTTTACCCCTGATGTCGCCCCCCTAAGTGACTATTTAGTATGTGCTTTTGAAAACAATAACTTAAATGCTGAACGAGTAAAACAATTATTTTCGACGTTAAATTTAAAACATTTAAATACAGAGGAGCAGCAGATTTCAATCGAAAATATTTGTGCAAAATATTCAGATGTATTTGTAGGCGATTCCACACTTATGTTATGTTAGGATCGGCCAAAGCTTGCCACGTGGGTATTTGGACGAGTAACGGACAAAGCAATCACCAGATAACCATTATGAACATGTCACGGTACACTTACTTAATTAAACACTACTAAACCTATAACCGCGTGGCACAAGGAGGAACATTGCAACAGTGTCTGGGGCTTGCAACCCATACAAGCAGGTTTGAGGCGGCCGCCTTTACTATGATCATAAATGCTCACCATTCCACCGATAACAATATTCTCCATTGCCCATATACTTTCACGTTTTTTTTTTTTTTTTTTTTTTTTTTTTTTTGTTTAACGTGAGGGAAAATCCTCATGGATGCTATGCCGGACTCCTACCGACTAAAAAACCTCACGTCACGCCCAACAGCCTGTGGTTGGGAGCCCCGGGGAAGCCCTCGGAAGGATGTCCCAGAACTCCCAAATACTTTCACGTTTCTATCTACTGACGTCTAGCTTAAGACTGAGCCTCACAAAATGGCGTTGCCGGTATTTATAATCATTCCCCACTCGTTCATTATTCAACTACCTTCATTGCAATTACAAACGAAACCTTACAAATGGCAGGTGTCACTCTCGTTCCACTGTCAACGCGCCGTCACGGCCGGACTGACCTGCGACCGTCCTCGGGCGCTTAATTTTGTAAGTCTGAAATATCACACAAAAATCTAAAGCTCACTTTGATAAGCAATCTGCTCGTCCAAACCTGACACCTTTAATTAACAGTAACAACCACTTTATTACAACTGAACTGTACTTCCCAACAACCAACCAAGCATGCAGTCAAAGACACTTTTCTCTCGAGATAACACATGCTAAGAATTAGCGTGTCCCTACAACTAACCGCTGCGGTATAGCCCGGACGATACGGTTATCTGCCACTACTGTTAACTATGTTCTATCCATAGACGACCTATTCATAAATCTCCCTAGACTGGATCGGGTGGGGGTTGTCCAAGACCAGCCACAAGTGCAAGGCCCTTACGACACCCTTCGACCAGCCTATCCCTAAGCTTCCCTAGACTAGATCGGGTGGGGGTTGTCCAAGACCAGCCACACGTGCAAGGCCCTTACGACACCCTTCGACTAGCCATTCCCTAAACCTCCCCAGACTGGATCGGGTGGGGGTTGTCCAAGACCAGCCACAAGTGCAAGGCCCTTACGACACCCTTCGACCAGTCTATCTCTAAACCTCTTTAGCTCTACCCCTCTCTAGCCTGAAACGGGTGGGGGGGTCCAGGACCAGCCACAAGTGCAAGGCCCTTACGACACCCTTCGAACAGACTATCTATCTCTAAAACTCATTAGCCTGGACCGGACGAGTGTGTCCCTTCGACCATCCGCACAGGGCATGGACCGGACGACACTGTCCCTTCGATCAGCTCACTCAACTCATTAGCCTGGACCGGACGAGTGTGTCCCTTCGACCATCCGCACTGGGCATGGACCGGACGACACTGTCCCTTCGACCAGCTCACTCAACACATTAGCCTGGACCGGACGAGTGTGTCCCTTCGACCATCCGCACAGGGCATGGACCGGACGACACTGTCCCTTCGACCAGCGCACTCAACTCATTAACCTAGACCAGACGAGTGTGTCCCTTCGACCATCCGCAAGGGCATGGACCGGACGACACTGCCCTCTCAACCAGCTTCACATAAATCAGACCCTCACTACACAGTACCATACAAGCTTTTATCTTTAATCACACAAATCAATCAAACCAGCCTATTACAGTCCACTGCTGAGCATAGGCTTCTTACATGTTTCACCACAACATTAATTTTAACCACACTCACATGTAAAGTAACCATGCAAAAAGTAACATACACCTACCTGGTATGGACTGTCTTGTTTAGCGTAAATTTGAACGTTGTGTTCAAAAATCTCATGATCTACCTTAATTTGCGCCGTCTCGGCCTCCTCTTCGTTCAATAACTAGTACCAATTTGAACCAAACTATCGTGACCGTAATGTACTGGCCGCAAGATCTTGTGCATATATTTAAAAGTGTGAGATAAACCAGATAGGTTTTGAAATAAATTAACATGATTATCTATCAACGCGATAATCACGAAAGGTCCCTTGAACTTTCGATATAATACGGCTTATAATTACACGAGCGACAGATGCAGCTGCTTTTGTGAATTGTCAGTGGCGTTTTCCCGTACTGAGATCAATTTGAGACGCTGTTCCATTTTCTAGAGCAACAGAGATAACCCCTGACATTCGCTGAAATTGCTACCCGACCTGGATCATGAGCCCAGCTGGCGAGCAATTGGCAACACTTGACCTGGTGCCGCCAAGTGTCAATCAAATGCTTACAAACTTATCACTCTCAGACATTGCAAGCAACCATCTGCCTCGCCGGCGGACCCTGCAACTAAATACTATTGAAAACTATTCACCATGCAAAACCCTGGAGTTTCCAGCCACTACAGTGTCCACCCTGATCGGCAACAACAGGTTTGGTTGCTGCAAAATGGGCAACAGCAACTCTTAAGACTCCAGCTTTATAACGGAAGTATACTGAGAACGATAACTGAGCAGTACTTCTGGTCACATCTACCACCCATTTGCCCTGATAAGACGGCTTCATTAAAAATAGGGCGCAGCCGGATCGCTTGCGCTCCGGAAAGACTCCTCGATGGTTTGTAAACCGTACAAGGCTCGATGAACCTCCTCAGGCAGTCAGACATCTGAGGAAACCACCACTGCTCACGTGATTTTTCCAACGAGTCACGTCGATGTTCCACTGTAAGCCATTTCCGACTCAGTTTCCCGAAAGGAATAGCTTTGGTAAGCCGACTAGGGTGCAGAAGCAAACGTATGTCTAGGGTCTGGCAACTGGATCCGTGATAGATAAACTGAATATTCCACACCGCGACCCTAGCGACCAAGAACATCGAAATTATACATCAGCGGAGGAACAGATGTTGACACCTCCTGGGGAATACAGTTGGTTTATGTAGACTCCGAATCCACGGCCACACAAATAGTGCCGAAACTGCTCCACCGATCGTACCACCGTAAGTTTTCTACAGCTCGTACAACTGAAAGGGCTCAACCTCTCATACAACTGAAAGGACTCAACCACTCGTACAACTGAAAGGGCTCAACCACTCGTACAACTGAAAGGCCTCAACTACTCGTACAACTGAAAGGGCTCAACCGCTCGTACGACTGAAGGGGCTCAACCGCTGGTACCACTAAAAGCGCTCTGCCGCTTGTATTTCCGAAAGCACTCCACCGCAAGCGCCACTATCTTGTAAGAGTTATAGCCCGACTCAGCCTTGGATCAATGGTGACCTAAAACACTACAAAATGAGAAAGGCTATTCCTCCCCTGAACGGGGACAGCTCTATTTACTTCCCTTAGAACCGTCGTCGCAATGCAAAATACGACGAACAACTCCTAATAAAATACCGCAGGTTTCGAAGTGAGCACCCTCCCACGATAGCATTACGTATTCCCTTACGCTTCATGATTTACTGAATAGGACCTTGCTGCCCTAGTAATGGACACAACGGGCTAGCAGTACTTGTGAACCGAGAAAGAAACCTCCTGAAGCAAGAGTCTAAGCAGGAATTTACCTGGTTTGGCTCAATTTGATCGATCTGAATTAAGTATGCCAGAATATAAAACCTTCTACTACATGAACCTGCATTTCCCAGGTTCAGTGGAAAACCACTATTTGTTCTTTTACCGGAGTACCCCCCTACAAAATTCTGTGCCGTCCTGTCGTTACACACCCACTAGTAACCTAGTAACGTACTGTACACATAATGGTTTGCATGTCTATCCAATAAATTAACCAGCGCTGGCTTGTCGTCACCTTCTAAGTCTGCATCTATCTAGTTGAGAGAAATCTGGCTTAACTACGTTCGCGTAACAGAAACTTGACTGCTGTTAAGGACGGATAAGGGAAATATGAGGCTATCGTTATTGATCTGGTTATCCGGTTATAAAATTATCTAAATTATTCCGGCTACTGACGACAGGATCGCTGAGAAAACGTCCAGTATTTTGTGAAATATCCAGGTTTGCGACACTTCGTCTATCGTTACCACACTTATTAGTTGTCTACACTCATTTTATTTCGTCACCACATATACCAAAAAAAAAGTACAAAAACGAGATCGTTGCGTACAGTACCCCGTAATTTAACAGAAAAACTTTTGTTCATCATGGAGCAAAAGATCCACTATCGAATAAACAAGTATAAATTTAAAAATTTATTAAAACCTTGATCCTGAGACTATTCTAACAAACCTAAACATGGCATGTCAATCCTGTTATTTTCTGAGGAGTTGGGTATCCCGCAGACAACTTGATGAATCAGTCAGTTCCAGGTTAACGTTTCGTGGACATACCCTTAAAAGTAAAGTAGGTTTATTCAATGTCCGATGAATTAGACCTGTAAATTATAGTAAAATTCCTTCATCACTCAGGAAGTGAGCCGATGACGCCGATGTCATCCTAAAATTCACAGCCACGAACCATCGTAGTCACATTTGCTTTCGAACAAAAGCAACCGCATTAAAATTGGTCCATCCGTTGGGCAGCTACGACGCCACAGACAGACACATAGATACACACATGCACAGATTTATAACATCCCTCGCTATTCGTCGAGGGTTATGAAAAGGAATCGACTCACCGAATGACGTCTTCAAGGTGCTCCTAGATGACAATTATTAGCAAGGATTAACTTCCTTGCTTGCTATATGTCCAACGCTACATTTATTTTCGGGTTTTCCGGGCATTATTTTGATAGGTAACCGGATCGACCACATGTATAGCAAGTCCTCTCCTATTGCATGTGCTTCAATATCTGTGTCAGCGTCATACAAAAACTTCGATGCACTATGTTCAGCTGGTGGCTGCTTTTCCTTCAGTCGACTCTGTCCATTCTTATCCCACTTCTGATGTAGGCGATTCCACACTTATGTTAGGTTAGGATCGGCCAAAGCTTGCCACGTGGGTATTTGGACGAGTAACGGACAAAGCAATCACCAGATAACCATTATGAACATGTCACGGTACACTCACTTAATTAAACACTACTAAACCTATAACCGCGTGGCACAAGGAGGAACATTGCAACAGTGTCTGGGGCTTGCAACCCATACAAGCAGGTTTGAGGCGGCCGCCTTTACTATGATCATAAATGCTCACCATTCCACCGATAACAATATTTTCCATTACCCATATACTTTCACGTTTCTATCTACTGACGTCTAGCTTAAGACTGAGCCTCACAAAATGGCGTTGCCGGTATTTATAATCATTCCCCACTCGTTCATTATTCAACTACCTTCATTGCAATTACAAACGAAACCTTACAAATGGCAGGTGTCACTCTCGTTCCACTGTCAACGCGCCGTCATATTCTTATTGCCAGGCGACAAATTAGGCGTTACAAATTTGTATAAACAAACAATTCACTTGAAAGAAAATACCAGTCCCGTTTACACTAAACCGTATAGATTACCTAGATGTCAGAAGGCAGAAATTAATAGACAAATTGATGAAATGCTACGTAATGACATTATAGAATAAAGTACAAGTGAGTGGTCTAGCCCAGTTCTTTTAGTACCAAAGAAAAGTGACAGTAGCGGCAATAAAAAATGGCGGGTTGTTATTGATTACCGTAAATTTAATAATCAGCTTAAAGACGATAAGTTTCCTTTACCCAATATCTCCGATATTCTTGACTCTCTGTCAGGAGCAATCTATTTCAGTCACTTAGACCTTAGTCAAGGTTATTATCAGCTAGAATTAAGCCCCGAAAGTAGAAAGTATACTGCGTTTACTACAAACAAACAATATCAGATGAAACGCCTAGCGATGGGCTTGGTAAGTCCAGCGGCATTTAGTAGATTAATTACAGTGGCAATGTCTGGATTAAATCATGAAAAGTGTCTAATTTATTTAGATGATCTCATCTGTGTTGGAAGAAATTTGGAAATTCATAATAAAAATTTAATCGATATTTTTGAAAGACTCAGAAATGTAAATATAAAAATTAACCCTGAAAAATGACAATTGTTGAAAAAAGAATTATTATATTTAGGGCATATCGTATCTGCTAACGGATTATCTCCTTATCCTGAAAAAACTCGAGCGATTCAAAATTACCACACTCCAACAAAATAGTGATGAAGTCAGGCGTTTTGTGGCTTTCGTAAATTACTATCGCAAATTCGTCCCTAAATTTGCTGAAATTACTATACCCTTAAATAAACTTTGTAGAAAAGGTGCTATATTTAATTGGAATACTGAATGCGAAAACGAATTATTATTTTTGAAACAATTTATAATGAACCCCCCTCTATTGCAGTACCCTAATTTTGAAGATGATACCAAATTTATATTACATACAGATGCTTCTGGTGTAGCTATAGGATCCGTATTATGCAACAATGACGATCTACCGATTGCTTATGCAAGTCGACCTCTTAATAAAGCCGAGTTAAATTATCCCACAATAGAGAAAGAACTACTTGCGGTAGTGTGGGCAGTCAAATATTTTAGGCCTTACCAATTCGGGAAAAAGTTTGTGATAAAAACGGATCATAAACCTTTACTATATTTGTTTAGTTTCAATAGCCCCCCTAGTAGGTTATTGAAGTTTCGATTAGCATTAGATGAATATGACTACGAAGTTGAGTATGTGAAAGGTGTGGACAATGTGGCTGCAGACGCATTATCTCGCATCGTTATTACTTCTGATGAATTAAAAACAATAAATCAGAATGTTCTCAACGTAATGACACGGAATATGGCAAAAAATAAATTAATTCCCAATTCGCCGGTCGATAAGAACCAAACAGATGATCGGTCTGATCAACCGAAAGTCGTTGAAATTCTTAAAAAGCCGGATAATTGCGTTGAACTAATATTTTCACCTTGTTTTGTGACAAATTCGACACAATATCTCAAAGAAAACCACTTTACATATGTACCAACAAAGAATACAATTTTTATAGATCCTTTATCTTTATCATGCTCAGCGCGAGACGCTTTCGTGAGAGATTTGGAAAATATTTATAGAAAAGTATGTATAAAAGATATTTATATTGTAAAGAGTAAAGACAATGAGAAGTTTATTAAATGGTTAACCAAATATAGTGGAATAAATAAATGGACCGGTCCACGAGTATTTGTATTGAAGAATTTATTAAGAATAACAAATGATGATGATAAAAAAGTAATACTCAATGACTTTCATTTGCTGGGCATACGGCGTATGTTAAATAACATAAAAAAATATTACTTCTGGCCAAAAATGGCAGAAGACATAACTAATTTGTTAAAAAATGTGACAAATGCCAAAAACAAAAGCATTCAGTACATATCAAACAACCAATGATGACAACTACGACTACGCATTCAGCTTTTGATAAGATATTTTTAGATATAGTTGGGCCCCTAGATAAGGATTATTATAGTTATTCTTATATACTCACATTACAATGTGAACTAAGTGAGTATGTGGAAGCATATCCATTTGTTAAGAAAGATAGTGTAAGTGTAGCCCGAGCATTCGTTGATAACTTCGTACTCAGGTATGGTATCCCTCGTGAGATTGCTACGGACAGAGGAACCGAATTCATCTCCTGTACCATGACTGAGGTATGTAAACTCTTAAATATTAAGCAAACTTTCGCATGTGCCTATTATCATGAATCTATAGGATCCCTTGAAAATTCTCATAAATCCCTAAATGCTTTCTTAAGAATTCAAACAGACAATAATAGTAGATATTGGAGTGATTGGCTCCAGTATTGGTGCTTCTCTTATAATACTTCTGTACATTCTGAAACGAAATATACACCTTATGAACTTGTATTTGGAAAGGTATGTAACATACCTAGTAATTTGAAAAACTGTAAAATTGAACCTTTATATAACACAGAAAGTTATCCCTTAGAATTAAAATATCGTTTACAAAAAGCACAATGTAAAGCGCGAAATAATTTGGTTAAGAGTAAATTGTTAAGAAAATTTAAGTTCGATAAAAACGTACATCCAGTATTGTATAAGAAGGATGATTTGTTGTTAGTTAAAAACGAAATTGGTAACAAATTTGACAATGTTTATCATGGACCTTTTAAAGTTTTGGAAGACCTTGAGCCTAATGTAAAAATTTTAAGAAACAACAAAGAAGAAATTGTTCACAAAAATAGGACTAAAATGTACTTATGTTAAAAAAAAAATTAAACAGACTTGTTTGTATTTTTATTTCTGTTTTGATGGGGCGTATAGTGTATGAGTAGTGTGTACGCTCCCTAGTAATGTGTATGAACCCTAAAATTAAGCAGTATATCGTAGTAAATATATGATAAGTATACCATTATTGTAGAAGAGAGTAATAAATCATACTTCATTGGGAACGGTCTCTATTGATTTAATACCAAACCTTCATAGCTAAATGGCGGTACCGGTATCGAATGACAATAAATGCATGTTGAGGAACATAAAGGATGTAACGTTGTGCAACAACGTGTGAATAAATTAATTAAAATTAGATAATTAGAATTGAAATTTAAGTCATGATAAATGAAAGCGCCATCTACCGAGTAGGTGTCGCAACGACGGAAGGTTGGGTTATAGTCATAGTTGCGGTCTTGACGTTGAGTAGTATCGAGTTATGCCACCAGAGGCGCTATTCATTAGTATATAAAGCGTTGCATCAATGCAAGAGGACCGCCAGATCAATATTTAAATTAGCTCACGGACGTATAAGTGTCGACTGAAATAGTGAGAAAAGTAAAAGTATAAAAGTCGTCGTTAGTCAAGTACAAGGAGCAAATAGCTCTAGACCGAAGACCCCATATTTGGGGTTCACCCTCCGGGTTCTACAAGGAAATAGCCATCAGCTTTTCAGTGCCCCACGTTGGGCGCCACTGAAAAGCTGATGGCTTTCAGGAAGAAGAGAGAAATGAGAACCTATTTATAAAAATATTATGTATTTCACAGTCTCCCTCTCTTTCATATATTGTTTGCTGTGCCTGACAGGGTCCACAATGATCTTACTATTTATACCTACCACCTAAGTTATTTACATTGTGGAATGCAATAAACAATTGAGAATTTACGAGTAGATCGTCGTTTACAAACTGCAGTTTTATTTCATCAATAGATGGAAAAAATGAATTTAAATTTATACTTTATTAAGGTGACCGACCAGGTTACGCGCACACCTAATGGAAAGTGGTCATTAGAGGCGCGATACTCACGCTGCCGACCCTGCAAGAACCTTCTAAGACCCCTTTTAAAGAATTCCATACTGTAGGCGTTACGGAAAACCGACTCAGGGAGATCACTTCACGTGCGTATAACAAAGCCCCTATCGGACCTTACCTTGATCGAACGCTCCGGACGTAAAGTGTGAGGATGAACAGTATGAACACCTTGTCCGTAGTGAGCGGTGCGATGATAGAACGTACATCAGATCAAACAATTTCCCAGAGCACAAACCGATGTACAGACTGTAGAATACGCACAAGAAGGTATTGTCTCTCCTATCGTGTAAGGGCTCCGCTAGGAAGTTTAGATCGTTGACAACTCCCACGTCTCGCCTTTGCACCGAGTCGAATGGACGAAGCTGATATTCAGGTGCCCCAGCCCAAAGACAGCACTACTGCATGTGCGGCCGCACTTGCGATTTATTGAGAAGCAGTGTTTGTGCCACCCTAAAGTACCGCTGCGTTCTACTGACCACCCCAAGCTTCTTGGACGCCAGCTTGTGAATCCTCCAAATGACTGCGGAACTGAACGTCACTGGAGATGTCAACATGAAGGATACTATTGGAGGAGGAAAGAGATGTGCCAAAAAATTACAGTACCACAGTAAATGGAGGTTTCTTGACAGTGAATATACAAACTTGAGTCTTGGTAGGTGTTTGTGTTTAAAATTGCGGCTATTCCTATGAGAGTAACCAGAATTTTATATACAAGTTGTTCACGACCACTGCGCAGCGAGGAATATCAGAACGGTGTCAATTACCTTTATATTAATTAATATGTTATTCGAAAGGTTTTAACTATTCTATACTCAAATATAGTTTTTAATCACTAATAAATAAATGGTTTAAAAAACCCTAGAAAAACACGCTTTTATAATGCACGTAAAAACCATAATAAATTATGGATCGTTCAAGTTGCCTCTAATGTAAACTATGTGCTTTTAATTATAATATTTGATTGCGACTAAAAAGTATAAAATAAATAAATGGTTTGAAAACCCTAGAAAAACACACCTTTACCATAGTAGAATTATATATAGTAGGGTATCTCCGACCCCGACCGCACGATACTTACCTATAGTATCAGGGCTGTCACTTTTAGTTAATTCAATCGTCGTAAATGACAGGTTAGATTAAGGGGCGGTTATAGCGCACAAGTAGGCATTTGGCGCTCCCCTCGCCCCGGGCGCGAGACACACCGCGCGCCGGCAGCGGCAGTCAACTCTCATGCCACAGTATACAGTAGAGTAGAAAGAAACAGCATGCTAACTTTGTTTGACGTAGTAAATGCATCTAACTTTATTAAGTGTAGTGATTTATTCGAGTTTCCTAAATAAATGAGTTAATTATATTTATTACACTATTATTTTTAAGCTAAAGAGTTTGTTTGTTTGTTTAGTTGTTTGAACTCTAGAGTCTAAGAGACTGCTAGTTGAATTTCAAAAGTTTCTTAACAGAATGTCCATTTTTGAAAAATACCAAAATATATAACATCACGCTAAGGCGAATAAGAGCTGAGCAGCAACGAAACATTTTTCGAAAACTAGGATATTTCATTTCTTTTGAGAGTTTCCGTTGCGTAAGTTTGCTAGATGGTTACAGTTGCGTAAAAAATGTAAATTACATTATAACTGGTCATAAAAAATTCTAAAGTTTTCTAAAGTTGGTATGCTAAGTATGAATCACGTGATCATTTTGCAATCCAAAATGGCCGCCGCGGTGTAATCACAAAATTTCATGATGTGTATCATTTAAAGGGTTTTTTGGTATGCTGAGTACCAATCACGTAATAATTTTGCAATCCAACATGGGCGCCGCGCCGTAATTACAAAATTTCATGATGGGTATAGTTTAAGGGGTTTCTTGGTATGCTGAGTACGAATTACGTGATAATTCTGCAATCCAATATGGCCGCCGCGCCGTAATCACAAAATTTCATGATGGTTATCGTTTAAGAGGTTTTTTGGTATGCTGAGTACGAATCACGTACTAATTTTGCAATCCAATATGGGCGCCGCGCCGTAATCACAAAATTTCATGATGGGTATCGTTTAAGGGGTTTCTTGGTATGCTGAGTATGAATCACGTGATAATTTTGCAATCCAAAATGGCCGCCACGGTGTAATCACAAAATTTCATGATGTGTATCGTTTATAGGGTTTTTTGGTATGCTGAGTACGAATCACGTACTAATTTTGCAATCCAATATGGCCATCGCGCCTTAATCGCAAAAATCCATGATGGTTATCGTTTAAGGGGTTTTTTGGTATGCTGAGTACGAATCACATGATAATTTTGCAATCCAAAATGGCCACCGCGCCGTAATCACATTATTTCGTGATGGATATCGTTTAGTGGGTTTTTTCGGATGCTGAGTACGAATAACATGATAATTTTGGAATTCAATTTGGCCGCCTAAGCTATTAACAGTAGTAAACTAAAAAGATTTGCTTATTAAGTTCAGGCCTAGCAATGCGAAAATACTATGACAAAAGGTTTTTATTGTAAAATTAAGGCCAATTACATTAAATTGCTACCTAGCATACGAAAGAATCCCTTAACACCTTACGTGCCGCGTGAAAAATTGAGTCTTTCCATTTGCGCCACAGGGCCCACCGGTGAGCCTTCTCTTACTGTTACATTCACGCCGCGCGGGTCACCCGTGAGCCTAATGACTGGTTTAGCGAAAATGCTTCCTGCAGGCCGAATTCTACAGATATCGAACAAAACCTTTATGGACGTGAGCCGCAAGGCCCCGTAGTTTAACCGATGTAGCGTGGTTTTCAAATCCATTAGATTTTTTTTGTTTTATGAAGGTTATTGTAATGACACCAGTGTTGTTCTTATCGTAACAGGGAATATTTTAGTTTCACGTATTACTTATATAATATTATTATAATAAAATACAACCATAATAATGAAACATTTATTTAAATTCTAGAACATTTATTTTTGCTCTTTACCGCCAAATAAAAATACCACTTTAAATTATGTCACAAAGTAGGTATCTAATTACTTTTAATCACATTTGCAGCTTTTTTCAATATCACATTAATATATGTATATAGTTCAGTGTTATAGTTAACGTTTCAGTGGATGCTCCGTTAGGATCGTCGGACCACTGAATCGTTCGGACGCATGTGCCTCTCGCAAGGCCTGAACCACCTCGGCCCAAGGAGTGTCGACATGTGTGGCACTACAAGTCAGCAGACTGGGATGGACTGCGAGAGTTCTATGCGTCGTACCCGTGGTGGCGGCTTTGTTTTGCCTCAGAGGATCTGGATTCTTGTGCTGTAGCAGTCGCTGAGGGGATCTTGGAGGGTATGGAATGCTACATTCCCAACCGATGGATCCCTGTAGGTGCAAAAAAGCGACCGTGGTTCAATCGGCTCTGCAGAGAAGCTCTAATGCAGAAAGAATCTGCCTACAGAGCTTGGACCACGGCTCGTGCAAATTCAGATCCAAACATCTCTGAGGTGAAACGCAAATTAAACGCCGCCTCGAGGTCCAATAAAAGAGCAATTGTCAAGGCCAAGTTCGATTTCGTCGGCAGAATTGGCGAACGGCTAGCAGGCTACCCTTCAGGAAGTCGTGAATTTTGGTCGCTTGCCAAAGCTGCCGAGGGAAACTTCTGTCGGTCAGGATTACCACCCTTGCTTAAACCCGACGGTAGTTTGGCCCAGAGTGCCAAGGAGAAAGCCGACCTTTTGGGTAATCTCTTTGCCTCTAACTCGACCATGAGCGACGGGGGTGCTTTACCGCCGGGCATTCCGAGTTGTGGCACTTCCATGCCGGAAGTTAAATTTACACAGCGAAATGTCTGGCGGGAGTTTCAATCCCTGGACGTTCATAGGTCGAGTGGGCCAGACGGCATTCCCGCGGTGGTACTTAAGCATTGTGGTCCAAAGTTGTGTCCGGTACTTACACGTCTTTTCACACTTTCCTATTCTATGCAACAAGTCCCGGCGTCGTGGAAGATCGCGTATGTACATCCTGTACCCAAAAAGGGTGACAGAACCGACCCGGCCAATTACAGGCCTATAGCCGTCACCTCCCTTTTATCCAAGGTGATGGAGCGTGTAATTAATACACAGCTCCTGGGGTACCTTGAGGAACACGACCTGCTCAGCGACCGGCAGTACGGTTTCCGTCACGGCCGCTCGACGGGCGATCTTCTTGTGTACCTAACACACCGATGGGCGGCGGCTATCGAGAGTAAGGGTGAGGCTTTAGCTGTGAGCCTCAACATCTCTAAAGCCTTTGACCGGGTCTGGCACCGTGGTCTTCTTACGAAACCGCCCTCATATGGACTACCCGAGAGATTATGCGGATGGGTGTCCAGCTTCTTGGCCGGTAGAAGCATCAGGGCCGTCGTTGACGGCAGCTGTTCAGACTGCATGGCTATAAACGCTGGAGTACTGCAAGGCTCAGTGTTGTCCCCTACTCTGTTTCTGCTGCATATCAATGACATGTTGTCTATTGACGGCATTCATTGTTATGCGGACGACAGTACGGGGGACACTTGTTACACGGGCCGCCCCGGTATCTCTCGGGACACAGTGGAGGAAAATCGTGAACAGCTTGTGTCTGAAATCGAGGCTACTCTTACTAGAGTGTCCGATTGGGGTGGACAAAATCTTGTCCAGTTCAACCCTTCCAAGACACAAGCTTGTTTTTTCACCGCTAAGCAAACCCCAATTACTGCAGCGCTGCAATTTCAGGGCACATCTCTTTCCATCTCCAAAAGTATAGGGATCCTTGGCGTTGACATCTCCAGTGACGTTCAGTTCCGTAGTCATTTGGAGGACAAGGCTAAACTGGCGTCCAAAAAGCTAGGTGTGCTCAACAGGGCGCGGCGGTACTTCACTGCGGCGCAAACACTGCTTCTCTATAAGTCGCAAGTGCGGCCGCATATGGAGTACTGCTGTCACCTTTGGGCGGGAGCTGATAGCTCGCGATACTGACTAGAAACTACAGATGAGGCGCGCGGTGAGGCGCGCGGTGAGGTGCGCGGTGAGCCGCGTTGTGACCCCGCGGCCTCCGCCAACGGAAAATACGTTTTCGTTCGTAAGACGCCACGCGACCCACTCGTGAGCCTTTTGTTATATCTCGTAAACTAGACGGTAGAAGTCATTGATTTTTATTTTCTGTACGAATTATCACATTTTATAAACTTAGGGGTAAAAATCTTAAGTTGAAAAAAATTACGGATTTCGTGATTTGGGCTTGGCCTGAACGGAAAGATACGAAAGGCTCACCGGCGGGTCGTACGGCACGCAAGGTGTTAATCGATACCCATCATGAAATTTTGTGATTACGGCGCGGTGGCCATATTGGATTGCAAAATTATCACATGATTCGTTCTCAGCATTTCAAAAACCCCTTAAACGATATCCATTATAGAATTTTGTGATAACGGCACGGCGGCCATATTGGATTGCAAAATTATCACGTGATTCGTACTCAGCATACTAAAAAACCCCTTAAACGATACCCATCATGAAATTTTGTGATTACGGCGCGGCGGCCATATTGGATTGCAAAATTATCACGTGACTCGTACTCAGCATAGCAAAAAACCCCTTAAACGATACCCATCATGAATATTTGTGATTACGTAGCGGCGGCCATCTTGTATTGCAAAATTAGTACGTGATTCGTACTCAGCATACGAAAAAACCCCTTAAACGATACCCATCATGAAATTTTGTGATTACGGCGCGGCGGCCATATTGGATTGTAAAATTATCACGTGATTCGTACTCAGCATAGCAAAAAACCCCTTAAACGATACCCATCATGAATATTTGTGATTACGTAGCGGCGGCCATCTTGTATTGCAAAATTAGTACGTGATTCGTACTCAGCATACCAAAAAACCCCTTAAACGATACCCATCATGAAATTTTTTGATTACGGCGCGGCGGCCATATTGGATTGTAAAATTATCACGTGATTCGTACTCAGCATACGAAAAAACCCCTTAAACGATACCCATCATGAAATTTTGTGATTACGGCGCGGCGGCCATATTGGATTGTAAAATTATCACGAGATTCGTACTCAGCATACGAAAAAACCCCTTAAACGATACCCATCATGAAATTTTGTGATTACGGCGTGGCGGCCATTTTGAATTGCAAAATTATCACGTGATTCGTACTCAGCATAGCAAAAAACCCCTTAAACGATACCCATCATGAAATTTTGTGATTACGGCGCGGCGGCCATCTTGTATTGCAAAATTAGTACGCGATTCGTACTCAGCATACCAAAAAACCCCTTAAACGATACCCATCATGAAATTTTGTGATTACGGCGCGGCGGCTATATTCGATTGCAAAATTATCACGTTATTCGTACTCAGCATACGAACAAACCCCTTAAACAATACCCATCATGAAATTTTGTGATTACCGCGCGGCGGCCATATTGGATTGCAAAATTATTACGTACTTCGTACTCAGCATACCAAAAAACCCCTTAAACGATACCCATCATGAAATTTTGTGATTACGGCGTGGCCGCCATGTTGGATTGCGAAATTATCATGTAATTCGTAGACATTTTAATGCATTAGGTAGCTGGTTACCATGTCGTGAAAACACTTAAAAAGTAAAAGATCACCACATTTTTACCATGAGTCGCATTTGTAACGGTTATTCTAATTACATTTTGCCCATTACTGATATTCTTATACTGTGGCGCGATTTCAACGTAATTTGGCATAATAATTACGAAATAGTTGCGTAAAAAACTGACACAGGTCCTGCCTCCACAAGCGCCAGGGCGAGACTGATCGGCCGTCAGCGGCGCAATTCTATTGCGTTTGGTAGATATTCGTACATGATAACTATGTAAGTAGTTGTTTATAGAAAAACGCTCGGAAAATGTGTATAAAACCTTAATACCTTTAATTGAGTGCAAAAAAAATATATAAAATATTAATAGCCACAGTTTTGAAAAAACTTTTCTGAGAGAGTCAACTTTGGGATTTTTTTCTATCTAGTGAAATTTATTGGATCGTGTAACGGGCTCGGAATATGTTTAGCTTATATCCTTAACTATTATATATATATTTATCAGAATAATAAACCCTTTACTTTTTGAGTAGGATTGTTTCAAAAAACTCAAAATCTGACCCACGCGGCCTTAAACAATCGGACATTCTCATACAACATCATCTAGTCCAAATTAGGTCAGTGTAAGCTTGTGCAATGGGATCTAGACAACTGATAGACAAATGTCCTTATATATTTCTAAATATGTATATAGTAGGTATACAAAAACATCAAAACTCTGATACAAAACATTGAGGAACACAATTTATTCGATTCCACCCGAATCCAACCTGGGACCTCAGCACATCATTCCCATATTAATGATGGCAACATTTTTATGGAGCACACAAATAATTGGACCGACCCAGGAATAATACTAGAACTACACTATATTGAATGCCTCTGTGGCGCGGTCGGTAGTGATACAGCCTGCGGCGCTGGAGGTCCTGGGTTCGATTCCTGGGCCGGTCCAAATATTTGTGTGATCCACGAATGTTTGTTTCGGAGTTTGGGTATTTTCTATGTATAATATGTATGTATTTAGAAATATATAAGTATGTCTATCAGTCGTCTAGATCCCATAGCACAAGCATTTAGCTTAGTTTGTGCTAGATGATGTTGTGTGAGAATGTCCAACAATATTTATTATTTATTTATTTATACTACCTACCGACTGCTCCTTAGAAGCAATTAAAATTGAAATACATAATCTGTGAAAATTTCAAAGCCTATTGCCGTGTTGAAATGGACGGGTAGTATTCTGTTTAAAGATACTAAAGATACTTCAAACTTCTAGTTTTATCCACAAAGAAATTATTAGGGGTCGAAAATGAACTGAGTGGGTTCGAAGCAGTGGGAGTAGAACTCGTGCACCGAGAGGGTTCCGTACCAAAAAACGGCAAAATTCATGTTTGTTGTATCCCATGCAACTTACGTTCCCCTAACATAATATTATTTTTCTGATTTTAGTATTTGTTGTTATAGCGGCAACAGAAATACATCATCTGTAAAAATTCAGCTCTCTAGCTATCACGGTTCCTGAGCTGAGATTTGAAATACAGAACTTTTGTGGGACAGACAGATAGACGTACAGCGAAGGGTCATGTATAGGGTCCCGTTTTTTAATCTTTGGGTACGGAACCCTAATAAATACGAAGTCTAATAGGTATTGAACGAATTCGTACGTAAGCATTGAACTAATATTACTACGTCCATAATAATTTTAAGGTAAGGTAGGTACCTAGGTACGTAAGTGAATTATTCAAACTCACCTTTCTTCGTCTTTTGTAACCTATCGTGAATTCGTGAATAACGATAGATAATGACGGAGTTTAAAAATTACTGTTGAGGCATCCAAAATCACAGCAATATCGAATTACTATATTTATACCTGTGTGGCGACGAGGTCCCGTGTTGCGACACCCCAATACAACCCAAGGGTGTCGTAAGAGGCGACTAAGGGAACATCTTCGCAAAAAGATCCATTGCGTAGAAAAGGAAAACTCAAAATGAAACCCGGTTGTCAGTAAAATGACAATCGTTAAGGCAAGTTGAAGGCCTTATGCTCGGCTTGAAAATTTTCAACTGCGGGTCGTGGCGACCTGCGCCTGTCCATTCCAACACGGCAATAGGCTCACCACCTATTACGTGGGACATAAAACTAAATAGTAAAATAGGGGCGTATACTATGCCTCTGTCTACTCCTTCGGGGATAAAGGCGTGATTATATGTATGTATGTAAGTAAAGATAGCGGGCATATGACACATACATTTTACGTAATCACGCGCACGTGGTTCGCGGCAACACTGATTAAACGCTTGGTTTACCAGCTGGGAGCTTTCAGACTAGTACTGGTTTATAAATGTGTGCGTGACGCGCGGCTCATTCCGACGCGACGCGCCCCTAGCCACTGCGCACGCACACAAGTATACCGCGCTCGGTACCTTTGACATAATTTTGTTTGAAGATGCCTAACTCATTAAACTCTGCCTTTACTAGCTGTTTCCTGCGGTTTCATCCGCGAAGAAGTCTTTATCGCATAAAATCATTACCCTCCTTATGCGCAGTCAGTTAAAAAGTAGCCTATGTCCTTCCCTTAAATTCAAACTATCTTTATAACAAATTTCATCAAAATCGGTTAAGTGGTTTAGGCGTGAAAACGTAACAGACAGACAGACAGAGTTACTTTCGCATTTATAATATTAGTACGGATTTCTGTATTACATGGTTGGGTTATTACAGGGTTTCTGTATTTAAATTGGAAATTTAAAACTACTCTCACTAACTAGCTTATTGAGAAATGCTACTATACTGTTAAAGAGTTCCTTGACGATAAATATATTTGACGATAAGATCATTTATTTTATAACAAGCACAATGTCATTAATGTGGTAGATCAGATATTAAACCGGCGTAATAATATTTACTGTTCAAGGTGAAAAATTTACTTGTTGACAATTTATGGTATACTTACTCACATTTATTTATTTAGCTGTATTATTGACCTCTAGACAATTTATGGTATCCTGACATTTCTTTAATTTTGTAATACTCTTTAATTTTAAGTATAGTATATATAAGTCATGAAGACTTTCATGTAGTACATTTCATTCTTTAATGTTGTTAGTAATGTTAAGTTATATCAAATAGTTAATAATGTTAATAATTTGTGTTATACCTACTAATTATGTTATCCTTGAAATAATTGAGTATCACTACCTACTTGTACAATATTGCATGCAGAAGAATCTGTGGAACATGCAGCGCATTGAATCAATTGTAACAACACCCTGTAAAATACCATGTTTCATGCAATAAATAATTTATTTATTTCATGGTGTATTGTCTGAGTTCGACTAATGTAAAAATATTTCATTATTATTCTAATATATATAGGTAGGTACATTTTATGCAGGCACTATGTCAATATTTACACTCAATATTAACTTTAATATATAACAGGTTTGTTATAACCTTAAACCCTAATCGTGGTCAAAGTTCATTACAAGATTTTTCTAACAAATCCAAACACAGCTATGATACGATGTTCAATCATGAAGTTACAGTTCATATCGTACGACTCCATCATCAGATCAGTTTCACAGCACCATATTATTGTATTGTTATCAGAACTACAAACATCTGCCAATTTTCACGACGCTACGATCCTTGGAAGATGGTTAAATTAGTTACCTGAGATTCCATTGCATAGTTTTACAAGTCAATTTAAAAAAGGTTTGTTGTAACCTTGAAACCTAAGCGTGGTCAAAGTTCATTACAAGACTTTTCTGACGAATCCAAAAACAGATAATTATAATACGATATTTCATCATGAAGTTCCAGTGCATATCTTCCGGTTCCATCATCAGATCAGTTCGACGGTATCATATTATTGTAATGTCATCAGAACTACATACAGCTGCCAAGTTTCATGACGCTACAATCCTTGGAAGCTGGTTAAATTAGCTACCTTAGATTCCACTATTTCCATCGAAGTTTCAGTGCCTATCTTCCGGCTCCATCATCATATCAGTTTGACAGTACCATATTAATATATTGTCATCAGAACCACCATACAGCTGCCAATTTTCATGACGCTACGATCCTTGGAAGCTGGTTAAATTAGCTACCTTAGATTCCACTTGTTCCATCGAAGTTTCAGTGCCTATCTTCCGGCTCCATCATCATGTCAGTTTGACAGTACCATATTATTGTATTGTCATCAGAACTACATACAGCTGCCAATTTTCATGACGCTACGAAACTACGACGACGACCTAACAAAAGCGTATTAAAAAAGAAAATTAATTAATTAATTTGGACCCATTTTCGACATCGAAAATATTCCATACAACCGAGTAAAACTTATTTTTGCTCGTAGTATTTTTGTCACGTAAATAAGTGGTGAGCCTAAATATAGCTGCTAGTAGGTTTTCCAACCCCCCCCCCCCCCAACCCTAAGGCGAGGCCGCAGTGGTAGCCGCAGGTCTGTTGGGAGTCCTGGCACATCTCCGAGGGCTTACCGGGGCTCCCAACCGTAGGCTCTTGGGCGTTACGTGAGGTTCTTTAGTCGGTAGGAGTCCGGCATAGCATCTATGAAGGATTTTCACATCACGTCTAAGGAAGTCACAATCGGAGACAGGCCAGCCTTCAGTGAATGGGCCACTGAGGATATACATAAAAGTAGACAAAAACTGTATGAACTATACTCAGAAAGACAGCTTAATAGAACAGATGAATTTCTAAATTATGTTAAAACTTATTCAAAAAAGTTTAAAGCAGATTGCTTAGCGGCCAAAAGAAAGTATATAAGTAATAAAATTATCAATAGTGTAGACAAAGTTAAATCTACTTGGAAAATAATTAACGCAGAAAGAGGCCAAGCAAAATCAAATGATAATAATTTTAAACTTAAAGTAAATGGTAACATCATTACAACAGATGCCGAAGTCGCTAACGAATTTGAACATTTTTTCTCTCGAATACCAGTAGATTTGACCAGAGCCCTAGGTTCTTCTACCCCAATAGCAGAATCCTTGTTAAAAGCAAATTTTCCTTGCTGTAATGAAATATTCAAATTCAGTAAAATTAGTATACACACTATCATAAAAACTTTTAAATCTTTAAATATTAAGAAAACGGCTGACCTCTGGGGAATTTCTGTACATTTAGTTAATTCGTTAATTGAAATGGTTGCCCCTGAATTATCAATAATATTTAATAATTGTGTTGATAGTGTTGTGTTTCCTGACTTAATGAAGTTTAGTAAAATAACTCCTCTGTTTAAATCGGGTAGCACCTCGGATCCGTCCAATTTTCGTCCTATTTCTGTACTACACACGTTTAGTAAAATCTTTGAAAAGGTAATGCTTAATCAAATGCAAAATCATTTTAATACAAATAAACTATTCCATACTAAACAATTCGGTTTCACGCGCGGTCGGTCTACCACGGATGCTGGAATCAAATTATTAGAGTGTATATATGAGGCCTGGGAGGAGTCGTATGATGCTTATGGTGTATTCTGCGACTTATCTAAGGCCTTTGATTGCGTCCAGCATCAGACTTTAATTCAAAAACTTGATCATTATGAGATCCAGGGGACGGCCTTGGATTTAATTAGTTCTTACCTAAGAGATAGAGTACAGAGAGTAGTTATAAATGGTAAACAGTCACATGGGTCTGCTGTAACAATGGGGGTGCCTCAGGGTTCAATTCTGGGACCTTTTCTATTTTTAGTGCACATAAATGATCTCCCTTACCTTATAAGAGACGATCACGAGGTAGTTTTGTTTGCTGATGACACATCTTTAATATTTAAAGTTGAACGTGGACAACGCAATCTTGACGAAGTAAACAATGCCCTCTCTAGGGTAGTCCACTGGTTTAACGCAAATAATTTATTGTTAAATGAAACGAAAACAAAATGTATTAGATTCACCTTGCCAAATGTTAGGCTCGTTAACACATGTATTAGGACTAGGGATGATCAAGTAGAATTGGTCGATGAAACTGTCTTTCTGGGTATAAAGTTAGACTCCAACTTGCAGTGGGGGCCTCATATCGAGAAAGTCTCGGGCAGACTGAGCTCTACAGCCTATGCCGTTAAAAAGATCCGACAACTGACAGACATTAGAACAGCGCGTCTTGTCTACTTTAGCTATTTCCACAGTGTCATGACCTATGGCATACTATTATGGGGTAACGCTGCCGACATCGAATGTATCTTTGTGTTGCAGAAAAGGGCTGTCCGGGCTATCTATGGTATGGGGTTTCGGGAGTCATTAAGAGAAAAGTTTAAGGATATCAACATCCTTACTGTGTATTCACAGTACATATATGAAAACTTATTATATACTCATAAAAATAATAGTAAATTTATTAAAAATAGTGATATCCATAACCTAAACTTAAGAAATAAGAATAAATTGGCTGTACCTAGATTTAGGCTTAATAAAATAAGCAATTCTTTTGCGGGCAATTGTATTCGAATGTAGTTACAATACATTGCCGACAGCCGTAACAGGTTTGTCAGTTAATAAATTTAAAAAACTAATAAAACTTAAATTGTGCCAGAAAGCTTATTATAGCATTAAAGACTTTCAAGAAGACAAGGCTGCCTGGCAGTGACACGAATTGCTTCTTTCTACATTTAAAAAAAACTGTATTAGATACTAAGATGAATTAAGAGGGACCGGACTGAGTTTCTTGGGGTGTTCTTCTCAGTCTGTAGCATTTCCGAACCCCCGGGAGAGTCACAAAAATTTTGACAAACCTAAATAATTTTTTTAAAAATTTCAAAGGGAATAAATTATTTTTTATTTATTTATTATTTACGTACAAAAAGTAGGTATTCTACCACAATTCAGTAAATAAAATCTCTTCCTGAACATAATTATAAGAAGTATATAATAAGAAGTAAGTTTCATTAAATTAAAGTAAAAAATAAAAAAAAAATCAATTCATTATATTAATTTTAGTTTAAGTTTTATCATAGGAAGTATATAAGTAGTAGTATTATTTTAAGAAGTACTTCTTTGTTTAATTTTATAAAACAAAGTAAATAGTTAATAAACCGACCAAGTGCGAGTTGGACTCGCCCATGAAGGGTTTCGTAGAAGCAAGTAACATAATATAAAAGTTCTTATAGCTCGTTGTAACTTTAATTGACGTTTTAACACGTTCGCAGTGGTAGTGATTTTTCTAACCAAAAATTGCGGTTTATGACGTATTAAAAAAAAACTACCAGCTCTATCTCGTTCAAACTAATTTTCGTTGGTAGTTTTTATGGCAATGTACATCATATATTTTTTTTAAATTTATCACTCTCTTAGTTTAGAAGTTAGAGGGGGGGGACACTCATTTTTCGACTTTGGAAGTCCCTCTTGCGCAAACTATTCACTTTAGGAAAAAATGATGTTAGAAACCTCAACAGCATTTTGGAAGACCTATCTATAGATACCCCACACGTATGGGTGTGATGAAAAAAAAAATTTTTAGTTTCAGTTCTGAGTATGGGGACCCCCAAAATTTACTGTTTTTTTTCTACTTTTATATAAAAATCTTGATGCGGTTCACAGAATACATCTAGTTACCAAGTTTCAATAGCATAGGCCTTATAGTTTCGGAGAAAAGTGGCTGTGACACACGGACGAACAGACAGACACACAGACAGACAGACAGACATGACGAATCTATAAGGGTTCCGTTTTTGCCATTTGGCTATGAAACCCTAAAAAGTGGCATAATCCGTAGTTTTGAAATCCAGATTAACATAATATTAGTTTTAGGGTTCCGTAACCAAAGGGCAAAAACCGGACCCTATTCATAAGAATTCGCCGTCCGTCCGTTTGACTGTTGGTCTGTCTGTCCGTCATGGTTGTATCTCAGGAAATGAAATTTTCACAGATGATGTATTTCTATTTCTATAGCCGCTATAACAACAAATATTAAAATCAGAAAAATTATAATAATAACAAACTTGATAAGTTCCGTTTTTCGGTGCGGAACCCTTCTTACGCGAATCCGGCTCGGACCGGCAAAACTATATCGGATTCAACTTTTTGTTTGATTTAAAACAAGAAGCCGTGAGATCGTTCTCACCCAACTACCCAATCTAACACGGAAATTGTGAAAGTTCAATCCGATTGACGTTGTCATTTTTGTTTTATTTCAAACTTTGAACAGATGATCCACGTGACCTGGTGACGTAGATTAATGCGAGCGAGTCACAGACTACAGACAAAGTCTCGACATAAGTCCCTCTGCACTCTATTTCATAGAGAGGGGCTAAAATGCCACTTTGTCGTACATAATTTCTTATACGACTGTTTCCATGCTTGCGGAAGGCACGTTGATCCGTTGGCCTCGGTAGTTAGGATTAACTTACGGCAGTTTATTAGGCCAAGTTGAGGCCTATTCTTGAAATGTTTCAACAGTGGCCAGTTACCACCGCCGACTGTGCATTTCGACACGTCAATTAGGCTTAGCAGCAACATGGGTAAAAAAAAATATTTTGTTTACTATACTATACCTATTAAAATGTGAGTCTTTAAGGTTGCGCTAGTCTGCGGCTCGAACTCGGCCAAATAAGCATGCTGTATCACCTCACGCCCCGGTGCATATTACATTCATTCAAAGGTCACTTGAAAGAAAGAGTTTTATGAAGAAACTGCTGCGTAAATTAATTTAAATTATAGCTTTGTGAACTTTTTCAGATATGACCTTTGTCAAAATGGTCTTATATTTTGAGATTTTACACTTCTTTTATGGCTTATTTACATAGAAAGTTGTTTTAAATCAAACAGAAAAATCGAATAACGTGATCATGTGTATGTGATAAATACATCTGTATTTATAAAAAAAACCAATGCAATGTAATTTTATGACTCACGAACGGGCTCACCTATCCAAACCAAATGTTTAGGCTTTGTTCAGACTATTTAGTTGATGGTTTCTTCATTTATCACGCAAACGAAGTTGCGCGTGTCAGCTAGTAAATCTATACATATAATAAAACTGTAGAGGGTCGAGAATCTGTACATGGAAGATATTTTGAAAATTTTAATTGTAAGGCATTCTCTAGTCGATACTGAAACCGAAAATGTAATTTAAACTTTTCATGTCTGTCTGTATCCTGAATAAGTATCACGCCGAAACTACTGAACTAATTTGAATGATACTTGGTACATTTGGAGTTTATTGTCCGAGGAAGGTTCAAGGACACTTTTAATCCCTATATTTGCGCGGTTCCTTTAGGAGAGGGGATGAAAGACAAAATGGTTTTTTAGTTGTAACTTCCAAGATTCCAAAAAAAAATCAGGGTACTTTAAGGACTGTTTCACACAAGTTTCAATGTTAAGAGTTTTGTAGTTCAGGAATTAGAGCATCTCAACTTTCGCATAACCTAGAATTCAAGGATACCTTTGAATGTAAATCTAAACTGGCGTGTTGGCTTTATCATAAAGGAGCTTAATAGAAATAATAATAATAAAAAAAATCTGAATATAATAATTTCTGAATTGTTTTAGAATGGACTTAATCTTTAAGCTATATACAGCATACGCTCCCATGAGTCTCTTGAAAAAATACCTATCCTTTTATACACCTTATATGGCGTAAACGAAGTTGCGAGGGTCAGCTAGTAGGTAAATAAATATTTGTGGACATTCACACACAACATCATCTAGCCCAAATTAAGCTAATATAAGCGTGTGCTATGGGATCTTATATACATACGACGACGACTGATATACATACTTTTATATTTCTAAATACATGCATATTATACATAGAAAACACCCTAACTCCGAAACAAATATTTGTGGATCACACAAATATTTGGACAGACCCAGGAATCGAACCCAGGACCTCCAGCGCTGCAGGCGGTATCACTACCGACTACGCCACAAAGGCAGATAAATATAGATATTTTCAACAACCTTGTTCATAAATTGGTTTTTATCACATGGCTTTTACACTCATAAACCATGGTATTAAACACTTGTGCTTTTTTTTTCTTGATCGCACTAGTGTTTTATTTTATATTCGATCAAATTAAGTTTGTACCACGCTGAAAGATATTATTTATGCATTGTATTTGCTCTTAACTTAACTGGGTTATAGTTTTATTTTTAAATCTCAAAAAAAGGTTTTGACTTAGATGATACGTTTCGTTTCAACAATGAATAAAAATAACACTATTTTTTAAAAAATAAGAGGTGTACCACCTTGAATATGATAAATTTTCAACAAGTTATTTACTTTAATTAATAATTCAACGTGAAAATAATTTACAAATACATAAAAAAATAGAATTTTTACATTTTGCGTTTGGCTGTTTAGCGTAATTGTTCGTGCCTACGCTCCAAAAGAGCGCCACTTTTAGCAAACATTCCGTCTGTGCCTGTGCCTGCGCTGTGCTGTGAGCATTTTTTATTTGAGTACGGATTATTATAAAATTTGTTTTTTTTACTCGTAAGTATGTTGAAAAACGCCGTATGACACACATGAGGTTTGGTCATTACACTCTCGGTTTTCTTGCAATATCACTTCGAGTGTAATGACCAACATACCACACTTATATCATAAATAACTATTCTTTCTATCCGTAGTACACACACGCTACCTTGTACATTGAATTTGAAAATAAAAGACCAATGAATCATTACAAAACTAAACCTCTAGTTGATATGCGGTAGCAAAATAAATTACTCTAGCAACATTTTATAAGATTTAAAAATATTAACAACAAGCATATTAACAACTAGTGTGGGAACTTGATATTTAGTAATTAAAACCACAATTAGTAGGTAAAAACTGACAAAATAAATAAATATATAAATATAAATTTATATATAAAATATAAATTAAATATAAATTTATATATTTATTATATAAATATAAAACAAAACTTAAGAATATTTTTTTATTAGAAGTACGTCACCAGTATTGAATTTTCCTATCAAAACAGTCGATTACAGTCTACTGGTGGACGTAGGCTTCTTCTAACACACAGGCACAACGAGACAAATTTTAATTTTTTTTCAATTTTGCTCTAATCTCTTCATCCTTATCATAATATTTTTTGTAAATAAATTCATGTATTGTTGAAATAAGGCAGGTGTGTTGAATTGCCCTGCTTCACATCATAAAAATTAGGAGGATTGTTGTAGATTTAAAGAGTTTCAATATCCCGGGATAAAAATTTTCGTACTATTATTCCCATTACAGATTGCAGTGTTAAATCTCACGGAAGTGAAGCCGCGGAAGACTTTTAGTAACATATTTAAACGATAAATGAAATAAAAGATTACGCGTAATTGCTGCAGAACCAGAAATAATTAATTTGAAGATCATTTGAAATGTATAAATACTACTAAACATGGCTGAGGTTTGTTCAGTAAAAGCGACGACGCAGTCAGAAAAATGAGTAGAACAGAAACCATTTTCATTCTTTGTGTAGTGTATATTAGTTGTGCGTCAGCCAGCGGTAAGTACCTAAATATCGCAATACATTTGAATATGTAGGGTCTTCAATGTTCGAGAACGTCATTTTAATGTTCAGTTCTGGTTGTATCTATTGATTATATAACTAAAGAAGTCTGGATTCATTTAATTCTGCCATGATTGATCATGACTAATCAATATATCAACGTTCGTAGCGCCGTTGACTCAGTGTTCTGCAAACGATCCCTACAGTAAGCAACTCTTCGGTTACCACTTTCTGAAATTCTCACAAATGAAATTTCAGAAAGTTTCCACGCTTCTACATAAAGGCACGTTATGCCTTGGTCCCGGTTGTCAGTAACATGACAATCATTAAGCTTAAGACAAAGACCCTATGGGCGGCTTGAAACATTTCAACAGCCTGTCGTGCCTTTCCGAGTTAACACGGTAATAGGCTTGCCACTATTATGTGAAAACTATAAGATGAAGTGAAGCCACGCTTTCTCAACATTCTGTGAACGATCAGTGTATTGAGACTCTTCACTACTGTCAGTTCGGAGAAGTATGACAGTTTCCAGTCTTTCATTTTAAGCGTGTTTCTTTTTTTGTTAACCCTTGTCAACTCCCCTCTAATAAAAGTACTATACAAATTTATCTCCATTAATAAAATAAAATTATAACCGTACCCACTTTGCTACACTCCCAATTTCAGAACCACCTTTCTCTTTTTTCTGTCCTCACTAATCTGCTCCTAGCTTTAATGATGTAGTTATAATATATGTTTACTAACCAATACTAACACTTGTGTCGTCCTCTATTTCAGAATATAAAAATAAAAATTGTCTAAGAGACCGAACAATTGTCTCAAAACCGAACTTCAAACTAGTAAATCTATTCTCCACCTTGACGTTGGCGGAATCGTTGGTAAACGACGGGGCCATTCATATAAGAAAAGAAGAAGAAGAAGCGTGTTTCTTGTTTCGGAAGGTTTCATTAAACGTAAGTAGTAGTGAAACCAAGCTAAAAACTTGAGCGCCTTGAAAAATATTAACAAGTGATCCGATTCAACACGGTAGTCATTAAAATAAGCTTTATTAACATTTAATTATTTTTACAGTATACACAAAAGGAAAATGTAGTATTAATGATGCCATCTGTCAAAAAGGGTTGATTGAAAAAATCATGCAGGAAGCAACGACAACCGGTTTCCCAGACTTGGACATACCAGTTGTAGATCCATATGTTGCAAAAAATTTGCGTTTTTCTGTGCTGGAAATGATACTAATAGATGGACGCGAAATGAGTGTAACAGGATTAAGAGATTGTACATTGAGCAAAAATAGGTAAACAAATTAATTGTGAAACATTTTATATATACCTACTATCATTGAATATATTTTACAATCGGCACAATGTACTATTAATTATATTTTATTTTCACAGTATTGACATAGATAAAATGGTAATTGTAGGCACATACAGTTGTAAAAATATATCTGTGACAGGCAGTTACGCTGTAAGCCCGTCTCCAATCCTAAAAGCTTTAATTGGAACTGTAAAAGTACACGGAGAAGGTACTGTAAGTGTTACAATTGGTAAGATTAAATTTTTTTATCATAAAGTGAAAATGACATCTTGGCCCAGGCGGGACATGAACCTGCGGGTTCATGTCCCGCCTGGTTCATGTACGAACGCAAGAGATACTGTTGCTTCGGTAACTAGGAGAGGGGGGGGGGGGGTTACTATGTGCTTGTATTTGCGTGTTCTCCTCTAGACTTAAGACGTTTATGTTTAAATAGCCCAGTTCTGCAGTGATGATGCACTTCTTGATTAACAGTTTTGACAACAGTGGAAACAACTGTTTGTTCAAGGTCGTGACAGACAGATCAAGTAGCCAGTAGAACAATATCAATATTTTAAGACCAGACAGCAAAATGTATTATTTCTTTATTTTATTTATTTATTTATTGTTGATTATCCTTAACTTGTTTCTTTACAATGTTCCTTTACTAGCTTTTAAAATTTATTTTGCAGAAGACGTAGAAATTTCACTTGTCATGCCATTCTTACTGAAGAAACACAATGATGGCGATCTAAGATT
The DNA here is from genome assembly GCA_933228765.1 of Miltochrista miniata. Lineage (NCBI taxonomy): Eukaryota > Metazoa > Arthropoda > Insecta > Lepidoptera > Erebidae > Miltochrista > Miltochrista miniata. The sequence continues at coordinate 12,810,105 of OW121763.1, read as the reverse complement.
TGAGATACAAGGCGATGATATTACCAACGAATATAAAATTTTAGGCAAATTTTATTTGGCTTTAGATAACTTGTACATTGGAAGCCAAGAAGTCAGTAAGTACTTATTAAAATATTTTGACGTTCAATTCACATTTTAAATAAATTGGCAGTGTCAGTTACACCTGCTAGTTACACCTGGTATAATTTAGCTAGAGATATAAGAAACAATATGTTACTTATTTTCAGTTTCTGAACCCCATTATTATCACTGACTACCGTTGTCTCTATACAATTCAATATTTTTCAGTTAGAACTATAACTACGTTAAGGAAGGATATTTCATATTTAAAACCATTCAAATTATTTTCCGTTCACCCAAGTGCATAGTAAAACTACAATTTAGACCAAACTAAGTTATTTATTAAATTGAATCTTGCTATAGGATCTGGACAACTAATACACATAGTTACATCTTATATATTTCAAAAAGCATACATAAATACACCTAACCCAAGGGTTGGGTGTTTCATATGCGTATGAAGCACCCAACCCTCGAATTGAATACAATAGAATAGAATAATAAAGAATCGTTCAGTTCCGAAGTCATTTGGAGGACAAGGCCAAGCTGGCGTCCAAGAAGCTTGGAGTGCTCAGTAGGGCGCGGCGGTACTTTACTGCGGCTCAAACACTGCTTCTCTATAAGTCGCAAGTGCGGCCGCACATGGAGTACTGCTGTCACCTCTGGGCGGGGGCACCTGAATACCAGCTTCGTCCTTTTGACTCGGTACAAAGGCGTGCTATGAGAGTTGTCGGCGATCCCGTACTTGCAGGTGATGTGGAACCTCTTAGTGACAGGAGAGACTTTGCTTCTCTGTGTGTATTCTACCGGCTGTATAACGGTTTGTGCTCTGAGGAATTGTTTGACATGATGCCTACGGCTACATTCTATCATCGCACCGCTCGCCACAGACAGGGTGCTCAACTGTTCATCCTCACATGTTGCATCCAGAGCGCTCGAGCACGGTTAGATCCGATAGGGGCTTTCTACCGCGCACGCTTAGGTTGTGGAATGATCTCCCTGCCTCGGTTTTCCCAAACGCTTACAGTATGGAGTTCTTCAAGAGGGGTCTTAGAAAGTTTTTACAGGGTCGGCAGCGCGACTGTGGCGCCTCTGGTGTTGCAAACGTCTATAGGCTGCGGTGACCACCGGTACATCTGGTGGGCCGTATGCTTGTCTGCCACCTTAGTGGTATGAAAAAAAAAAGAATAGAATAGAAATATTCTTTATTGTACACCAAAAAATATTTACATCGTTAAGGAATACAAGGTCATGTAATGTACAATGGGCGGCCTTATCGCTCGAAAAAAACATTTGCATATCACAATTAAAAGATTTTGGTCCCGACCTGAGTTTCAACCCTGAGACCTCAGCACTGCAGTCGAATATACTATCACGGTGCCGCCACTGAGGCAGTCTCGTCAAATCCATAGAGTCTAGTCAAATCCATAGAGAAAAATTCTAAATCTATGGTCAAATCAATGTTTTGATTGATTTTACTATAGCTTTGCATGTAGATATTTTATTTGAATTTACTGTTACAGGTACTGTGGCTGCTAATATTATAAATGAAAATTGGGAATTCTTCGCCAAAGTTTCCGCGGAACAAATACTTCGCACAGGTGTAGAAATTTTCACAGAGATCGCAAACAAATTCTTGGGTGCTGTTCCTGTTTCAGATCTCATTACAGATGACCTTTCATCATATGCTACTATAGAAACATAGTTATTGTATGATACAAATTCGAATATCTAACAAGTTGAAAACTTATAAAATCTATTAAAACAAACAACTTTCATTTAAATTTTTGTTTCTTTTTTGTCGCACTCAAACAATGGTAAGTCATTTTTAGGGTTTCGTAGCCAAATGGCAAAAACGGAACCCTTATAGATTCGTCATGTCTGTCTGTCTGTCTGTCTGTCTGTCTGTCCGTCCGTGTGTCACAGCCATTTTTCTCCGAAACTATAAGGCCTATGCCATTGAAACTTGGTAACTAGATGTATTCTGTGAACCGCATTAAGATTCTTATATAAAACTAGAAAAAAAGCAGTAAATTTTGGGGGTCCCCATACTCAGAACTGAAACTCAAAATTGTTTTTTTCATCAAACCCATACGTGTGGGGTATCTATAGACAGGTCTTCAAAAATGCTATTGAGGTTCCTAACATCATTTTTTTCTAAAAAGAATACTTTGCGCAAGAGACACTTCCAAAGTGGAAAAATGAGTGTCCCCCCCCCCTCTAACTTCTAAACTAAGAGAATGATAAATCTAAAAAAAATATATGATGTACATTGCCATAAAAACTACCAACGAAAATTAGTTCGAACGAGATAGAGCTAGTAGTTTTTTTTTAATACGTCATAAACCGCAATTTTCGGTTAGAAAAATCACTACCTGCCACTGCGAACTTGTTAAAACATCAATCAAAGTTACAACGAACTATAAGAACTTCTATATTATTATTAGTTACTTGCTGCTACGAAACCCTTCATGGGCGAGTCCAACTCGCACTTGGCCGGTTTATTTTTAAACCCAAGCCTAGTATCGTATGTGCAAAATCAACAGCAATATAACAAACTAGCTGACCCCCGCAACTTCGTTTACGCCACATAAGGTGTATGAAAGGACAGATTTTTTTTTATCAAACTCATTGGAGCGTATGAAACTGCCCTGTTTGCTTAATCATAAAAGAGCTTAAAAATTAAGACCATTCTAAAACAATTCAGTCCACGTCTTACTGAATTATTTTACAATAGCCTTAGGCCTCATTTACGTAGACGCGGGGCGTCTCGCGTCGCGTGTGGCGTGACGTCTCGCGGCGCGTCGGACGTTTTTTCTGTTTACGGTGGGGCGGCGCGTGAAGCGGCACGCATCATTGCACGCGTAAACACAAACTTATAGCAATATACGACGTTGTTCATAGGGAAGCGAGACGGGAAGAGCGGCGGTGCCCGCCGCTGCGCCCGCGGCGAAACCTCAAGCGTGTAGCGAAGCGCACGCTCGCCTCGATCAAATCGACTAGTTTTATGTTGGCGAGAGATGGGAGCGCAGGTGTCTTCATCGAGAATTGCCGCTGCGTGCGCCGCCGCGATAAACGCCGCGTGGGACGCGTCGGTCCCATCCGCGGGCTCGGCCGCAAAAAAACGCCCCATTCCAAACAAACGCGTCTAAAATCGCTGCTCCGTAAACGCACTCATACAACGCCATATATTTGAATTCAGTGTGGGCCGCGCCGCTTATCGCAACGCGCGACGCCCCGCGTCTCCGTAAATGAGGCCTCAAACGTTAAGCTCTTTTATGATTAAGCCAACACGCCAGTTTAGATTTACCCTTACATTCAAAGAGATCCTTGAATTCTAGGTTTGGCGAAAGTTGAGATGTTTCAAATTCCTTAACTACAAAACTCTCAACATTGAAACTTGTGTGAAATAATTCTTATAGTACTACCTATATGCGACTATAAAAAATTATGGAATCTGACCACGCATTGAGAAGTTACAACTAAAAAACCATTTTGTTTTTCATCTCCTCTCCCAAAGGAACCGCGCAAAATATCGGGATCAAAAGTATCCCAGAACCTTCCTCGGATTATAAGCTCTGATTGTTCCAAGTTTCATTTAAATTGATTAAGTAGTTTCGGCGTGATACTTATTCGGGATACAGACAGACAGACAGACAGACAGACATGAAAAATTAAAATTAAATTTTCGGCTTCAGAATCGATTAGAGAACGCCGTACAATTAAATTTTTTAAAATATCTTCCATGTACAGAATCTTGACCCTCAACAGATTTATTATATGTATAGACTATGTTGGCTTGTATTGGTATGTAATGTTTAGTAATATTTATTGTTAAAAATCACAGAAAAACATAATTATTACATAATCTACGAAGATATATTTACATTATTACTATCTAAACTAAACCTACATAAGGCCCCCATGGCATTGTGCCCAAAAGACTAGCAGCATTCCCCCTATTGTATACAGTGAAAGAAAGAAAGAAAGAAAATGTGTTTATTAGCGATCACAACGTACATAAAACAGTTTCAGACTGATCAACAAAATTATCAAATATCCATAAAAAAAATACATATCAGAGAAGTACAAAATAAAAAAAAATAAAGTGCACAACCACCATTTTGCCTTTGCCTGTCCTTAAACGGATAAGAAAAAAAAACTACTAAAACACATGGCCGCCGCCACAGACTTACAATAAGTAGCAGACAAAGCATTAGAGATTGAAAAGTACGCCAAAACTAACACATATTATAAAAACCACACACACTAACGCACAGTGATATGTTGCCAGAAAGTAAGAGTATTATACATACATACATACATATACTCACGCCTTTATCCCCGAAGGGGTAGGCAGAGGCCTATACCGGCCCACAATTCACCGTGTACAATTCGGTCCCACGTAACAGGTGGTGAGCCCATCGCCGTGTTGAAATGGACCGCCGCCGTCAGAGCCTTGTCCGTTGTTCAGCAGGTGCACGAGCTTGCACGTGAGGTTGACTTGGGCCCGAAGGTGTTGGTTGGGCCCCATTACACCCATTACAAGAGTATTATAAATAAAATAAAATTAGATCATACTGGGAAATTGCATCTTTCAAGATCACAAGAGAAAAAGTTAAAAGAACTAACTAACTAACTAACTATCTTCACGCCAAATCCCTTGCGGGGTAGGCAGAAAGAACCGAGCGCCACACGGCACGGTCCATACACACCTCACTTGCTTCTTCAACTTTCATTTTTCTTTTCATGCATGCACGTCGGTTCCTACGGCTCTTGACACCACCTTCAACTAACACACGATTAATTTGGTCGTGGTAGGTGTGTCGTGGCCTTCCCCGACTCCTACGTCCATCCACTTTCGCGTTGTATATCTGTTTTGTCATTCTTTCATCTCCCATTCGTTCCACATGCCCGAACCATCGTAGCATGCCCTTCCTTACTTTAACACCGACACTCTCTTTCAGACCAACTCTCTTTCTTACATCTTCATTCCGAACGCGATCTGCGAGCGTTACTCCGCAGATTTTGCGTAGCGCGCGCATCTCGACCGCGTTTATTCTACTTTCATGCGTTTCCTGCCATACCCAACTCTCGCTTCCATACGTTAGCGTAGGTATCAGCACCGCATTGTGTACTGCGAGCTGGGCCTTTTGACTTAAGCCCTTGGTACCTAAAAGTTTGCCTAACGCTCCATTCACACTATTGCCCGCAGTTACCCTCTTTTCTACATCAGCGGTGTACCGTCCATCCCTGCTAAATGCACATCCAAGATATACAAACTCATCCACCTGTTCCAGCACTACATCATTTACAGTTATCCTGGCATTCGTTCTGTCCTCTTCTCTTTCGAATACCATCACTTTCGTTTTAGTCGCGTTCAAATGTAAGCCTCTCATTAGACAATCATCTTTCATCGTTGTGATTAGTGACTAGTTCTGATGGCGATTCGGCTATAAGCACGGCATCATCTGCATACAGCAAACAGTTCACAAGTAAGTCACCCATTCGCAATCCAACATTCATCGATCTTACTCTCTTAAGACAATCGTCCAGGTACAGGACAAACAGCAGAGCCGACAGCACGCAGCCCTGTCTGACGCCAATGTTGACGTCAAACCAGGGAGACAGGCTGCCGCCCACCCGCACACATGCCGTACATCCCACATATGTAGACTGCACAGCACGAAGCAGCGCACCATCAATCCCGTATCCTGGCAATATATCCCAGAGATCCTTCCGTACAACTCTGTCAAATGCTTTCTCCATGTCCACAAAACCGCAGAAAACCTTCCGGCCTACAGCCAGCTGCTTCTCTACGATGTTGCGGAGAGAGAAAACTTGGTCCATACATCCCCTTCCATTTCGGAAACCACCCTGCGCCTCCCACAGTAATCCGTCAGATTCCACCCTCATTCTCCTTTCAATAATTTTGCCATACACTTTAGCTGCTATACTGATCAAACTGATGGCCCTATAGTTGGCGCACTCCATACGTGAGCCCTTGCCTTTATACAAGGGCACGATGATAGCACGCCTCCAGTCCATTGGGACCCTTCCAGTCTTCCAGCATAGATTGCTCAATGACCAGAAGGCGTCTCGGACGCAAGGACCACCTAATTTGATCATTTCAGCAGATATCCTATCAATTCCCGCAGACTTTCCATTTTTCAAGCTTCGTATCGACCATTCAATCTCTTCCAACGTAATATCTCCGCTTGATGCTTGCACCGCAAGATCAGTCATCGACTCCCTCGCAGTGCCCGCATCCGGGAGATATTCATACATTTCTCCAAAGTACTCATTCCACCGCTCTAACACCTCTAATGGGTCCGCAAGAATGTCCCCAGCTTTACTCTTTATCTTATCCATTCTGGAAACTGACGACCAGCTCCGAGACTTCTTGACCTCCCTCCAAAAGAGTTTGGTATTTGTCTCGAAGTTCCTCGTCAGCTTCTCTTCCGCAATCAAATTTATTCTTTCACGCTTCTCTTTCACTAAAGCTTTAGCTTCATTCTTGCAGAGGCGGTAAATTTCTTTCTTCGTGTCTTTCATACTGTCATTCATTTTGACTGCCTCTGTGGCGCAGTCGGTAGTGATACCGCCTGCGGCGCTGGAGGTCGTGGGTTCGATTCCCACCAGAGACAAATATTTGTGTGACCCATAAATGTTTGTCTCAAGAGTCTGGGTGTTTCTATGTATAATATGTATGTATTTAAAAGTATATAAGTATTAATATCCGTGGTTTGATACTCATAACACAAGCAGGTTATTCCTAGCTTACTTTGGGATCAGATAGCGTTGTGTAAGATGTCCGTGAATATTTATTATTTTATATTTATTTTATTTATTTATTCAGTTGCAAAGATGAGACATAATCCAACCACGCTTTCTTCTTTCTTGCTACGCAGGATTGTACCTCTGCATCCCACCAGGCATCACCTTTCGAATGTTCATGTCTCTTTGCACTCCCACATGCTTCTTTTGCACTATCCACTATACTTTCTTTCATAATATTCCAGCATTCATCCACATCTAAGTCGGAAAGGCTCGCGTTTGCAAGCCTTTCACTGACTAAGCCTACATACATACTCCTTACGCTTTCATCTTCCAGTTTTTCACTCTTTATCCTTTCATAGTCTCCGAAGGGGACACGCACTCGCCAGTGCCTCCACTTCTTGAGGTTTTTTAGTCGGTAATTTAAAAGACTTATAATATTATGTAGACCAGTAACTAGTGACCGCTTGGAACGTATGTGGGTTGGACTTTGCAGTAAACTTCCATTTTTAGACACTGGCTTAAGTCCAAATGTAATGTATAAGTTATTTTTTGAATCCTTTTACAATGAGTTCAACTCCATAATCAAGTCTAAGGAAGTCACAATCGGTGCCAGGTGTGAATGGGCTACATAAAAGTAGACAAAAACTGTATGAACTATACTCAGAAAGACAGCTTAATAGAACAGATGAATTTCTAAATTATGTTAAAACTTATTCAAAAAAGTTTACAGCAGACTGCTTAGCGGCCAAAAGAAAGAATATAAGTAATAAAATTATCAATAGTGAAGACAAAATCTACTTGGAAAAAAATTAACGCAGAAAGAGGCCAAGCAAAATCAAATGATAATAATTTTAAACTTGAAGTAAATAGTAACATAATTACAACAGATGCTGAAGTCGCTAACGAATTTGATCAATTTTTCTCTAGAATTCTAGTAGATTTAACCGAACCCTAGGTTCTTCTTCCCCAATAGCAGAATCCTTGTTAAAAACAAATGTTCCTTGCATCCTTTCAAATTCAGTAAAATTAGTATACACACTATGCACTGCGAGGACCGCAGCGATGACATGGCGCTCCACACGCTGGTGGAGTGCACGGCGTGGGCACAACAGCGACAGGTCCTCGTAGTGGGTCTGGGCGTGGACAGTCTCTCGCTTGAGGCCATGGTGCGAGCCATGCTCTTCGGCGGGAGTAAGTGGGACTGCGCCGCCTCTTTCTGCGAGCAGGTCATGCTCGCGAAGGAGGCGGCGGGCCGGGTGCGGGAGAGAACTCTCCCACCCGAGTTCCGCAGTCGGCGCCCTGGGCGCCGCCGACGTGTCTTCGCCGAGGACTATCGGCCTCCATGACCGGGGGTCTGAGGACGGTGAGAGGGCCGCTCACCTTCCTTACAGAAGCAGGCCCATGACGGCAGCGTGACGTGAGCACTCACGCCCCCCCTTAGAAGCGGGGTCACACCCGAAACCCCCCATAGGCGCGGGATTGCACCCGAACCACCCCCTGGGTGAGGCCGCATTGGCGGCCGTAGGTCTGTTGGGAGTCACGGGACATCCTTCCTGAGGGCTTACCCGTGGCTCTCAACCATAGGCTGTTGGGCGTTACGTGAGGTTTTTTAGTCGGTAAGAGTCCGGCATAGCATCCTACGAGGATTTTCCCTCACATTAAAAAAAAAATACATTTAGTTAATTCGTTAATTGAAATGGTTGCCCCTGAATTATCAATAATATTTAATATTTGTGTTGATAGTGGTGTGTTTCCTGACTTAATGAAGTTTAGTAAAATAACTCCTCTGTTTAAATCGGGTAGCACCTCAGATCCGTCCAATTTTCGTTCTATTTCTGTACTATCCACGTTTAGTAAAATCTTTGAAAAGGTAATGCTTAATCAAATGCAAAATCATTTTAATACAAATAAACTATTCCATACTAAACAATTCGGTTTCACGCGCGGTCGGTCTACCACGGATGCTGGAATCAAATTATTAGAGTGTATATATGAGGCCTGGGAGGAGTCGTATGATGCTTATGGTGTTTTCTGCGACTTATCTGAGGCCTTCGATTGCGTTCAGCATCAGACTTTAATTCAAAAACTTGAGCATTAAGGGATCCGGGGGACGGCCTCAGATTTAATTAGTTCTTACCTAAGAGATAGAGTACAGAGAGTAGTTATAAATGGTAAACAGTCACATGGTTCTGCTGTAACAATGGGGGTGCCTCAGGGTTCAATTCTGGGACCTTTCCTATTTTTAGTGTACATAAATGATCTCCCTCACCTTATAAGAGACGATCACGAGGTAGTTTTGTTTGCTGATGACACATCAATTACCACATATTTAAAGTTGAACGTGGACAACGTGAACTTGACGACAATGCCCTCTCTAGGGTAGTCCAATGGTTTAACGCAAATAATTTATTGTTAAATGAAACTAAAACTTAATGTATTAGATTCACCTTGCCAAATGTTAGGCTCGTTAAAACCAGTATTAGGATTAGGGATGATCAAGTATAATTGGTCGATGAAACTGTATTTCTGGGCATAAAGTTAGACTCCAACTTGCAGTGGGGGCCTCATATCGAGAAAGTCTCGGGCAGACTGACTGACTCTGCAGCCTATGCCGTTAAAAAGATCCGACAAATGACAGACATTAGAACAGCGCGTCTTGTCTACTTTAGCTATTTCCACAGTGTCATGACCTATGGCATACTATTACGGGGTAACGCTGTCGACATCGAATGTATCTTTGTGTTGCAGAAAAGGGCTGTCCGGGCTATCTATGGTATGGGGTTTCGGGAGTCATTAAGAGAAAAGTTTAAGGATATCAACATCCTTACTGTGTATTTACAGTACATATATGACAACTTATTATATACTCATAAAAATAACAGTAAATTGATTAAAATAGTGATACCCATAACCTAAACTTAAGAAATAAGAATAAATTGGCTGTACCTAGATTTAGGCTTAATAAAATAAGCAATTCTTTTGCGTTAAATTGTATTCGAATTTACAATACATTGCCGACAGCCATAACAGGTTTTTCAGTTAATAAATTTAAAAAGCTAATAAAACTTAAATTGTGCCAGAAAGCTTTTTATAGCATTAAAGACTTTCTAGAAGACCAGGCTGCCTGGCAGTGACACGAATTGCTCCTTTCTACATTAATTAAAAAAACTGTATTATATAGTAAGGTGAATTAAGATGGACCGGACTGAGTTTCGTGGGGTGTCCTTCTCAGTCCGTAGCATTTACGAACCCCCGGTAGAGTCACAAAAAGAACAATGGCAGAAACGTAAGTTCAAAAAAGTTGGAGCGTTTAAAAATGGGATATACGTTAAATTCATTCATTATTATTTTAACGATTTCTCACTTTATCCATACGGTCTGTAAAACGTTACATAAAATGTGATTTTAAAAGAACTGCTATTTTGAATACGATTATAATGTTAAAACTTTCTCTTTTTTATTGGTTATTTTATGGCCTGGTTCATTAGACCTTTAGCTAGAATATCATGCTAGGCTCATATTATTATTAATTTTAAATTCAATTACTATAGATATTGGTTAAAGAAATGTGTCACGATATGTACTTACGTGAAACTTGGAAGACGAGGACTTTCATTTATAATATTGATGAGTTAGAAGAAAAATTTAACCAAATGAACATTTGGCAGTCTTGATAAAACCAAAGCCATCAACAAAAATAACACTTTGGTTTACTGTCACTACTGTCAGATACATTTCAAAATGTGTTTGTTTTGAGAGGATTCTTTGGCGCGAATTGGAAGGAATCGTATCGCGTCGTTTTGTAAATTCGCAAAATTAGTGTAATTTCGAGTGTTTTGTGTGTATTAATGGTGGATTCTTAAACAAAAACGTTCGACAACGTGCACTAGTGTTGGGAAGTGATAAAACGCAGTGAATCGCAACTTTGCAGTTTCCGACAAAAAATCCAAAGGAACTTTCAGAAATGTATCCACCGCTTTTCTGAAGGAAGACTGACTTCGACTTAGGGCTGTACTTGACTTTGACTGGACTTAGAGGACGAGGACTGTGACTTATTAAAGCAAAATGAAGAGTTATTGAATATACAAGATTTGGCTGTATGGCTCAAATTGCCTTTGCCTATCCGAAAATGGATAAATAAAACTACTACTACTGTGTTTGTTTTGATTTCATTCTGTTTTGAAACATGTTGTTTTAAGTTATTTGAAGTTCAACTATGACGATTTGTGCTATTTTACTGAATTTCACTAGTATCGACCTACACTAGTATAAATGTTTATAGTTTTGGGCTACTTTAGGCATAACTCAAGGTTATTCTACTTCGTAGCTGAGTGTATCCTCAAACTATTGTAAGTATTACTTTTATCCTCGTACGATAACCGATTGCAGTTAAATACATAATAGCCTAACATATACAGAGTCACCCTGCCTTCAATTGTTATAGCAAGCTACAAGGTACATAATTATTTGCACTTCAAATTCATGTTAAGTATTTAAACTTACATATTCCTATATTTTTTGTTTCAGATATCTTCAAAAGTTGTACCGCACTTGTGAGAGATGCCTTAACTTTACTAGGGCTACTGTGAATGAGAACCTGACTAGGCAAGAAAATAGTAGAGATGAACAGGTATAAGCCGTTCCTTGAACTTTGATGTATGCCTTTTGAGTGGACGTTCAACTGCACATTAAGTTGTCCATCTTCAGTATTATAAGAAGCAGAATAGAACCATATCAGATAATCATTATTCACTGCTCTTCAAGGAAGCGAAACAAAATATTCCATTGTATTTATCATCATGCGTAGAGTAGACCCTACTATACCTTAGGGTGTGAGGAAGAAATAATAAATGTCTACAATTACTTACTATTTAGTTTCAGATTAATGCACTAAAAAAGAAGTAAAGTGCCCTTGTCTATAAAGTAGTAAATAATAAAACATACAACAAAATATTGTTCCATTCCATTAAAGTATTCATTTTTAAGTCTATATTATACTTTTTTTTCCTCCGATTTCAAATCTATGCATTAAGGGGCCATTATCTAGGACCCATGTCTTAACTCACCTTCTGTCTGGGGTATTGGTCTAGAACTGATGCAGGTCCCAAAACGGAATGGATGCAATTGGGACCGAGAGAAACAAGAAATAATCATATTAACCCGGCAGTGCTTATGACTAGAACAAACAAAGGAGCATATACAGAGTTTGGTTTATACTGATAAGTAGGTACCGCATCTACAAAAAATACATGTGATCAAGCAGTTGTGGTTGGTCCGAGTGGAATAAAGTCCTTGATAGAGTTCCGTTTTGCACAACAGTTGGTTGGTTTAGTCGGTCAGAGTAGAAAGATAGATCTTACAGTGTGGCTGATGCATCTAGTGTTCTTTAGTGTTTCAAACCAGTTACATAGACTTGCCTTACCAGGTTACACCGGGTAAGGCAAGTAGGAGTTTCATAGGGAGTTTTCATAATGCAAGTAGGAGTTAAACGTCACTGATTTAAGGCTTTATGAGGAAGTGAGTTAAACGCCCATGTTAAATAAGCTTCATTGGTATGTAATTAATGGTGTTATAATAAGTCTATGCGTATAGGTTTATGTAAGTACTAGTATTTGTAAACATAACCTCAAAAAAATGAAACTGCTATATCTTTGTTTGTAACGTCCCTAGGCTAACAGTTTAGTATAAGGAATTGCTCAAGAGTAAATTCTCAATCGTTCTATGTATATTACTACCCGTTCGCTCTAACTTTACCGCTGGCGTAGAGGCGTATACCCGAATTGTTAATTAGACGAAGTAAATTGACAGTAGCTAATGTCACTTCGTCATAGAAAATACGCAACATTGTATGAAGAAGTGACATTTGTTGCTGTCAATTTACTTCGTCTAATTAAAAATTCGACTTTAGTATGGAGCCGAGCGGCAAAGTTAGAGCGAACGAGCAGTACATATCTAAACGCGAAAAATTTTCCCAAATAATTTCATGTATGGCGACTTGCCATTGTTCTTTCGACAAACCTAAATATTTTTTTTTTATATTTCAAAGGGAATAAATTTTATTTTATTTTTTATTTTATTTTTTATTTTCCCTTTGAATAACAATACCTATTCGCTGAGCGAGAAAACTGCCAGTCCTTGGGTCACCAGTCGACTCTACAAGGCGCTTTTTCAAATTCTTGAAAAAAATTTGCGCATTGAGACCCCTTAGACCTAGGGTCTTGACACCGACTGGACAAAAACAATACGATGAGTCAAGACCCTCTTATTAATTTGAATATTTTCAGCCGCTGCCTTAATTTGAATATTTAGTTAATTGACAGTTTAAGCTGATATTCTTGACAACGTAGTGGTGGCGTTTCGCGTCTGGACATATGTACCTACAGGCCATATGATGGTTTTATAGATTTCCACTTTCAGCATAACCGGATTTTCGTAATCACTATGGCACTTTAGCCTTCTCATACCACTTGACCTCAGCGTCGGCAATCATTATCTAATATGTGTGTCGTCGTAGTCGATGTGTCCGGACTTGTGCTGTACAACTAAATTGTTCCGAGGTGTTTTACATTGTCAGTGGTCTCGACCAATTTCATCGCAGAGCGTGCGACCTGAAGTAATAATAATAAATAAATAATAAATATTTGTGGACAGTCTCACACGACATTATCTAGCCCAAATTAAGCTAATATAAGCTTGTGCTATGGGATCTAGACGACTGATAGACATTCTTATATATTTCTAAATACATACATATTATAGACGAAGAATATAATATTATAGAAGTTCCAGAAGAAGTGATTGATTGACCCGTTTCTCCAGCGCTGTTGTTTTCTACAGGGTAAAAAACCCATTTCGTGCCCTATACTTTTGTCACTATCCACTTTTTGCAGAAATCAAACGAGAACTCTGCCCGGTGCTAAGCGGCGGAGCTCTATCTCTTCCTCGATATACTATAACTTTACGTCATACTTACATTTTGATATAAGTTATTCCAGTGCGCTGTTTGACTATCCAATACAGCCAGGTGGGTGTAAGATAGTAGCGAGTTTGAAATTATTTTAGTAGTTAATGATGTCACACCCAGAATGACATGCAGTTACTTTGTGTTTTTCTTCCGCTAATTTGACAGCTTGCATCATAATATACAAAGATTTTGTGGTAGGTACCTATAGTACAAACGGAACTGTATCTTATTTGCAGTGTAATAAATTAATACAATTACATTAGGGATAGTTTTATTAGCATAAGTGCAGAGGTGAGTGTGAATAATAAGGATCCTGTAGATAGGGATGAAAATAAGTTTTTTAATACCGCCCAATGTGATCTTTTGGTGGTGTATGTGAGTGATATGGTCGAGTTAGCGTAGTACTCGTTATAGGAATCCTAAATTGTACTTATGATCTCAAATGTGTGAAGTAGTGTGAACATAGAGTACCTACGATGTTTGCATAATCTGAAACACAATATTCGCAGTTAAAAATAAATTATGACAAATATTTATGAAAAATAGTTGATTTAGCTGTTGGTACATCGAAACAAAGCTTTTTTGACGGCTGATTTTCAATATAAAAAAAGGGAAAAACTTCGGAGAATGGTCATTTGCATTCATCAAGTTATGAAATTTGTTTTGTTTAGAGTTTCTCGGTAAATCTTCTGCACCCAAGATTCGACACCATTTAAATTATCATAGTAGGTATCATTTTGGTGCTTGGAGCTAAATGGAATTTAATATATTGTGTATACTTTATTGTACGCCAAAATAGTATTACAATATAGAAATTTGATGTAAAATAGCAATACAATGGGCGGCCTTATCGCTAAAAGCAATTTCTGCCAGGCAAACTTTGGATGGAAATATATTGGTAGGACCAAAACTGGTAGTCGTTGGCGTCAAACTTTTTTTTTATTATTTAAGGGCTTTGTCGCTTTGCGACCACATCGCCCCGGCGCGGCGTCAAACTTATAATATAACTAGCTGATGCCCGCGGCTCCGCCCGCGTGGAATGTTATTCCCGGTTCCCGGTCACTTAGGGGTATGAAAAATAGATGTTGGCCGATTCTCAGACTTACTCAATATGCTCACAAAATTTCATGAGAATCGGTCAAGCCGTTTCGGAGGAGTATGGCAACGAAAACTGTGACACGAGAATTTTATATATACTGGTTGAATTTATAGTCGTTCTGGACCCGAGAGGGGGTTAGGTACTCGTAATCAATAATGGAACCATTTCGGAGTGTCAAAACAGCTGTGCAGGTTATAATAAAAAAATGACTTCTATGTAATCTTTATCACTCGTTCGAGTTGAAACATTAGTAGCGCTTCGATTATTCATTGAACTTTTCAATTAATGAAACTCCGAAACCCATAGGTACCTACTACGCCGCGGCGCGTGTCTCCATGTGATCAGTTCATTGGCCGAATGCATCGTTTCGATAATAATAGGTACTTAGATAATAATAAAGGACTCCAATTTCTCCTTCATACTTTACGCGGGCTTAGGACCGTCGGAAATACTTTAATATTGTTCTATTTTACGGTGAATTAATAAGGTTTATGTAATAATAATGAAAATAAACACGAACAAATAGGGAGTATTTCCGGCGTATTTAAAAAATTGGAGCTATTTACAAAATAATCAACTTAAATACCTAGACCTACCTATTCACAGTTTATTTACACTTCCCTGTACCTTAACAACTGCTCAAAATGGAGTCCAGAACGTTCGATACACAAACGGGCACGTTTTAGGCTATTGTCTTTTAGTTTATTCAATATGTCTCTGTCACTTTTCACTATTTCAAAGGCGTCCACTATCGCACTGCGTAATTCATCACGAGATTCGTACTCTCGAGTGTAAACTAATCGTTTTATTTCCGACCACAAATAAAAGTCGATCGCGACGACAATACTGCGTGCGAGTTATAGTCGAACTGCGCGCCGCGGTCGCCGGTCGGCGGCGCGGTCGGCCGAGCGTATTTACCTACCTACAAGACGTAACTAGTCGAGTACCAACCGACGTTACTTGGCAACGAGTCCACGTGGACCGATGCGTTCATGCGTTGTGATTGGTCGAATTTTCCCGGCGCGGTGACTCTTGTTACTGATTGGAACGTTAGACATTGAATGAAAAATTGTAGTAGAAAATCGTAGTAAACGTATTTCGTGAAATTTAAAGGAATAACCAGGTGTTCTCGTTTTGATTTTGGCAAACGATGTAGATTTTGACATTTTCGTAATTTTTTATTGTTGATTTTCAAATTGACAGTGCCGATCGGTTCTGTTATCGAAACTGGGCCTAAACCTTTCCGTTCCAAAACGACTATAAATTCAACTAGTATAATATACTTTACAAAAAAGTATAACAAAAGATAAGACATACGAAATAGCATCAATAAATTCACATAATTTTAAGCATATTCTACTTATTTAAAATACATACAAAAATTAATATAAATTTAAATATATAAAAATACCTACTTACTTAAAATATAATAAAATACTTACAAATATTTACCTACTTATATATATAATACATACATAGATACATACATACCAATATAAATATGCGTTCAGTATCTACTCCATAGTTTAAAATATTTTGACTATGTATTGCTTGTTGAATAATATTGCTTTTAATGCCAGTTTTTAACTTTTGCAAAGTTTCAGCGCGCTTAATTTCCAGTGACAACTTATTCCATAAGCGAACTGCTGTCACACTAAAGGAATTGTGACAGAAAATTGTAGGATGCGTTGGCATTTTTAACACAAAGTTTTCCGATGATCTCAAACATCTGGCATGCGTTTCATTAAGGAACTTAAAACATTCCTTTGAATAGGAAGGTGCAGATGGGTTAAACAGAATATTATATAATAAGGATAGTAGGTATATGAGTATTCCTGCGAAGTCGAATAGGTAACCAGTTGAGCTGTGTTCAAAACTGTGAAAGGCGATCATGCTTGCGCAAAACAAATATAAATCGTATGCAAACATTTTGGAGACGCTCAAGTTTTTCAAGCTGGTTTGTTTTCATAACGGTGAAAATACATTATCTTAGGGATCTATCAGACAGAGAGCGGTCACGCGGTCAAGCGTTCTGCGTTCGCGTTCCGCGTTCGAGCGACCAATTGCTCACGAACCCCACTGTTGAACGGTTGACGCGGTACCACTAGTGTCACCATGATTTTTGACGATAGTTCATCGGAAGACGAATTATTGATTTTGTGGTCATTATCAGCAACAAGACGGAAAAGAAAATACTAGGTGCGCCCAGTAAATAAGGACAGAGAACGAGATGGAGAATTTCATAGACTTTTTTCTAAATGGGTTAATGATGAAGAAATTTTTTATAATTCCTTTCGGATGACAATTGATTCCTTCAATGAGCTGTATGACAAAATTAAACATGACTTAAATAAACAAGATACTAACTGGAGGAAAGCCATTTCAGCAAAAGAAAGATTGGTGGTGTGTTTGAGGTAAGTTACTTTATTCCTTAAACAAATAAACGTATATTCTTAAGAATTATTCAATAACATTATTAATTACTTCAGCAGCTTCTTCATAACACCGTCTAAGCTTAGAAAATTCAGATATATTTTGGTCTTGATTTACTTCATTTGACTGAACATGTTGTGTGTCATGTAATAATTCATCCATTTCGTGTGATGACAATTCAGGCAGACCTTGTAAGTTTTCAACATCTTGTACCATACTGTCTTCGGATGAATACATATATGATATGGAATCTGCAGTGGACAAGTTAGTTGATGGTGAATTGACTGGAGATATATTTATATTATCCTGGATTTGCATTTCGTATTTTGCAAATAATTTTGCCATATCTAATTTGAGCATACTTACATCTTTACATTTTTTATACACACAACAACAAAGTGGTAGATGAGGATATGGTTCGTCGTTAATAGTAACGACGAACCATATCCTCATCTACCACTTTGTTGTCCCCCTTAATTCTGAGGTAGTTGTGTAAGCAACACGCAGCTTTTATTACTTCGTTTGTTGTTTCTGTGTTTAGTTCAATTTCATTCATGAAAACCCTCCATTTCTGAGCCAATATTCCGAATGCACTCTCTACTATACGCCGTGCATAGGGCATTTGGTGCGAAATCATTAAAAGATCGGGCATTAATATAGATTAATGCCCGATCTTTTAATGATTTCGCACCAAATGCCCAGAGAAGTAATATGACAGCATATGATGTTCGTGAACATTTTATTTCATATTTTCATTAACATTAATATAGTAAAGATCGGATATTCTACGACTTTCATTGTTGACTGGAATAACGATGTAATAAAAATATATATTGTGACTGAGGTTTTATTTTTATTCTTCATAACCTAGCTAGTAAAAATACATTTCATATCTATATTCCTTAAAAAATTTTTTGAACGAGTGGCAAAAAATAGCGGCGTTTTCCCTGAAAGAAAACGCATATTAAAATACTTACCTAATTCGAAGCTTATATAATGAGATAGGCATATCCGTTACCCGTAGGCTTATCTTACTCATGTTTGATGACGTATTTCCGTCGACTCACCAGCAGATGGCGCCACCTGTGAACTTATAAATGCAGATGGCGTCCATCTTGTCCTCATTGGCTTTTATTCACCAGGCAGATTTAAAAAGTAAGCTTCGAATTAGGTAAGTATTTTAATATGCGTTTTCTTTCAGGGAAAACGCCGCTATTAAAAGTACTTGACCGTAATTCGAAGCTTATATAATGAGAAATGTTTGTTTTCGCCTGGTGAGTCACGGAAACGCCAATGTGATTCTAATTTATTTTTAGGAAAATAATATTATACAATGTTGTATGTATGGTATCTAGATTTATAATATTTACCATCTAGAACAACTTCATATGTAATCTTAAACAGACTAAATAAGGAATCTTATTTAAGGAGTAGTAAGAATTCCTTCTATTGACAGGATCAAATAATTGCGAATTATTATTATATTTGATTGGTGGTAGTAGCTGACATTATTACTCGACGATAAAAATGTTTTGAAATCCATCGTTAATTACCTCGTGTTAAGGATTATTTTGATCTTACCACCACCACCAATTCTTAGAAGCTGCTGTTGACCGGGTAGTGCCGGGGCTAAAATAGTTGGGGAGAACCTCTAACAGTCATTAATAAACTATTAGACTGTGTAGTCTCATATCGGTTACTCTGATATCCTAATTTCTATCTAGAATAAAGGATTCAATTGATTAGTCGTAGGTGTTATCTTTGTTTACAATAGTTTTCCAACCAGATTGTCTGAAATGACAATGATCAGTTTCGGACTCTTGATTCGGGCCTAACCTATGACGTGAGTTAATACAATCGAGCAAAGTTAGATCGTGGTTGCGGCGACCTAACCATAAAATCACTATGACGAGAAACCTGAAAAATGTTCTCTTTGTATCAATACTTGGTAATATTGAACTAAGTCATAAATCCCAATATCAATAAATATGTGACATAACTTTCTTTACTTTTTTTTAAAGAAATCGACCAAGATAATATGTTTAACCAAAATATGCGAACTATGTAAAGTTGACTAACGGTTTCTATATTATCAAGAACAGCAACAACAGATTTATGTAACAGAATCGTATTATATAATAACCATGAATAAAATGCAAGTCGGTTAAAACTGTAAAATTTTTAAGTATCTTAAAAGGTAGGTCTCAAGGAGCTCAATAGTAGAAGTTTTTGATTTAACATCTGTTATTTACCTCTTCGCCCCCCCCCCCCCCACATTTCCACAGATTCACTATGTGAGGTGGTGGGAGACCTGTCGAGGTGTTTAGTAGAAGGAAAGAAATAATGTTTATTAGGTTCTTTTGCAGGTTCTGCAGAACGAATGGAGCTTACAGAGCTCTCGCTTTGAGATCTGCCCTCTATTATTACCTTGTGCCATCGCGGCACCACAAACACTCCTGTTGACCGATTAAGGTGTGACAGCATCTTGGGTATTAAAAATGGTGGTGGAAGTAATATCCACACATTACAAACAGGCCTATCATGTGTAGTGTTCTCCATTTCATAATAGGAATATTGTTTATAGGCAATCTTGCCTTAGTGGTGTTTGAAGCAGGATGCTCACAAAAAATACCCTGAGGAGCTGATACATATGGTATCGGCTCGGAATGCAGTGTATGGTGAAGTCAATTTGATGTCGGACCATTACACGCAAGCTGACGAGTTAAGTTCGTCAAGGCAATTGATGTGGTCTCGTCCCTCTGGGGGATGGACTACAACTGCTTTGAATGAGTACAGACTGTAACACAGTACCGGTATATGATTTCGAATCATGTGTAAGATTATCAACATCTCTATTGATGCAGTGCAATCTTTGTTATTCTAGGCCCTCGAGCCAGTTAGAGAAACGTTTTCTAGGTGGGCTCCCAAGCGAAATCTGACGCGTCCGTGGTAAGAAAGCATCTCGGATGGAAAGCTTGTAAAATTGTCGAGAACCGGTAATTGCGGACCCACTATTGGAGTTCCACTTGTACCACTCCGTGCACTACTATTTTCTTCAGTGGGTTGTCGGTTAGGGGATTGACCGAATGTGACGCCGAGGTAAGCTACCTCTAGGCACTGCGAAAGTGGTAAAAATTCAAAAGACCCACCAAGTTTGAATTTTCTTTAAAAGAACTAAGTTTCTTTGATTTGGAATTAAATAAATCTTCCTTTTATGTCTAATATCTTTTCTTTTGGTATTGGACTTTCAGGTAGTTCTATGTCTATCGCATAACGATATGAGAGGTTTCTTTGGGAACCTATTATTGTTTTCTCCTAATTGTCTAACCCTCCCTGGGTTTGAAGAGTTTTCAAGACTATTTGTACGTGTTTGTGAAGAGTAACAGGATTTTGATGCGCAAAATGAGATTTTGTGTAGGTAGACGAGTATTTGAATACTCTTATTCTATAGAAATCGAGGCACCCAGATGGTGAGACACGAAAATGTTTTGGGTGCGGCTTACCCGAGCGGAAGACAAGAATGTGCTCTGAGAAAGAATAATGTACACTACATCAGCTTTACCATGAAAATAAGCTTGACTGAGATGTATTTTGCACATCCAATCTCGTGGTTGGAGGAAATCTGGTAAACGGAACATGCTGAAAGATAGAATTATTCTGGCTTCACAAAGGCGTACAATGTCCTAAAACTGAATTCTGGGCGGATGACCCATCGCTATTTGAAGTTAGGAAAAGTGGAGAAACCAAACTTGGTGACAAAGGAACTAGTTTTAGAGTGCCTTGAGCATTCATCTTTTGAACCATTGCACAATGTGGTCATTTCAGTTAAAAAGGAAACCTGTATGGATTCTTAAGTATTTAAAGCAATTAGTATTCCTCCTTAGTCAAGTTTTCCATAGCATTTTAACATAAAGTGAAAATTTACAACTTTGTCAGGACGGGACTTGAACAGAGTTCGGTGTAAATTTAAATGTGGGAAGGTTATCAGTTTTGAGCAGGATTCGAACCTGCGTCCTCTCGAATACCGTGCAGGACGGATTGGAGTTTCTGGATAAAGGGAATGCGGTACCCTTTTATAAATTTAAAACTTTTTGGTACTCTCGTTCCTTACCAACGTATTTTGTACAGAGTTAACTGACCGACATAGAATGACAGGGTCATATCATTTAGTGTTTCCTTTGCTGGTGTGGGCAGAGGATGTTAGACCTCTCCTCGTCTCTTTGAGAGCCTCGAGCTCGGAAATTTCGTAATTGAAGGGACATCCTTGCATGGTTACTTAGTATGTTATCGTACGCCTGGTTACTATCGTATATTACAATTATTATAGATACACAATATTGTACATACCCCTCGAGGGTGGTTACTGGTTAGTGTTTCCTTTGCTGGTATGGGCAGGGGATGTTAAACTTCTCAGTCTCTTTGAGAGCCTAAAGCTCAGAAATTTCTTAATTGAAGGGACATTTACTGTCGTATGCCCAATTATTATGGATATTGTACACACCCCTCGAGAGTGGTAACTGTAATACAGGCCTAAAAAGGCTCTTGGTACAATGGAATCTGGACTCCATTCGATAGAGATCTGATCTTGACGCCTGATCCTCTCGAAGGCTGGCGTAATGATTTGGATGAACTTTTTTCGGGGTCATCCTTTTTGGAGATCGAAGACCAAAATGCATGCCTTCCCGAGTGCCGTTGAAAAGGCTTGAGCCTCGAAAATGTATGTGTTTGAAGACGATATTTTATCAAGGTTCATTTTTAAGAATTGGGTCTTTGACAATTCTGAGAATAATATATGAAATCAGATCTATGGCCGCAAGCCATTTGTAATAAATTGATAAAAGATTTATGGAAATCCTATTATTAAAGTAGGTCTTCAATTTTGTCATAAATATTTTCGAAGAAACTTAAGTTTTTCAAAACATTCTCTTTGTTTAAAAATACAAAAGGTTTTGGCAGCAAAAGCCTATTGGCAGAAAGAACCTTGTCAGCTTTTTCAAAATGTAGCAGGGATTCGAATTGTCGGATCTCCCCGTTTTTGTTTAGGTTGACGAACCCAGGACTATGATTTTACAATAGTGGGTATCAGCATATTATCTTATCAAGGCAATTTGTCGCCAAAACGTGTCTATCAACCTCTTAGGTTATACTGTGTCTTAGGATCTTGGGTAACCGAAATCTCTTTTAATGCTGTCCCTATATAAAATACGAAGCAAGGATGATTGTTTCTATCATCCTCGTAATTTAACCTCTGATCTGTGAAGAAATTTACACTTGGTCAGGACCAGTGTTAGGTAATAAGAAATAACTCACCTATTTCCATCATCCTTATCTGATTTAGTGGAAGTCGGCTTCTTTTACTCCACTTACGACAATGCACGTGGCGTCGCAGTCGCCCTTATTTGAAGTTCGAGCTAAATGAGCTGGAACTGTAGCTATTTGACGTACCTAATACAGTAACTGGAGCTCAGAGCGCCCTTCTGAAATACTCCACTTGGAATTAGCTCACTTTCTAAGGATGGAGGATTCATTTCTATCAAGAAACCAAACTAAAAGAAAAAGTATTATGTTAGGTACCTAAAATTTAAGTACTACTTTCATGGTGAACATTTAGTTATTACTTTGACACACTCGTACGTTTTCAGAAACTTGGGATGATTACGATTTTACCCATAATAGGCCATATTTTTACATGTATAGGAACATCTAGTAATTAATGTGCCTTTATGTGGGTAGGTATAAAAATATTTTGAAAATATTTTCTATATTCGGCGGTACTTACGCTGTACATACACGAAGCAAATAATATCTAAAAAAAAAGTATTAGTACCTATGAATACAATCTATAAAATCAGTTTGATATTAGCTGTAACTAAAGATATTAAATAAAAGAAACTGCAACCTCGAAAGGTTTGAAACGTGCTATTTTAAAATAATAGGTTATTTCACGTTATGATAGAATTCACACTCATATGTGATCGTAAAAATATGAAGTAAAAACATACCTGAGACTTAAACGAACGGTTAAACCGTTAAATATGTCTGTAGGTTCACTTACTTCAATCACAAGTCACTTGTTTTAGATTCACTGTATATTCAAACGAACGGCAAAGCCGTTAAATAATTATTTCTGTAAATACACTTACTTCATCCCAAGTCACTTTTTATAACTTTACTAGGTATATAACTAGTAACTAGAAAAAATAAATGCACTAGCAGGTGTTCCTGCTATAACCTTTTGCTACGGGAATCAAAACGCCAATGAGGACAAGATGGACGCCATCTGCATTTATAAGTTCACAGGTGGCGCCATCTGCTGGTGAGTCGACGGAAATACGTCATCAAACATGAGTAAGATAAGCCTACGGGTAACGGATATGCCTATCTCATTATATAAGCTTCGAATTACGGTCAAGTACTTTTAATACATGTTCCCCAAAACACTATTTTCATCATTTCAGCTTGTTGACGCCCACTGCTGAGCATAGGCGTCCCTCAAACATTTTTGGGGCGTATGTGGCCTACTATACCACGCTGGCCAGAAACACTATTAAAAAAAAAGAAATAAACACTATTTTACGACTTACCATTTTCATTTCCCATTTCTCTGGCAATTTCCAACCATGCTTCGGCTACTATTCCTCGGTTTTTGTAATGGTTATCCTTCGCATCATATAAAAAACGCTTTTCACGTACTAACATAATTAGCTTTTCGGTCTCCATCTTCTTTCCAATTTGGTCGCCGCCAGCAGTGAACGCGCGAACGCGTGCGTTCCACTTAACCGACGCGGTCAGAATGCCTCCTGTGTGAGTATATATATCTATGTAACGTAATATAATACAAAGAACGCAAAACTGACCGCTTGAACGCTTGACCGCGTGACCGCTCTCTGTCTGATAGATCCCTTAATAAAGTCTGTTAAAGGTAAATCTTACCGACAAAAATAGATCTATATCGAAGTTCATCATGTTGAACACCGATATAATATTTGTATGGGTATCTGAGTGAAATAAAATTACGTTAGTAAGTACTTACCTAGTTAACATGTTAATTTAGGTTACCGTTGTATGAGAATTGAAACAACTAACCAGTGTTTGCACATTAATTTGTTTTTAAAGAGTTGTCTATCATTGGTTTATATTTATTGCTGTGAGATTTGTAGGTATATTTTTAAGTGAAAGTTTTAAGAAGAAAAACCGTGACTGTCCAGTATACACCGATCAAATATTAATTATATTTATTACACCTAACTTCAAAATGACAGCTCTGATAATCGAGAAGTAAAATAGTAATACATAATTAATGAAAATTATTCTGACTCAATCAGCACTGGCACCGAAACAGTATTGAGTATTATCTATACATGATAATAAAACTACAGAGTATCGAGAATGGTGTACATAGAATACATTCTCTAATCGATACTGAAGCCGTTTTTTTTATTTTTGTCTGTCCATTCTGATCTTATGATTGAGGATACTTTTGGTTCCGATATTTTTCAGTTGTAATTTTTAAAACGCGTGGTCCGATTTTTAGTATTTGAGAATTGTTCCACATGTGTTTCAATATCATGGATTTTGTAGATCAGAAATTAGAGACATTTCAACTTTCGCTAAATCTAGAATTCAAGGGTTCCTTCGAATGTAAGGGTCATTTTATACTTGCGTGTTGGCTTAATCATAAAAGAACATAATGATTAGGCTTTTGTAGAATAAAAATAAAAAATATATTATTAAATAATAACATATTACATTATTGTTTATTTATACTGTTGATTGACGGCACTTGGTGGAACTTGCTGCACATATTGAAAACGACACTTGTACTATTCCACAATATTTATTATTATAAACCTGACCGGTTTCGCTTTACAGCATCTTCAAAGGTCTAGATGGGAGGACAAGGTATTACTGTCTCGAAAACACACTAACAATGACATTTTTCTAGTGTAGGTATACGAATCTAAAAGAGGTACCAGGTTATAAATTTTCCCCAAATTTAGGGAAATTACAAATTTAAATATTTTTGTTAAATGTATGTTACAATTATGTTTTACATATCAACGTACCAAATGACCTATTATTTTCCACATTTACCCCAAAAAAATAGGGAGAATAAATTTATTTCATTTTGTGATATTGCTATTTTACAAACATTATAAAACTTACAAATGTCAAAATGCAATATTCCGAAATGTCAAATGTTCCAATATTCAAGTATTAAAATTACAGATGTCAAATACTATATTACCAAATGTCAAAAGTTCAAATGTCAAAACTAATAAATGTCAGAAATTTAAAGTGTCAAATTGTGAACTGTCAAATATTGCATTGTATTCATTTGTCACGTGGAACAATGTCCCCCCACAACACCAGTACGGACTTTAGCTAAAGGTATATTGAGTTAAAAGTCAAGTCAATAAATTGTTTGTCATTGTTTATAATATTGTAGTAAAGGTGACCTGGTTATGTCTAATTGTTGGTTTAGGATGACGTTTGGATTGGTATTAGCTAGTCTACATATTTCTAGGGCTTCCAGACCTGACATTTTTCTACCCTTATCACAACAGGAATGCAAGACTCTAAAATTGACTTTAGGGTCGAATTGGTGATTTTCAACAAGGAGATGCTCTGCGAAATTAGACTCCGTTTTTTTGAGCCGCCAGCCACTAATATGCTCTGCAACTCTAATTTTGAATGATCGGCCAGTTTGGCCAGCATATTTTTTATTACAGCTAACACAAGTGAGTTCGTAAATGCCACTTTTTTGCTCAATTGGGACTGTGTCCTTATTGTTGCATAATTAGTTGTGTAGTTTGTGAGTACCTACTATAAAATGCTGGCCTACATTCTGAGAGACTCCTGGCACACTTATAGGAGATATTACCATGTAAGGTATGCGAGCCCATCGTTTCTCCTGCGTATTCAAATTGGTGGGCATACCTCCCCCGTATGCCAGTTTAGTAGCAGCCTTTGATCTTTTTTTGTGTTACCATTTTGTCTATTAATTGGGGTGTGTAGCCGTTATTTATGGCTATTGATTTAATACACGCTAATTCCTCCCCAAAATCATCCTGCGACATTGGTATAGACAGCAATCTATGCACCATTGAGTGAAACGCAGCATGCTTATGGCTTAGTGGGTGTCTGGATTTAACGTGTATAACACTATCAGTGAATGTAGGCTTCCTATAAATTCAAAATCAAAAATCAAAATCAAATATCATTTATTTACTTAGGCATACAAATGCACTTGTAAATGTCACTTATATAAACCAAAAAGTTACCACCAGTTCACAACGCGACCCACCTGAGAAGAACTGGCAAGAAACTCAGCGGGTTATTCTTTTAACTACTCTATTTACAACTTTATTAATGAATCTAAAAACTATGCATTTTAACAGTTTTTTGAGAATCTAGCAGAGCAGGTCATTTCCAGGCTTCCTTATCCATCAAGTAATCACCAACCGTATAGTAGCCCTTGCTGTATAATTTAACTTTAACAAACTTTTTGAATTTATTTAGGGACATACTCTTAATTTCGTTAGGTAACCTGTTGTAAAAGCGTATACAGTTACCCCTGAAAGAATTACTGATTTTATGCAATCTGCTATGATAAACAGCGAGGTTATTTTTATTTCTAGTGTTGACATTGTGTCTATCACTTAACTTATGGAAACTAAGTAAATTTCTTTGTACATACATAAGATTTTCAAAAATGTATTGAGATGCTACTGTAAGAATATTAACCTCTTTGAATGTTTCGCGCAGAGAGATCCTTGGACCTAATCTATATATAGCTCTTATGGCTCGCTTTTGTAAAATAAAAATAGAATTTATATCTGCGGCATTGCCCCACAGTAGAATACCGTAAGACATTATACTGTGAAAGTAACTGAAATAAACTATTCTAGCCGTATCTACATCAGTCAAGTGCCTTATTTTTTGCACAGCAAATGCTGCTGAACTTAATCTACTAGCTAGTTTTACAATATGTGGACCCCATTGTAAACCAGCAACGACCGTTAACCCTAGGAACGTCATTGATTCCACAAGTTCCAACTCTCGACCATTAAGTTGAACATTGGTGTCTGACTGTGTTACATTCGGCAAGGTAAACTTAATACATTTAGTTTTATTATCATTCAGTCTAAGATTGTTAGTGTTAAACCAATGAACCACTTTCAAGATTGCATTGTTTACATCGTCATAGTTATCTAATTGTCGTTTGACTTTGAAAATCAAAGAAGTATCATCAGCAAACAAAACAATCCTGTTGTTGTCCCCCATGTAAAAGGGTAGGTCATTAAAATATATAAGGAATAAAAATGGGCCGAGTATTGAACCCTGCGGGACGCCCATAGTAACTACTGATCCTACTGAACGTGTACCATTAACATCGACTCTCTGAATTCTATTGTTCAAATATGAAGTCATTTTAAATTCATGTCTATTGTTTGTTAGGCTAATGGTAATGTCAAGAAAATTTATTATGCTATGTCCTATTTCTATTGTGAAAAATATATTGGAGTTAATGCTATTAAGAAATATCAAAAAATGATTCAACCTATCTACACCTCCGGTCCATAAACAAATGACGTCATCTACGTATCTGTACCAATAAATAATTTCCGGTTTATAAATACTATTGTTTAAAATTTGCTTTTCAATGTGATTCATAAATATGTCTGCACATAGTAATGAGAGGGGACTACCCATAGCAAGGCCATCAATCTGTTTATAAAATTTATTACCAAACTAGCTGATGCCCGCAGCTTCGCCCGCGTAAAATTTGTTCCCGTTGCTGCTTCCCGTATTTTATCCCCTTGGGGGTAAAATTTATCGAAATCCTTTCTTAGCGGATTCCTACGTCATAACATCTACCTGCATGCCAAATTTCAGCCCGATCCGTCCAGTGGTTGTTGCTGTGCGTTGATAGATCACTATGTCAGTCAGTCAGTCACCTTTGAATTATATCGACGGTAAAAAGGAAAAACACTTGAAGCGACAATTTTTGAATTTTACAGGAGAGCCAATCAAAGTTGAGTTTTATCGAAAAAAAATCATAAAAAATTCTAATTTGGAGTTAGACAAATCAGCGAAAAAACCGTTTCTTAATTTTTTAAGTACTTTCTTCCATTAAACATTGAAAAAATCCCTAAGCATTATAAGAGGAGTTATGCGTCGCTTCAGTTTTTTTCACTAAATACTGCGCAAGGAAAAACGCATTAACTACAAAACCAGTGTCTTTACAAACGCAAGGAAAAACACATTAAGTGACAAGCAATGGGTGATCAAGCTTGGAGGAAAAACAACTGAAGCGCCATGCAGCCTAAGATACAAGGATGTGGAAAAACAAGTTTTCCAACAAGAGAATAAAATATTAAGCTAAGGAAAAACCCAATAACCACTACTAAATGATCATTATATTTTGATTTTTTAACTGTAATCCCTCCTACGCTATAGATATATACCAAAATAAAAGCAAGAATGTAAGAATACAATAATTAAAATAGTTTTTTTTTGTTTTAAAAGCTTACTGGTTTACAGTATTGCACAAATAAAACCCATTCCTGGAACAAAACACAAATTTTCTTTTTAGAAAATAGTTAAAAAGAGAAAAAAGCATCTAAAACATTGTAGAGTAAAAATTACTTTATTTATACCCAATGGCGACACGTGACAGTACAAAATGTCACTACTCCAATACATCCCAAGGGTGTCGTAAGAAGGGAATACTTTCGCAAAAAAAACCGTGCCCAAAGTAGGTGTATTCATGGACAACTTTAAGCCTCGATCCTTCAACGTAGATTGGTCACGGCACGACATGCTCATTGAACGTGACCTTGGATTTGTCCAAGTTCATGCTGAGTCCAATACGTCGAGACTCTTCGCTTAGACTATACGGCATCCCACTCAACTGTTCAAATGTTTCCGCAACTATGACGATGTCGTCGGCAAACCGAAGGTGTGAGATGCGTTCACCATTTATATTCACGCTCCACCCATCCTAGTTTAGCGACTTAAAGACGTCCTCAAGCGCATTGGTGAAAGTTTCGGGAATATCACATCGCCCTGTCTTACACCTCTGCGCAGTGTTATAGGATCGGTCCTCTTATTCTCCAATTGGACGGATAAGGTAGCGGTATCATACAAACACCTCAACAGCTCTCGTAGTCCACGAAAGCCATACACTGCGGCAGCTGCGGCTAATTGTACTCGTTTGTCTTCTGTACAATCTGCCGAACAGTATGGATGTGGTCCACGGTACTAAAACTTTTTCAAAACCCGGCTTGCTCCTTTGGCTGGAACTCATCAAGTTTCCCAGCGAGGAGGTTTGTGACTACTTTCGAGAACAACTTGTAGACATGGCTCAGGATTGAGATGGGTCTGTAATTCTTCAGTAAGGATTTATCACCGTTTTTGAAGAACAGCGCCATCGCACTCCCGCTCCACGCCTTGGGTGTCTGACCCTTCTGGAGGACGGAATTAAATATGCTCGTAAGCTCTCTAAGGATCGGAGTCCCACCCACTTTCGGGAGTTCAGTCGTAATTCCGTCCTCTCCAGGAGATTTGTTAGATTTCAGTTGTTTGAGAGCCGCCCTGACCTCGCCCTGGTGA
Organism: Miltochrista miniata; assembly: GCA_933228765.1. Classification (NCBI taxonomy): domain Eukaryota; kingdom Metazoa; phylum Arthropoda; class Insecta; order Lepidoptera; family Erebidae; genus Miltochrista; species Miltochrista miniata. The sequence continues at coordinate 12,780,151 of OW121763.1, read as the reverse complement.
ATGTGGTATATCCTCTGTGTACCGGCGCGTTAACGGGGCTCTATGGTCCGTGAAGCATAGAGGTCTGTGTAAAAGTACTCAATTTCCTCGAGAATCTCGAACCTTGAGGTCATGGTTTTGCCACTCGTTGTTTTAAGTTTCGTTAGACGGGGTACTCCGAGCTGCTGAGCAAAGACCTTGGTGCCCCTGTTCTGTTCAATAGCATTCTCGACGACAGTGGTGTTGTAGCGTCTGAGGTCGCGTCTTACCAGCTTTCGAATTTTGACGTTTATGTCTCTTAGTTCTAATGAAGATGCTGACTTAAGTAGCGTTTCCCGTCTGATCCTCGTAAGTTCGAGATTCTCCAGCGAGAGTTTCGAACACCTTTATTTGCCTTTCCTGAACAAAAACTTTCGGGACTCTTGCTGCAGTGTTTTGCCCGTTGTGTTGGTTTTATCGTGAACGCAGTCAGTGGTTTCCAGCAAATCGAAACAATTTTGAAGTTCAATCCAATTGGAACCTTTCGGATCCCAATGCCATCTGGAGCGACTAGGTCGGACGGTAGGCTTCATCATCTGGGCCGTTTAAAATTAAAGATGCTCGGACAAGTCAGTGATCACTACCAGTATTAAACCTGTTAATCACAGAAACATCTCTAAATGTACACCTCCTGTCCGTTAAGAAGAAGTCTATCTCGTTCCTAGTGAGCATGTGCCCCAGTCATTTTTGAGCCCGAAGCCAAAAGGAACGATTTTCGTTTCGCCGCGTTCTTGTACTCCCACTTTGGCGTTGAAGTCCCCCATTACAACGTTATAGTGAGCCTTGGCAGTCCCGTGTAGTGCTTTGGATATGTCTTCGTACACTGCCTAGGCAGTGCTCTTCGAGGTCGGCACATACACCTATATCACTTTCAGGGAGTACCTGTCAGTGAGCTTGAGTATGAGGTATGCTTCCCGAGCCGAAACAATTGATTTCCATAACGCTGCTAACGAGGTCCTTTTTCACCGTAAAACCGACACCGCCATCGGTAAGGCTCCTTCTGTCACTCTCTCAAAAGTAGAACAGGTCGCCTGACGCAAGGGTTAGCGTGTCCTCCCCCTGTCTTCGGAAATCTACGCTTTAAAGAAACATTTTTGGGAACTTACAATTTACTAAAACACGCACTCTCTTTGGCCGCTGTTCGCAGAGCGCCGACACGACAATGTGACGTGCCGCAAAGGTGGTTCACCGGTGAATGAAGCGCCACGTCACGTGTCACTTAATTATAAAGGTTACGTAACTTCCACAAAAGAGACAAAAATACATTGCATGTAGCGACATAAATGGTTTTGAACAGTTAACTTAAGTGTACACTATTTAAAACAATGTTTACTTTAAGCGACAATCGTCTTTATTTAGGTAGTTGACGAAATTAAATGAACCGACGTTATGGGAATAAAGGACGAAGTCGGTTAATTTAAAAGTTTCTGTTAAAAAAATTGATGGTGTTACTTTAACCGACACTATCGATTCTTTCTGCAATTGCAAAAAATACTGAAATCCATAATATGCCATAATGATCGTGAAGGCAAAACACATTAACTCCATTTTAAAGATACAATGAAAGCAAGGAAAAACGATTGTAGCGACTAGGCACTAGTGATACATGAGTGCGCCAAAACACCTGTGGTGCTTTACATCGCATTTCCTACGACGGAGAAAAACGATTTAAGTGACTTAGGATATTCGATTTATTCATAGAAAAGGAAAAACGCATAAAATTACAACCTTACTATGGAGTCGGTACTTTAAGCGGTAATTTGACCAAATTCGCTACAATTTAGTGTCACTTCATTTAGCGTCTGAATAAAATAAGCCTAAAAGTGCCATTACTTGAAGCGACACCAAAGTGGTCAGATCGCTACAAAACCAAGACCAATCGACGCGGAAAAATTCGCTGATTCCGAATATGTATATAACTCATTTTCGACCAAAGTGTCGCTTAAAGTGTTTTTCCTTTTTACCGACGATATATATTTAGATTTAAAATAATTTTGGTCTAGGCACACAGATATGGCATGTTCCAAGTCTATGGATATCTGAGGGTCGACTACAGATTGTATTAAAATATCTTTAATAGCATTTTTACATTCCTTTATAGGAATGCTCGGAAACAATTTTTTTACGTCAAATGAAACTAACATGGCATGGTCTGGCACCTGGATATTTTCAATCTTACTTACAAGTTCGAGGCTATTCTTGATTGTATTTGTAGGAACGAAGTTCGTATGTCGTTTAAATAGCTGGTTAACCTCTTTAGCTAACTTGTAAGCTGGTGCTCCAGTGTATGCCACTACTGGACGAATAGGAACTTCCGGCTTGTGCAGTTTATAGTAGCCATGAAGTTTAGGGGGTTGAGGATTCATCACTTTTAGTTTGTAGGAGCTCTTACCGAAAATGCTATTGGCTGATTGTAATGTTCCCTTCACGGCTTCGTTAAACTTTCATCTCTTCATCTTGGGTCTGAGAGACCCATCATTTGTGGAGCTACAAAAAGATCCAACTAAAAAGTTTAACGAAGTCGTGAAGGGAACATTACAATCAGCCAATAGCGTTTTCGGTAAGAGCTCCTACAAACTAAAAGTGATGAATCCTCAACCCCCTAAACTTCATGGCTACTATAAACTGCACAAGCCGGAAGTTCCTATTCGTCCAGTAGTGGCATACACTGGAGCACCAGCTTACAAGTTAGCTAAAGAGGTTAACCAGCTATTTAAACGACATACAAACTTCGTTCCTACAAATACAATCAAGAATAGCCTCGAACTTGTAAGTAAGATTGAAAATATCCAGGTGCCAGAGCATGCCATGTTAGTTTCATTTGACGTAAAAAATTTGTTTCCGAGCATTCCTATAAATGAATGTAAAAATGCTATTAAAGATATTTTAATACAATCTGTAGTCGACCCTCAGATATCCATAGACTTGGAATACGCCATATCTGTGTGCCTTGACCAAAATTATTTTAAATCTAAATATATATAATTCAAAGGTGACTGACTGACTGACATAGTGATCTATCAACGCACAGCAAAAACCACTGGATGGATCGGGCTGAAATTTGGCATGCAGGTAGATGTTATGACGTAGGAATCCGCTAAGAAAGGATTTCGATAAATTTTACCCCCAAGGGGATAAAATACGGGAAGCGGCAACGGGAACAAATTTTACGCGGGCGAAGCTGCGGGCATCAGCTAGTTTGGTAATAAATTTTATAAACAGATTGATGGCCTTGCTATGGGTAGTCTCCTCTCACCACTATGTGCAGACATATTTATGAATCACATTGAAAAGCAAATTTTAAACAATAGTATTTATAAACCGGAAATTATTTATTGGTACAGATACGTAGATGACGTCATTTGTTTATGGACTGGAGGTGTAGATAGGTTGAATCATTTTTTGACATTTCTTAATAGCATTAACTCCAATATATTTAGGACATAGCATAATAAATTTTCTTGACATTACCATTAGCCTAACAAACAATAGACATGAATTTAAAATTTATAGGAAGCCTACATTCACTGATAGTGTTATACACGTTAAATCCAGACACCCACTAAGCCATAAGCATGCTGCGTTTCACTCAATGGTGCATAGATTGCTGTCTATACCAATGTCGCAGGATGATTTTGGGGAGGAATTAGCGTGTATTAAATCAATAGCCATAAATAACGGCTACACACCCCAATTAATAGACAAAATGGTAACTCAAAAAAGATCAAAGGCTGCTACTAAACTGGCATACGGGGGAGGTATGCCCACCAATTTGAATATACAGGAGAATCGATGGGCTCGCATACCTTACATTGGTAATATCTTCTATAAGTGTGCCAGGTGTCTCTCAGAATGTAGGCCAGCATTTTATAGTACTCACAACCTACACAACTCATTATACAACAATAAGGACACAGTCCCAATTGAGCAAAAAAGTGGCATTTACGAACTCACTTGTTCTAGCTGTAATAAAAAATAAGTTGGCCAATTTGGCCGATCATTCAAAATTAGAGTTGCAGAGCATATTAGTGGCTGGCGGCTCAAAAAAACGGAGTCTAATTTCGCAGAGCATCTCCTTGTTGAAAATCACCAATTCGACCCTAAAGTCAATTTTAGAGTCTTGCATTCCTGTTGTGATAAGGGTAGAAAAATGTCAGGTCTGGAAGCCCTAGAAATATGTAGACTAGCTAATACCAATCCAAACGTCATCCTAAACCAACAATTAGACATAACCAGGTCACCTTTACTACAATATTATTATAAACAATGACAAACAATTTATTGACTTGACTTTTAACTCAATATACCTTTAGCTAAAGTTCGTACTGGTGTTGTAGGGGAACATTATTCCACGTGACAAATGAATACAATGCAATATTTGACAGTTCACAATTTGACACTTTAAATTTCTAACATTTTATTAGTTTTGACATTTGAACTTTTGACATTTAGTAATATAGTATTTGACATCTGTAATTTTAATACTTGAATATTGGAACATTTGACATTTCGGAATATTGCATTTTGACATTTGTAAGTTTTATAATGTTTGTAAAATAGCAATATCACAAAATGAAATAAATTTATTCTCTCTATTTTTTGGGGTAAATGTGGAAAATAATAGATCATTTGGTACGTTGATATGTAAAACATAATTGTAACATACATTTAACAAAAATATTTAAATTTGTAATTTCCCTAAATTTGGGGAAAATTTATAACCTGGTACCTCTTTTAGATTCGTATACCTACACTACAAAAATGTTATTGTTAGTGTGTTTTCGAGACAGTAATACCTTTTCCTCCCATCTAGACCTTTGAAGATGCTGTAAAGCGAAACCGGTCAGGTTTATAATAATAAATATTGTGGAATAGTACAAGTGTCGTTTTCAATATATTACATTATTGTGTTGAAATCTTCTTATCGGCAATAGCGTTTGTTTACAAAAATAGTTGAAATAATCAGTATTTAAAATTTACCATGAAGGTGACGATGAGAATCGTAAAAAGTAGAAATAGCCAAAAACAAAACAAATCAATCTGAATCTGTAGAGCATTTTCAAGAAGATTTCATACAAACATACATACATTATAGTCACGCCTTTATCCTCGAAGGGGTAGGCAAAGGCATAGTGTTCGCCCACATTTCACCTTATAGTTTACATAGGTGGTGAGCACTCTCTCACTTCGTGGGAGCTGATCTGGAAGTGCAGGAGGAGCCGAATTTTCCTATGCAAAATTCTCGCCCAAAAAGGGGGATGTGTGACGTCACGTCGGACTACCACCTCGCGCGCGCGGCGGGCGATGCGCGAGTTAAGGAACCCCAAAACCCTAACATCGGCTTCATCAGCTGAATATTCGATAGACGTCAGCAATATTACCCCAGACTTGCGTCTATTGGTAACGTGCTGAATTAGCAATAAGATAGTATATAAGATTTGCATTTTGTTAAATTAGATCAATTACTGTTACGCTGTTCTTCTGAAATAAAGTATTTTTTTTAAATCTACTCGCTGTCGGCAACTTAATTGGCGCTAAGGACAGGATCCTTGTAGTCAGTGTTCACGTATCCAGATCTACAAGAAGCTCTGACGTCCGTCTCTACGGTTAGGCAAGGATCCGAACAAATAAATTTATTGAGGAGCCACCAGTGACAGAGCCAGCCAGCAGTAATTCACGGAGGACATGTGGAAATCTGCGGATCCGTGAATAAATCTTTTCACCATTCCTTTCAGCTCTCCCTATTGTTTCCACCTTGTTATAACTTTGTGTGTGTGTATTATTAGGGATTGGACAACGCCATAATAATATTCGCATAGGTTATTAGTGTATTAGGTTGGACGTTAATTTACGTTATTTTATTTAGGTACCAGTATTTGTTTTTCTCTCTTTTAGTTTAAATATTTTTTATTGAAATGGAAGGAATAGTCCGTGTCCCGCAAGAGATGATTAAGAGCATACCTCTATTCAGTGGCGAGGCGCGAACACTCCCTTTATATATTAAGAAGTGTGAATTCATATTAAAAACCTTTTCCGGTAGTGCAGAACAGAACGAATACCTATTTCATGTTCTCACGAGTAACCTACTCAGGCGAAGCAGCTATTTTAATAGGTGAAAGGGACTCCATAGAAAACTGGCAACAATTAAATCATTTACTCAGCCAGCACTTTGGTGACCCGCGAACAGAAGAGTGTTTAGCATACGAGTTAGAGACATGTAGAATAAATAAGGGTGAAAGCTACTCAGATTTTTGCTCTAGAATACAACATATGAGAAGTGTATTGTTCGCCAAGTTATCAGAATCTAACTCTGACGAAGCCTTACGCCGAGCAAAACGTATAATTTACAGCAATAGAGCCTTTCATGTGTTTTTATATAATTTACCACAGCATTTAGTACGAGTAGTTCGACTACGAGACGCTGCTTGCTTAGAAGACGCGTTAAAAATGACTATTTTTAACGCGTCTTCTAAGCAACGCGTTATTTATTTTAGAGTCAAACATCGTTTGGAAATTTTGTTCTTCTAAGACTTTAGAAGAACAAAATTTCTAAACGATGTTTGACTCTAAAATAAATAACCGCCCTAACTTCAATAGAACAAATCGTTCTCATTTTGCTAGCCCTAACCAATGTCACAATTCCCAGAACTTATCAAGTGCACATGCACCGAACAACACTGCGAGTTCATCATTTACACCGAACAATTCGCATCAGTTTAGGAACTTCAGACAGCAGGATAGTAATCGTAATTATTTTAATAATTTTAGTCGTAGAAACAGCTATAATAACAATTACTCGTCACCGTCCGCAAATAGCTCATCGCTTCCGTTTGCGCAACAGAGCCGACCGGACACGCATACACCACGTCAACCGCCTTTTGCACCGCTTGCACATTCTTCAGGTTCGAACACCGATGTCACGATGCGCACTGCGATTTCTAGGCGTGTTAATTACACAAATAATGATAGTTATTACGATCAGAATATGCATCATTCGAATTATGAGTTCCAGGAATCAGTTCCCGAGGATTATAATGCCGAAAATTTTCACATAACGGCCTCCTCAATAGGGAACGAATAAAATTAAATTATGATAATCGTTTGAACTTGCCATACATTGTTTTACCTGAGTTAAACGCAGTTTTTATGATTGATACCGGTAGTGAGAGGTCGTTTATTAGTCCGCATATTGCGAATAAGTATTTTAGGCATTATTTACAGTATGAGCCGTTCCAAGTCGTTAGTACTCACGCTACGAGTACACATAGTGAAACTACAGTTATACCTTTACTGAATACTTTTAGATGTAAGGAATTGCATAAGTTTTATATTTATACAGTAGACGAAAGATATAATAGGTTAATAGGTATTAATTTGTTAAAACAATTGCAGGCTAAAATAAACTATGAAGGTCTTACTTTACACCTTAGGAATACAAATATTCCGATTATTTATGCACCGTCTAAGAGAGAGGTATACCATTTACCTTCTCGTAGCGAATGCAGGGTTAGGCTCCCGGTCAATTTGTTGAACGAAGAGGCTATATTAGGTTTTAAGCAGTTTAGGCAAGGGATAAGAATGCCCGAGGCTTTAGTTAAGTGTGAGAATGGTTTTGCCACCACTGTTATTCAAAATTATAACAATGATTCCAGTGACTTAGTTGTTACAGGACCTTTTAGAGTAGAACCTTATATACAGAACCAGTCTTCCAGAGTAAATTTTACGGGAGATCAGAAAAGAGTAGATGACTTACTTCTACAAAATTTAGAGAAATTACGGCTAGATCATATGAACCAAGAGGAACGTAGGACCATTGAAAATCTCTGTAGGGAATATAAGGATATTTTTATTGTGAGGACATCCCTTTAAGTTTTACTAATCAAGTTAAGCATAATATTAGGACAGTAAATGAGGACCCTATAAATATTAAAGCATATAGGCTTCCTCCTGTGCAAACACAAGAGATTAAGAGTCAGGTAGAGAAAATGCTTAGAGACAATATTATCCAAGAATCTCATTCTCCTTGGAGTGCTCCCGTGCATTTGGTTTCCAAGAAGATGGACTCATGTGGGAAACAAAAATGGAGAATGGTGGTAGATTACAGACGTCTCAATGAGATTACAATCGATGATAAGTACCCTTTACCCAACATCAACGACCTGTTCGATATGTTAGGGAAAAGTACTTATTTCTCGACTCTGGACTTAGCCAGTGGGTATCACCAGATAGAGGTAGCAGAGGAAGATAGGGATAAGACGGCTTTTAGCACCCCGTCAGGCCACTATAGCTTCAATCGCCTTTCCTTTGGTTTGAAGACGGCCCCTGCTACGTTTCAAAGGGCTATTGATAACGTCCTGCGAGGTTTACAGGGATTACATTGCCTAGTATACCTTGATGATGTCATTATCTTCTCAAAAAGCCTTCCAGAGCACGTAGAGAAACTCAGGAAAGTCTTTGACCGTTTCCGTCAAACTAACTTGAAGGTACAGTTAGATAAATCCCATTTCCTTAGAAAGGAAGTCCTTTACTTAGGACATACTATTACAAGTGAAGGGTTGAAACCTAATAACGATAAAATTGATGCCGTGTTGAGATATCCTATAACGAGACCGTAACTCAAATTAAAAGTTTTCTAGGGCTCATAGGGTATTATAGGAAGTTTATAAAAGATTTTGCGAAAATAACGAGACCCATGACAGCCTGTTTAAAGAAAGGTCGTAAAGTTATTATTGACGATGAATATAGAGAATGCTTCGAAACTTGTAAGCAACTCTTAACCAATGCACCTTTGTTACAATACCCTGATTTCAGTAAGAGTTTTATTTTAACTACTGATGCATCTAACTTTGCGATAGGGGTTGTATTGTCACAAGGAACTGTAGGTTCAGATAAACCAGTAGCATATGCTAGTAGGACTCGGAGTGATACGGAAACTAGATATAGTACGATAGAGAAAGAGCTTTTAGCTATAATTTGGGCTGTAAAGCATTTTAGACCATACTTATACGGTAACAAGTTTACCATTTTCACCGACCATAGGCCATTAGCTTGGTTGTACTCTCTCAAGGAACCTAACAGCAAGCTAACACGTTGGCGATTAAGATTAGAAGAGTATGATTTTGAGGTTCGCTACAAAAAGGGACCCCAAAATACAAATGCAGACGCCTTATCGAGAGTCAAACTCAACGCGATAGACAATGATTTGGACTCAATATTTGTAAATGTAGGCGACAGAAAGGAGCGTATCCAGAACATTGTAGAGGAACTAGAACATGACCTCTCACTCAACGAAACCCCTTTAGAAACCATAGAGCTATCAGATTCTGATGATGGAGTTACCGCGAACTCTGTTTCCAATAGGGAACACGAAGGGATTCCTATATTAAATGAGGCAGTAGATTCTAAGGCTAGGCAAATATTAGTTCACTCATGGTTTAAGGATAAAATGGCAGTTAAAGACATCTCGAACAATAAACAAAAAATTCTCGAGGTTCACTTGCCAACAGATAATGATAGATTAGTTAAAGATTTTCTGAAGGAATACATAGACCCTAAGCACAAATATTTCATTTACTTTGAACACCCATCTTTTAGGAAAATATTTACCAACGTAGTTATTAAACTATTTAAGAAGAATACCGTTAAGTTAACAGAATGTACAGAAAGAGTGATTAACCTTACACAGTCAGAAGAAGACCAAAAGGAAGTCATCTTGAAATATCATGATGGTAAAACCTGTCATAGGGGTATCAAAGAAACATTAGCCAAACTTAGGAGACATTATTGGTGGGCAAATATGAGCGAAACAGTAACAGCTGTCATAAATGCCTGCGAAGCTTGTAAGAAAATGAAGTATGATAGAAAACCCACTAAGCCGCAGATTCAATTAACTCAAACCCAAGACAATCCATTTCAGGAAGCCTTCATGGATTTGCTATATATTGAAAGTAAATATTATTTAACCATAGTGGATGCATTTAGTAAGTTAGCACAAGCCGTAGAAGTACCTAATAGGAGTACACCATCGATAGTTAGAGCACTAATCAAATATTTTAGTATTTATGGATTACCTACAAAGATAAGTTGCGATTCAGGAACTGATTTTAATAATACATTAATTAAAGAGATGTTAAGTTTATATAAAATTGAACTCCACATATGAACTCCGAATAACCCGAGTTCCATGGCGATAGTCGAGCGATTCCACTCAACTATTATCGAAATCTATAGGTTAGCCAAGTATGAGAAAACAGATTTAGATGCGTCATCTGTCATGACTTATGCTATTATGGCTTGGCTTACAATAACAGTATTCATTCAGCCACAGGTTTCACGCCTTTTGAATTAGTATTTGGCCATACTGATATTGGAAATGTATTCGATATTGATAGGGAAAGAATTTTAACTCAAAATTTACTCCTAGATCATAGGAAACGTCTTAAGACATTGTACGAATTTATAGCGGAAAAGTTAGAAACAGATAAGACAAAAGTTAGGGATAAGAGAGGCGGAGAAGAAGTCCCGGTTCTTAAAACAGGTGACAACGTTTTTATGAAAAACACGAGAATTAGGAAAGCGAAAGAAAAACCACGATACGAAAAAGCCAAAGTTACGGGTGAAACCCAGCGTAATATCGTCCCGGTAGAACTAAATAAACGTTCCACCAAAGTAGCGATTAAAAATGTAAAACGTCCTCTACAGATCCTCCCTAGTACTTCTGGTACTAGTAGCATCAGCGCTCACGCTGGACCTTCAAGACCTCGGTCAGAATCCGGGCATAGCGTCATTGAAGATGGGCACAGCAGTGAAGAGGATTAGTTATTGGACTATATTTAAGACATTAGATTTAGAATCTTTAGAGTTACAAATAGATAGTAATATTCGGGATTTTAGCAAATTAAAAGTAGAAATTAGAGAAATAGGACTATTTAACGAAACGACAGGAATGGAGAACCAAATAGAATATTTAGTTAAAATAACACAGGAAAGACTAGCTCAAATAATACCATTTAACCCTAGGAGCAAACAAGCTTTCTTTAATCCACTAGGTTCAGTCATAAAAGCCATTACTGGAAATCTAGATGAAAATGATGCTATTAGGTATGATAAGGCAATCAAAACATTACGAAAGGAAGAACATGTTGTAGAGCGGAAGGTTTCGTCAATGCAGAAAGCTTTTGATAAGTTAGTGAATGATTCGGAAATCATTAATTCTAATATTCAAAACTTGGGTTTACAAACGAATGAAATAGAAAAACTAGCTAGAAATGAATTCAAATTTAACTTGTTTCATATATTGAATTCTATGTATCAGATCTTGGGTAGCTTTTGAAATTGTTACGGAGAGATTCAAGAGGTAGAGTCAGCTATTGCTTTTAGTAAACTTAATATTCTTCATCAGTCAATTATAAATAGTTCCGAATTGTTTAATACTTTAGAAATTATTAGTAGACATGCTAGGACCATATTTCCCGTAAGTAAGAATAACTTAATTAAACTAGAACGTAATATCATTGTCAAATCATTTTTAAATAATTATAGGTTGGTATTTGTCCTAGAAGTCCCCTTAATACACGAGGGAACATACAATTATTACAAGGTTATCCCTATCCCTATTTTCCAGCATCCAAACACATTTACTATCATTCCTAAATACCCTTACCTTATGGTGAATAGATTGAAATATGTTCCTGTAGCAAACCCATGCACAAAGGTTGAAAATGATTTATACCTTTGCAACGAAGACAACCTGGTCCAGTACCCGACTGAAACCTGCATCGAACAAATTATGCTGATGAAAAATAACTACAGCTGCTGCATACAAAACCACATTAGAATCGAAGAAACCAAGGTTCAGAAAGTTTCCGAAAACCAATGGTTGGTTTACTCCAAAGATGGTGTGGTCATCACAGAAAATTGTAATACCGAAATACACAAGCATAACGTATTGGGAACGTATTTGTTGACTTTAAACCAACAGTGTGAAACACAATTCGGCGATTTATTGATAGCCGCTTCATCAAATAGCTCGATATCCAGCTTCCAGCTCCAGTTGGTCCAGATGCCAGTAATACCCCACGAAATGAAGACAAGAACGAAGAAAATAGACTTAAGAAATGTGGACTTTAGTGACATTAAGGAAATTTTACACAGTGCAAAACTCAGGAAAAATTACAGTGACGAAAACGAGTTATTTACTATGGACATAAATGTTTGGACTATCTGTTTGTATTGTATAGTTATAATTGTAATAATTTAAATATTGTGGAAACTTATTTTTTTTTATATTTTTAGCCGAAATTCTTCGAAGTCACCTGAGATGCCTTCGAATAATTTCTCTCTTGGGGGGGGGGGAGGAGTTAAGGAACCCCAAAACCCTAACATCAGCTTCATCAGCTGAATATTCGATGGACGTCAGCAATATTACCCCAGACTTGCGTCTATTGGTAACGTGCTGAATTAGCAATAAGATAGTATATAAGATTTGCATTTTGTTAAATTAGATCAATTACTGTTACGCTGTTCTTCTGAAATAAAGTTTTTTTTTTAAATCTACTCGCTGTCGGCAACTTAATTCGCGCACCGCGACACTCTTCGCCCCTCGTCGCCTCCTCCACGCCCTTTATATAGACCTGCAAGCGGTCGCTGCCCTCTCTCACTACTACGGCCGCCCTTCAGGTGATGCACTCGTCTCCATCATCACCTCGGCTGGATCTGGTGGTCTAGGGGATACCGAAGAACCCTCCCCTACTTGCTCACTAACTAACTGTACTTGTACATCTGTTCTTTACCTATTCTTTGACACGCTTCTGGGAAGTCCAGAGTGATCCCAGGAGTTCCCAGGCGGTTCAGTAGTTTAGGTAAGGGTATATAATTTGTCCTGGAGTCAATAATGCAAGTATCACTGAGTATTTTGCTTTTATTTTAATTTCACAATATTAACTTATATCTAACTTAACAACTAGGTACTCATCCGGATTCTGGGACTTCCTTCCTCCAGGATTTGAAAAATATGCATTATGGCTCTACGCCTATATTTTCAACAAATAGTTGCTTACGGGTATAAGCAGGGGTTTTTAACTCAAAACTTGGAAGCTCATTCTGAAAAGAACAAACAATATATTTTATATACACCCTCTTCAACCATAGATTTACCTAAACTTTCCCTTACTATTTTTTTTTAACCCCATTTTAAAACATTTAATATACAAAGAACATTACCCCCTTTTCTAAATTTCACAAACGCCTGCCTGATAAAATAAATTTACTTAAAATATACTTTTTTACATAAAAATTACCCACAATTAATTTACTTAATAAATTTTATGACGTTGATGCTTACCAGAGCTTCCGTTTTCACAAATATAAATTTATTTAAATTCTTGGGCTATGTACGCCACCCACTGGTATTTTAGTGAAATATATTTTACAGAATAATTTACTTTGATGTAAATTTTCTTCGACAGTATGAAGTAAAATAAAAAATTTAGTTAGTTCCTGATTTTTTTCTATTCTACTAATGCGCACGCTTATATATAGCTTACATCCCACCATATCTCCTTCCATCAACTATCCCTACTATGACACTATTAAGGACACACCCATTATACCGACCTAAGTATAACCATTATACCTACGCTTAATAGCGCCTAATAAACTAATATAGCAAATCCATGATTTACGCCACAATATCCCCTCCCCAAGAGAAAATTTTGTCCCTATAGACAAAATTTAAGAACACTAATTCAATTTAAAAAGATTGAATTAGTATATAACAATCAATCTATAACAACTGTATTACTTAGATAATGTCTCCCAAAAATAAATAATTTAAATATTCCAATAGAGTAACTCTGATGGTGTTCACAAGATAGATAGAAGAAAAGACGTATTTAAGGCTTAATATTAAGAGATTCAGGTAATACGAACCGCCCGAATGTAATATAGAATATGGCTTAAATTGAAGACTGAGATTTCTATAACCGTCTCAGAGAAGAAAATTTATATAACAACATATACAACGATGTAATAACATTGTATATGTCTATATAACTGAATGCAATATATTTGCATATGATAAGCAAGCCTTTAAGAGCTTCCTATAGTACCACGTAAATCTGCGAGGGCAAGCTTACCGCTTCCGAGTGGCAGTATTTACTACAAAAAAACCAAGAAACAGAAATATAGCACTGAATACACCTACAGAATCATCCTACCAGAATTCTAACCAAAAATATACAAACAACCCAGAAAAAAAAATCACATTTACCAACCTTAACATTTCACTGAAATCCAAATCCAATATGTAATAACGTTTTCAAAACGTATGCATCAATATTAACATAATGCATGTGCATAAAACTTTCATAACTTTGTAATTCTTAATACTTTGTAATTTTATAAACTCACGGCACGTACACAACTTTCACATAACATGACAATGAATTCACAATGTGACCTCAAGCTTAACAATATTTCGAGGTACCCTCATAAATTTTCACAATTATTCATAAGGTCTCTTACACACTGACTTAAATTTCTAGTGTATGTTTGACTGTCCGCGACAACATCCAAAAGAAAATCAACACTCATTTTCAAATAATTTACCTGATATTGCTATTCTTGTCTTACTTACTTTAATTTAACTTGATTAGATCTAAAAAAAAATGACGTTAATTTTGTTTTAGAATAGGGGATTTTTTATTTTTTTTTTTTTAGCGATGCAGTTTATTTGTATGCAAAGTTACCTACTGACTACTTCAATTTCATAATTCACCGGACTCACCCATTCCTTTGAATAATGTGCCTTTCATACTCTCATATTCATCCCTTTCATACATTCATACATACTCATACATTTCACGCTCATAAAACACTCATGCACACTTGTGTCATCAATACAATCACATGATGACGCAATTCTTATATACAAGAGAATTTAGCTTAAATTTTATACTAAATCTCAACATTATCCATTAAAAACCGTATACTGTCCTTACGCTTATGGAATTATAATAGCGTGATGAAATGCAGTCTGTAAGAACCCTAACGATATTCAAATGATATTCACAACTACCCATACTTAGGAGAAAAATAAAATGATACTACCGTTTACAATTTACACCATTTTGGAATAATTTTATGATGATTATAATTAATTATTCTTTGTTATTATTAAGTTTAAATGTTCGTATTACTAACTATAACATAGCATTATTGGACTGATTTTACTGACGAAATTTGTTATAAACCCCAAAAAAATTTATATTACTAAGGTGGCTATCGATATAGAAAAGATATAACTTTTATGAAGGTGGCAGACAAACATACGGCCCACCAGAAGGACTGGCGGTCACCGCAGCCTATGAACATTTGCCTCACCATAGGCGACAAACTCATGCTGCCGAACCTGTAAAACCCTTTTATGACCCATTTTAAAGAACCCCATACTATTACTGTAGAAACTGGCTCATAACCACGAATTACTACTTCATAAGTTAATTCATTTTTATTGAGCAAGAAATACCTAATTTTATTGATATCCATATTAAACGGCTCTGGTAAGCACCGAATCACTCACAATTTTTAAGACACAAATCACTTTCTCTATTCACCTAGAACTACAATATCATTCAGATTTTCCTGAAACAATATACAAATTTTATAAAACAAAACCTACCGTGAATGGTTTGCATTCATATATCTTTAAAACATTAACAAATTTTATTTCTAACAAGAAGGTTCGTAACAATTTTAGTAATGTGGGTATAATTTTTGCGTTAAAGTTATTACAAGGAATTATCAAAAACAATGAGGGTAGAATTTTTTTCTTACGATGAACAATACAAAATATGAATATGACTATAAGCCAACAATTATATAATGAAAGATATTTTACTATTACAGTTTCAAGTAATAAATAACTGTAATTAAATTTGGGGACAAGCTACGTTAATAAAATAATTTTGTGTAAGAAAATTTTCAAATTTCGGAATA
This sequence comes from Miltochrista miniata, assembly GCA_933228765.1. Lineage (NCBI taxonomy): Eukaryota > Metazoa > Arthropoda > Insecta > Lepidoptera > Erebidae > Miltochrista > Miltochrista miniata. The sequence continues at coordinate 12,764,137 of OW121763.1, read as the reverse complement.
CCCGTTTAGCCAAAAAAAATATGTTAATGCAAAAAAAATGTTCAAATTTCGGGCATCCAGACTAGCATAGGCCAAGGGCGTCTAATCCTTGAAGTAGCACGAATTTCGGGGGAGGCTACCTGCTAACGGGAAACACCTTACAATAATTTTTTTTTAATTATATAGCAGTCACTAGACTCAGCAAATCTGCAATAACCAAATAAGGTATCAACTCCAGGACAATTAATTAAGTTCGGGCGCCATGACACGCTTCTAGGAAGTCCAGAGTGATCCCAGGAGTTCCCAGGCGGTTCAGTAGTTTAGGTAAGGGTATATAATTTGTCCTGGAGTCAATAATGCAAGTATCACTGAGTATTTTGCTTTTATTTTAATTTCACAATATTAACTTATATCTAACTTAACAACTAGGTACTCATCCGGATTCTGGGACTTCCTTCCTCCAGGATTTGAAAAATATGCAATATGGCTCTACGCCTATATTTTCAACAAATAGTTGCTTACGGGTATAAGCAGGGGTTTTTAACTCAAAACTTGGAAGCTCATTCTGAAAAGAACAAACAATATATTTTATATACACCCTCTTCAACCATAGATTTCCCTAAACTTTCCCTTACTATTTTTTTTTTAACCCCATTTTAAAACATTTAATATACAAAGAACATTACCCCCTTTTCTAAATTTCACAAACGCCTGCCTGATAAAATAAATTTACTTAAAATATACTTTTTTACATAAAAATTACCCACAATTAATTTACTTAATAAATTTTATGACGTTGATGTTTACCAGAGCTTCCGTTTTCACAAATATAAATTTATTTAAATTCTTGGGCTATGTACGCCACCCACTGGTATTTTAGTGAAATATATTTTACAGAATAATTTACTTTGATGTAAATTTTCTTCGACAGTATGAAGTAAAATAAAAAATTTAGTTAGTTCCTGATTTTTCTCTATTCTACTAATGCGCACGCTTATATATAGCTTACATCCCACCATATCTCCTTCCATCAACTATCCCTACTATGACACTATTAAGGACACACCCATTATACCGACCTAAGTATAACCATTATACCTACGCTTAATAGCGCCTAATAAACTAATATAGCAAATCCATGATTTACGCCACATCTTATCTATTCTAATAAACGCAGGTAAACTGCTGTATTGTACCAACCATAATTGTTCTCAATTATCTCCTTGGTAATCCTCACTGCATTTAGACTCGATAGGGTTGCTGACCCACCTATCACGTGACACAGGGCCATTCTTATATGGTGATATAAAAGAAAATGTGTATGAAAATTTACCAGAAGGGGCATATACAGGAGATAATTAATATTGTTAAATTGAATAAGTCATTGTACGGATTAAAAAGTTCGCCTAAGTCCTGGAATATTAAAATTAATGCTGTAATAACTCAAGAAGGCTTTATAAGGTCTAAATGTGATCCATGCTTGTATAAAAAGCATACTGATAAAGATAAAATGTTTGTTTTAATTTATTTAGACGATATACTAATTTGTGGAACTAATGAAAATGGGATCACTAACTTAAAAAAAAAACTTAAACAGAGAATTTAAGATGAAAGATTTAGGGTTAGTTTCAGACTTTTTGGGAATAAATGTGAATCAAAACTTAGAAAATGGCATAACTACAGTTTGTCTATAAAGTCGTGAAATGAATGTTTGAGGAACTAAAAATAGTTATGTGTGTGGCAACACTGGCAACAAGAAACATAAGTACGTCAGTTGTCAATGCTATCGTCGAATTTCGTTTACTCTCTCACTTAACTTTAATGTTTGGATTAAACTGCAACAAATTGAGACCAAACTACGCATAAAGGTTTGAGAAATGAGTAAAGAAAATCGGAGTGGTGCGCAGGAAGTGATTTTTAAAGTTTTCCAGTGATGTTTCGCGGAGTACCAATCTGGACAATTGTTGTGGGATTTTAAGGATGTTTATGAGCGAACAGCATCTTTGGTGGGTATGTAATCGTGTTATTGTTTGTTTTGAATCTGTCTGAAGTTACAAATTTACTGAATTTACGATTTGGAGACAAAAAAAAGGCATTGTTTGCATATTTTTAGGTTAGAATCTTAAACTTACAATCTACCTATAATGTAAGTCAGTGGTTAGAACAACATGGTTATTTTATAGTACGACCTACATTTTTGATACTCAGTTCAATCTGGTTTTCTACCAATTTTTATTTTGAATTAATTGCATCATGTCAATAGTTTGTTTCCAATATGTAATTAATTTTCTTTTTTTACTCTTTTCAGGAAAATCAGAGAGTACAGTTAGGCTAATAGTTAACGAAGGTTTTAATAATGAAGGAAAGTTTGAAACTCCTGAAGACGCTATTAGACCGGGGCTTCTGGATCTGGTTCAATAACTTTATTCTGGATCTGATTCAATAAAACAGAAACAAAATTAAAAATGTATAATGTGTTTTATTTATTAACTCACGTTCCCGCTTCCCGTAGGAACTTATTCCCGGGATGAAAGGAGCCTATGTGTTATTCCAGACTATAATGTATCCCTGTACCAAATTTCAGCCAGATCCCTTTAACTGTTCGAGCGTGTAAGAGTAATAAACATCCACACTCACAAACTGTCGCATTTATAATATTAGTAAGATTTTACTCGGAACGAACTCCTCGTATCAAAATCATTTTGGTCGTACTTTAGAGGGTTGCATACATGCATTCAGCAGCGCCCTCATTTAATTTCACGACTTTATAGACAAACTGTACATTATCACAGAGAAATTACTTAGAAAATGTATTAAAAAGGTTCAATGTGGAAAATTGCAAACCCATGTTGACTCCCCTGGTTATAAATTTTAATACTAAGATATTTGATGTAAATACTGATAGTGATAAAAACATTGAGGGAATATGTTTTTTTTTTATTTATTTATTCACACAACAGTAACTTTACAATATTTCAATATAAATTGCCACAAACACAAACCTCTAAGGGTTTATCTGTGTGTTGGCGAGTCGTTCACTTGTTTACAATGTACACTCGAGAGCAATGAATCCGGGTCACTTAAAGAATGTTAAAAATCTCGGAAACTAAAAATGATAGGTTAATGCAATAAATTGTATTTAATAGACAATGTAATACTCCTTAAATGAAAGTAAAAAAAATATGAGTCACCATACATTTTAGTAACACAAAATTACATAAAGAAAAAACTGCCGATCTCTCCTTAAAACAAAAATAGGAAACATGAAATTTTTGAACTTTATTACGATTTTCTTGAATTTTAATACTTCGTATTGCCTCCTCGTGCTTCCATTACTGCGTTTACGCGGTTTGGCATGCTGTACACCAAGTTCCTTATACGATTTTGGGGAATATTCTCCCATTCCTCTGTGAGAGCAATTTTGAGCTCACGAAGCGTGATTGGGGGAGGGTTTCGTTGTTTTACGCATCTGCCTAGCTCGTCCCAAGCATGCTCGATCGGGTTGATATCCGGGCTGCGCGCTGGCCACTCCATACGAGTAATGTTCATCTCTTGAAGGTAGTCATTCACAATCCTACCTGTATGAGGTCGGGCATTGTCATGCATAAATATAGCATCCTCACCTAAATTGACCATAAATGGACCAACGTGATCATTGAGGATTTCTTCCACATATCTTACGCTAGTTAAAGAGCCGTTTTCTATGATCACCAGCTCTGTGCGACTTTCAGAAGAAATTCCGGCCCACACAAGTACAGACCCACCACCGTAGGCTACTTTTTCTTCGATGCATGCTTGCTTGAATCTTTCCCCTGGTCTTCGATACACTCTGTGTCTTCCATCGTGCTTGTAGAGCATAAATTTTGATTCGTCGGAGAACATAACTTTTGACCAATCTTCAATACTCCAATTTACGTGGCTCTGGGCATACCTTAGTCTCGAAATACGATGCCCACGCTCCCGTTTAGGGCCGTTTGCAGGTCTAAGGGGTTTTAAGTTAGATTCAGCAAGCCGACGTCTTACTGTCCATGCACTTGGGTTACTTCCTCCGAGGCGTCGAAACTGATTGGTGAGTTCAGTTCCTGTGAGAAAGCGATTTCGAAGCATGGTGTTCACCAAGTATCGGTCTTCTCGTGCTGTGGTACACCTGGTTCTGCCCGTTCCTGGTCTGCGTAGGTTAGAACCAGTTTCTTCGTAACGTCGGAGAACTCTTTGTACTGTTGGCAGCGACACACCGACAGTCCTGGCTGTATCGCGCTGACTCCGGCCGGATTCCAGCATTGTAAGTATTCTGGTGCATTCTTCAGGCGTAAGCGACATAATTTCAGCTTGATTAATGAATATAGAGCACTATCAACATGGTTTATGTACCCACATAAATGACAGATTACAAACAAAAGCAACACCAAATGCTGTAATTTCGTAGTTCCATCTTCGAAAGTGGCCCTTTTTCAAATTTGATTTTTTTATGATATAACTTTACAATAACTAAGAAGTTTTAATACCTTCATTTAAGGAGTATTACATTGTCTATTAAATACAATTTATTGCATTAACCTAGCATTTTTAGTTTCCGAGATTTTTAGGATTCTTTAAGTGACCCGGATTCATTGCTCTCGAGTGTATATTGCCACCACACATAACTACTATAGCCATAACTAAACATACACAGAATTGGTTTCGATGTAATAACGCTTTGATTTATATTTAAAACTTTTCGAACCCTTCAAATATAATGCTTGCAATTGTCTTGGCAGTTTATTTAGAAAATTTGGTATCAAATACTTCGCAACTCTTGTTCCATACTTGTTATTATATTTAGGTAGACTGTATTTATTTTTATGTCTCATAGGTCTTAGAAAGTTAGGTCTTATTTTTTCGTTTATTAACTCGGGCCTATTCACCTCCGTAAGTGTTAGGAATTGTACCTTACTGTACACATTCATCACATTACAGTATTTGAAGAGCTCTTCATAATTATTTTTGTATTTTTCTTTTACATGTTTTGGCGTAATAGTCTTTAATATTCTTAATTACAAATTATAAATTTCGGTTAAATATGTATGATAAGTTTGTCCATAACTACTGAGCCCATAGCCGACCACCATGTCCGCAAGGGCCATATATAGCATTCTGAGAGTTTTATATGGTAATTTGTATTTTAATATTCTTAACTTTCCTAGTACCGACCTCAATCTATTGCAAACATAGTCCCTGTGCGGTCCCCAGCAGAAACGGCTATCGACTACAAGCCCAATATACATGTGTTGATTTACTACTTCCAGTGCAGGACAGCTGCAGTGTATTGGTGAGGTATGTAGACAGGAGTGGCTGTGAGCTAGAACCGTAGGTATTGAGCTACTCTTATTTTGTGAAGAATGTATGTGTACCATCTTTGTCTTCGAGAAGTTAATAACAAATCCCACATCATGGGCCCACCTGGACATTTGATCAAAGCTAAGTTGTATGCTCTTTTGGGCTTCCTCGAGGCTTTTATCGGCAACTAACATACACGTGTCGTCCGCAAACTGGTACACGGAACCTATGTTTATGACGTTAGTCATATCGTTTACATAAAGTAAATACTCCGTCGGGCCAATAATTGAACCTTGTGCCGTTCCCTGGGTGTATAAAAACTTATCACTAAAGTCATTTTGTATTTTTACAGTGGTGTATCTGTTTGTGTGATAGCTTTTAAGTAATTCTAGAAGGGGTCCCTGTATTCCATTTCTTGCTAATTGGTCAAAAAGTGTATCCCAACGGAGCATTTCAAATGCTTTGCTAAAATCAATAATATCGCTAAAACATGTTTTTTATCATTCAAATACCCATTTATTTCATTGGAAAATTCCCTTAATAATTTTGTAGTGCTTTTATTTTTTTGAAATCCAAATTGTTTGTTGTTAATTATTTTTTTTTTTTGTATAAAGTCATTTAATTCATTACTAATATAACGTTCAATAATCTTGTCCATACACGCTAATATGGTGATTGGACGATAGTTGTTTATATCATTGCGAGGCCCTTTTTTATGTATTGGACGAATGACCCCTATCTTCAACAAATCGGGATACGTTCCCGTTATCAGACAACAATTAATTAAATGTGTTATAACCGGTACCAGGACGCCAGAACAACACTTGATATCCGTTACTCGTATACCGTCGTATCCCGGGCTTTTTCGGTCGTTCATCTGTTTGATGATTAGCTCGACTACATCCTCACGGGCTGATTTTATTCTTACAGACCTATCCGGAGTTACCATATAGGTCGATTTATCCAACAGAGGTACGTTGCAAGAGCTGCTTAAGTGTCTCAACACACTATGCCGAATTTACGCGACCGAAGTTCCGCACAATTACGCCTGTAATGCTATTTGAATTACTGACGACATACTATGCCGAAATTATGTCGCGTCATAGCGTACAGCGTAACTTCGGTCGGGCGTAACTTGTCCACCCGTAGTGCTCATCACAGAGTACATTTGTATATTATGATATAGAGACGTCACTCGACTAAGTGACGACACCAGCGGTGCCAAGCAGCTATTACAAGAAACTTTCTGACTGCGTGGCCATGAAATGAAAATCGAATGAAACAAATATATTTAAGTAAACTTGAATCTTTTAGAAAAATAGTTTTAACTTTTAAGATCGTAAAAAGTAATATTGAACTACCTTGGGCAGAAAAGTAGTCTTACTTATATGACCCTATGTAACGAAACCATACCGCGATTTAAAAAAAGCACAGCGCCATCTAGTTGTGAATTTGTAACTAAAATAATAGATTTTTTAATATTGCATACAGCGCCAACTACCACGTGTTTCTGGAAACTCTTACGTTATAATGAAACGAAATTAAATATCATGACAAGTCTCAATGTAACTGCAACGTTGAGAACCTACGTAAGTTGGTTACGTTATAATTCAATGCTCAGTTCTAAGTGATAACACCATGGTGCTCATTTCGCTTCTGTCAGCGCATGACGCATGTGATTTGTTGTGGCATTAAAACATAGGTACGCCCATGTTTGATTCAGAAAAACTAATTATCGCGGTTGAGTCGCGACCGTGTTTATGGAACAATGGAGATGCAAGCTATAGTAATCGACCAATGAAAAAAGTTGCTTGGGATCAAATAGGTGAAGAATTTTATGAAGATTATAGTACATATAGTGCCAAAAAGAAAAATGAAACAAGTAAGTTGATTGATTTTATGAAATATTTTTATTAGGTACTTATCACAAGCAATCAATGTACAATGCGGTCCTGCCAAGCAACCCTACCCTCATTGTTCAAATATTCCGTAAACTTTTGCCTTACATTAGTGGCATTAGTGATATTCTGATGTGAGGATTCTGATGATAAAGATTCTAAGTCGTGTTCAAAAAATTGATCCTTAAAATTGTACCCATCACGTTTTCTGACGAAGTTGTGAAGTACGCAAACTGCTTTTACAATATGGGTGGCAAAATCAGGAGAAGTCAAAATTGGAGAATGTAGGATTCTCCATTTATTACACAAAACACCAAATGTACATTCTACACACCTTCGAGCTCTGCTGAGACGATAGTTAAATATGCGTTTTTCTCTGGTTAAATTATTACCTGGAAATGGTCTCATTAAATGTTTGTCAAGAGCAAACGCTTCATCGCCTACTATTACAAATGGGAGCTTTGGTTCATTTGTGTTAGGTAGTTCTCTATTAACTGGTAAATTTAATGTTTCTCTTCTCAATCGTATTCCTAAATTAGATCTTTTGAAAATGGCACTGTCTCCCTCCCTGCCGTAAGCACCGACATCAACCACAATGAAATTTAGATTGGCATCAGCAAGTGCCAACAATACAATCGAAAAAAACTTTTTATAATTAAAAAAACAAGAACCTGATAGTGCTGGGCACTCAATCCGCACGTGCTTGCCATCTAGGGCACCTATGCAATTTGGAAAATTTGTTGTAAAAAAAAAATTGTTTGCAATGTCGAGCCACATTTCTTCGGTAGGTTCAGGCATTTCAATTGGTTGTAATATATTCCAAATTACAACACACGTCTCTTGAACTATATGAGCAATAGTTGATCGGCCTATTAAGAAATCCTCTGATAAATTTTGGAAGGTCTTTCCAGTTGACAAGTACCTGTGAACAATTTTTTTTGGGTGCTAATTAAACAACTTTCTTTTTAATAGCATTATTGGCCTGCGAAAAAATATTTTGCCTCCTAAATTAATAAGTCAGCCACAATTAATGAGCATCTTTATAGCGAATTTATAGATTACTAGCTGTTCCCCGCGGCTTCGACCGCGTAGAAGTCGTTATCGCGTAAGAGTCGTTACATCGTAAAATCATAACCCTCCTTTTGCGCAGTCGGTTAAAAAGTAGCCTATGTCCTTCCCAGGACCTTGAACTATCCCTTTACCAAATTTCATCTCAATCGCTCTAGCCGTTTAGGCGTGAAAGCGTAACAGACAGACATACAGATAGACAGACAGAGTTACTTTCGCATTTATAAAATTAGTAGGGAAGTAGGGATAGGGATAACCACCATTTGAATTCTTTATAAACCACTGCTAATATAACTCAGTATCGTGATTATATTGTAGCATCAAATTTTGTAACATGCATTCATACAGTAAACTTCTATATTACTAAAATCAGCATCAAAATACACGTTATTTATTAATATCGTATGTAACTTCTAATTTCCACGTTCCACATTATGAATCATCAAAGTTAAGTAAAATTGCCATCAAAAGGCAAATTATGGCCACTGATATTACTTAAATAGCTCGAACCACTTATAGCCACTGACTCAGTCTTTTGTAAACGATCATTGCAGTAAGCAACTACCGCTATTGCTGGTGCTCGGATGGGTGACCTTTGTAACCTTGACTTTGTAACATTTGATTTGCGAGAGTTTCCTTGCTTCGCAATGCACGTTTAAGCCGACTGTGTCATAATCTGGTGGAAACGGACAAGCGAGTCCGTTTCAACACGGGAGCGTGGGACAGACCTAATTTTTGAGGCTCTTGTTTTGAAGTTGTGAAATATAATATGGTGATTACATGTAAAATCTGTGGCTGAATTAGTAAATTAGGTGTTAATATATTAATACGCTGGACAAGTCAAAATAATTGTTGATCTTTATTTGATGCTTAAAATGGAATGTTTAGGTGACGTTGTAAAGAGGACGAATTAGTGTACTGGAACATTTGAGGCTCGGTTTATTAATTCCATTTTTTTTTTATTTCAGTTGACGACTTACAAAAAAAATGGAAACATTGAAGAGATTATTACACAAGAGAGAAGAAAAAAGACAGTTTAAAGAGTGGTAGTGCCGCGCCAGCCAGGAAAAGAAGTACTTCATATTTTCAGATGTTAATTTTTTTGGATATTACCATAGAACATAGAAATAATGATGGCAATCTCAGTTTACCCGAAGAAGAAATGAATAACAATTGTGATTCGCTGTCACCAACTTCTAGTCCACCTCCGCTATCGCTACCCCCGAACGCACTGAGTAGTTCTGAGCGTAAAAGTAAAAATTTAACAACTTTTCAAAAATCTATACTAAATAGAATGTCTGTCAATGAAGAAAATGATCCCGATAAAATTTTTTTTGCTTTCATTATTACCTGACATGAAAACAATGACAGACAGTGAAAAATTCGATTTTAAATTTGAAATTATGACTGCAATAAAAAGAATAAAGTATAGCAAACCTTTATCATTCTCAACTCCATCTACCTGTGCACGTGAATATACGAGTATACCAAGTACATCGACTGTGCAACAATACAGTTATATTCCTTCAAGCATTAGCTCTACCAAGAATTCAGATAACTCTGGTCATAGGACTGATACTCTGGATTACTTAAACAATATTGACGACTCACCCGCACATTCGCATTATTCAGATGACCTTGAAGTTTTTTTAGCAACTCACAATATTGACACCCAATCACGCTCATTGCCTAATAACAACCCTGAAAGCGGACCCTAAACAGTGAGGAGATAACCAGAGAAGTTGATTATAGTTTTTTGAATTAGAGGCTGAATAGTGTCGAATTAGTAGAGAAAACATAATTTAAAATTTATTTGATTAGTGTTATGTGTTATTTTGCAAAAGTTGAATATGTTGGTAGTTTGATAAAAACTTGAAATAAAAACTTGATTAAAATATAACATAAGATATAAATAAATGGATATCTGCAAATATGTATCATTTTATTTACATACCTTATTACTATAAGGTAAGTAAAGAAAATGATAGAGATTCAAAAGGTTTGATTAATGTTACCTACTCAGCTATTTTTCGTCAACAGTGTAGTAGTATAAATAAATGAATATCTGCAAATATGAATCATTTTATTTACTTACCTTACAGTAACCATCAATCGTTCTGCAGGTGTAATGGAATCTCTGAACGTTGTATCTTTTTTCAAAATATTGTTACCGATGAGAAATAACAGTTCGTCGAAAGACTGTATTTTCATGCGAAAATACTTAAAAAAATAATCGGGGAGGGCTCTGTACTTGGCATAACGTTGAAACTGGCCTTCTTGTAGTCTCATAGAATTTAATGGGTGCACCCAATATTCTTTCCTGTATTTCTCTTCTTCTAAAGCTTCAGCAATTGCTATTACTGTAAAATAGTTAATTTTTCGGGTTTTGTCCTTTGAAAGTAATAACAAGATCACTTTGTTTTGCGTCTACTGCCTGTCCAACTGTGTAGATAACACGACACGACGCCACGACAGCGCTCGAGAACACTGAATACACACACAAAGTTGTGGAACTGAATTTCCGCCGCGTAAATTCGGCACTTATGGTGTGTCATATCAGCCGAATACGTCGGAACGTAAAATCGGTCGCCGAACTTCGGTCGCGTAAATTCGGCAAAGTGTGTTTAGACACTTAGTCTCTGACATTGTTATTAAATTCTGTCATAAAAGTATTTGCTAAAGTTAATGGTTTCATTCGAAAAGTTCTTAGTAAAACGTGTTCAATCGATTTCACAATTCTTCCCGTTAAATTATTAACAATACTCCAAACTTTTCTACTATCTCTAAAGTTTTTCGAAACATTCATCATTATGTACTTATTTTTCATGTATTGTGTATATTTATTAGTTTTAGTCCTATGTTTATTATACAGCAATCTTTTCTGTGCATTATTTTCATCTTTAATCCAATCTCTGTACAATGAATCTCGTTTCCTGCACATATTTCTAAGCCTTTCATTTGCCCATAAACATGTTTTTCGCTTACCAAAGTTATTTTTACTAATAGTGAATTTACATTTATCATATACATTATCAAAATTCGAGCAAACAAATGACACAATATCATTAGGGCATGTGTATTGAAGGGGTATATTCCAGTCGATACGATTTAATTCATCGCGCACTCTGCGACTGTCCAATTTTGTTATCAGTTCACTCGGGGAGTGTGAGTCATCGTTGTTAAGCGCGCTCATAATAAAATATTATTTTATTTGTGTTTGTTTTTGTGTTTGTTTATGTAGGCAAATGATTGGCTGCCTTATGTATGCTGTCTCGGGCACGAGGCCTGATTTAAGTTTTGCAGTCTCGTTAATAAGTAGGTATCAAAAATGTGCCAATAGTACATTACTAAGTGCGCTTAAGAGAGTACTGCGTAATGTGAAGCATACTTTAGATTATAAAAAAAATTTTAACAAAAAAGAAACCGACTTCAAACAAAACTAAAAACTGAAAAATAAAATTTACTTAGCACAAAGTTAATATATTCTGATTTATTAGATATCATCAAATATAATACAGAAATCGGTGCCCAGTACTGCCCAGTAAAACTATGTAGGCTTAGGTAGGCATTATTAAGCTCTCTCATAGTCATATTGGCACCGACTTCAGTATTATATTTGATGATATCTGATAAATCAGAATATATTAACTTTGTGCTAAGTAAATTTTATTTTTCAGTTTTTAGTTTTGTTTGAAGTCGGTTTCTTTTTTGTTAAAAATTTTTTTTTCACTGTTTTTAGTGACGTGTAGACTGAAAATCTATCTATTTAGGTGTAAAGTTCTCGACAGTACAAATTAATCAAGCCCAAACACAAGGTAACTGCTGTTTATCGTTAAGGAATTCTCTCTACTGTCTGTCGTCTCCATCATCAGATCGACTCCAGACCTTCATTAAGTTGTACTACTTTAAAGCCCTTAACAAAAAAAATTACAAACGTCCTAGATGCCCCTACAATTTTTAAAAGTTACCTTCAATTTCTCCAGGATGCCATCATCAGATCCTGACTTCCTTAAAATGGGACCACCTTGGTAGTATCTATTATCGAACGAAGAAAATTTTTTTTAAATCGGTCCATAGACGACGGAGTTCTGCGCGAACAAACATAAAAAAAAATAAAAAAAAACATATATACGGTCGAATTGAGTAACCTCCTCCTTTTTTGAAGTCGGTTAAAAATAGTATACAAGTGTAATGATAGTGTGTTGCAAGGCTACTGTGATGCTGATTGGGGAGGTGATCAAAGGGACAGAAAGTCCACATCTGGTTATTTGTTTACCTTTTCAAATTGTTTGGTTATGTGGTGTTCAAAGAAGCAATCTTCTACAAGTTAATCTTCTACTGAGGCTGAATATGTCTCTATGAGTATGGCAGCAAGTGCAGCTTGCTGGCTTGTCAATTTTTAGCATGATTTTAGTCTTAAAAATGATAGCCCTGTTAAGCTGCATTGTAATAATCAGTCAGCTATTATAAATGCAAATACAGACTCCGTTAAACGTCTTAAACATGTTGATATTAGATATCACGTCATTAAGGACTTGATTAAGAATAAATTAATTTATATTCAGTACATAATAACTTGTGAACAACTGGCAGATATGTTAACAAAGTCATTAAGTAAGAAACGTCAACTATGTCAACCGGTCCAACAAAAATTATATAATTGTTTTAAATAACAATTATATAATTTTGGCCCACCTAAGGCTTGGTTTTAAGTAATATTTAAGTCTAAATGCGGTTTATCTAATTATATTTGTTATTTTTTCAGTCTGAAAATTATTTCTGGTTTTGCTGGCTCCTCCGCATGTGCCCGGCGCCCGATGTGACAGAGCGTCAACGCGAACGTCAAGATTATTTTTATTGTATTTTTATTTGTGTTTGTTTTTGTAGTTTCTGTTTTAGTTTAATATAATATTTAATAAGTAAATGCAAAGCTTGACGCAATCGAAAGATGGTACGTCACTTTATACTTTTTCTTGTTCCATTTGTTTAAAATCTTTTAAAAGTGTAGATCGGCTACATTCTATTAGTTCACATTACGCAATCACAATTCTGAAATTTTGTATGTTTGTTCCCAAATCTATTTATTTGCTTCGCTGTTGTCCTTTTTGGAAACATCAAAGTCATTTATTTTCTATTGATTCGCTAATCAAAGCTTCTTTGGAATCAATTCTCAATATACAACTGAGCGAACAATCTTGGTCCCAGGCATCTCTTCCCATTAAATATGGTGGGCTAGGGATCCGCAAAATTTCTAGTGTGGCTTTGCCAGCCTTTTTGTCATCTGTACATGCCACGTCGAGTCTCGTAGGTAAAATTCTGACAAATTATCTTACAGACTATGAGACGACTGGCCTTACAGATGCCAAGAATGCTTGGCTAATGGCTTGTCCGGGACAAAATTTACCCACCCATCCAAATTTACAACGGAGCTGGGACGACGCTATGTCAAAATTAGCTTTTGACTCCTTTTTAAATGCTAGCTTAGGCCCGGATCGGCGTGCGAAGCATGGCTCTATACGGAGCTCCTGTATGGGCGGAAACCGTGACGGCCAGCAATGTGGCTAGATTGCTGAGCCCGCAGAGAGCGATGGCCATCAGGGTGATAAGGGGATACCGCACGATCTCCGGTGAGGCGGCATGGCGCGCAAGGAGGCGCTGGAGCGGGACCAAAGGCCCGCTTATCGAGAAATCGAGGCCCAGCGGTCCCTACTCCACCAGAAAACCGTGGAGATATGGAAGGTACGACTTGAGCAACCAAAGGGGGGGATTCGCCACAATCGCGGCCGTCAGACCGGTCATGGACGAGTGGCTGGAGAGGAGACACGGTGCTCTCCTACCGGTTGACACAGATGCTTGCCAGGCACGGGAGCTTCGGTAGGTATCTGTGGCGAAAATACCGGGAAACCACGGCCGAGTGTCAGCACTGCGAGGACCGCAGCGATGACACGGCGCTCCACACGCTTGTGCAGTGCACAGCGTGGGCGCAACAGCGCCAGGTCCTCGTAGTGGGTCTGAGCGTGGACACTCTCTCGCTCGAGACTATGGTGCGAGCCATGCTCTCCAGCGGGAGTAAGTGGGACTGCGCCACCTCCTTCTGCGAGCAGGTCATGCTCGTGAAGGAGGCGGTGGGACGGGTACGGGAGAGAACTCTCCCACCCGAGTTCCGCAGTCGGCGGCCTGGGCCCCGCCGACGTGTCTACGCCGTGGACTATCGGCCACCATGACCGGGGGCCTGAGGACGGTGAGAGGGCGACTCACCGTCCTTACAGAAGCAGGCCCATGACGGCAGCGTGACATGAGCAACTCACGCACAGGGGGGGGGGGGGGCTTTTTTTTTTTTTTTGTTTAACGTGAGGGAAAATCCTCATGGATGTTATGCCGGACTCCTACCGACTAAAAAACCTCACGTCACGCCCAACAGTCTATGGTTGGGAGCCCCGGGTAAACCCTCGGAAGGATGTCCCAGGACTCCCAACAGACCCACGGCCGCTACTGCGGCCTCGCCCAGGGGGTGGTTCGGGTGCTATCCCGCGTCTTTGGGGGGTTTTGGGTGTGATCCCGCTTCTAAGGGGGGGGGCGTGCGTGAATTGTCTCACTCACGTCACGCTGCCGTCATGGGCCTGCTTCTGTAAGGACGGTGAGCCGCCCTGTCACCGTCCTCAGGCCCCCGGTCATGGTGGCCGATAGTCCTCGGCGAAGACACGTCGGCGGCGCCCAGGCCGCCGACTGCGGAACTCGGGTGGGAGAGTTCTCTCCCGTACCCGTCCCGCCGCCTCCTTCACGAGCATGACCTGCTCGCAGAAGGAGGCGGCGCAGTCCCACTTACTCCCGCTGGAGAGCATGGCTCGCACCATGGTCTCGAGCGAGAGAGTGTCCACGTCCAGACCCACTACGAGGACCTGGCGCTGTTGCGCCCACGCCGTGCACTCCACCAGTGTGTGGAGCGCCGTGTCATCGCTGCGGTCCTCGCAGTGGGGGGGGGGGGGGGGGCTTAGAAGCGGGATCACACCCGAAACCCCCGATAGACGCGGGATAGCACCCGAACCACCCCCCGGGCGAGGCCGCAGTGGCGGCCGTAGGTCTGTTGTGAGTCCCGGGACACCCTTCCGAGGGCTTACCCGGGACTCCCAACCACAGGCTGTTAGGCGTTACGTGAGGTTTTTTAGTCGGTAAGAGTCCGGCATAACATCCTCTGAAGATTTTCCCTCACGTAAAAAAAGCCAGATTATTAGCGCTCAGTAGAAAGGAAGCCGGTGATTGGTTGAAAGCTTTCCCTACAGCCAACACCGGAACTTTTTTGGAACCGGACATCCTAAGAATTTCAGTTGGTTTGAGACTTGGCGTCACGCTTTGCGCTCCACATCGATGCCCCTGCGGTTTTAACGTTGACACTTTGGGGCATCATGGTCTTTCATGTTTAAAGAGCGCAGGCCGCTTCTCACGCCACGCTGCGATGAATGACATCATCCGCCGTGCTCTTGCCACCGCCAATGTGCCTGCGCTCTTAGAGCCAAACGGCGTTTTCAGGGACGATGGCAAGAGACCGGATGGTATAACTTTGATACCGTGGGAGATGGGTCGGGTCCTGGTGTGGGATGCAACTTGTGTTGACACTCTAGCCCCGTCCCATCTTCCTAAAACAAAATTAAAATCCAGTGCAGCAGCGGAAGCCGCTGAAAATATTAAAATTAATAAATATAAGGGTCTCGACTCATCGTATCGTTTTTATCCAGTCGGTGTCGAGACCCTAGGTCCACGGGGTCCCAATGCACAATTATTTTTGGTGACCCAAGGGCTGGCAGTTTTCTCGCTCAACGAATAGGTATTGCTATTCAAAGGGGGAATGCTGCTAGTCTTTTGGGCACAATGCCACGGGGCCTTATTTAGGTTTTTTTTTTATTTTTTTTTTGGTTGACGCGGGTAACGCATTTACGCGCCTTCATCCCAGCTGCGGGGGCAGCTGGGATGGTGTGTGGGACTCCCGGCCGGACAGAGAGCGGCTGGCGCAGGCTTGCGCTAATGGGCACCCCCGGAACACGGGGAAGGTTCCCACCGCCACGTGACTGTTGGTGGGCGGGGTCCCCCGACCTTACGCCCACGGTCAAGAAACAATCGGGGGCGCGCAGTGACTCCTCACCGCGGCGCCCCCGAACTGCACGGCAGAGCGGGAGCATTATCCGTTACTCCCGCTCCCCCGCACAGTGCACCTCCCGCTTTGCCGCCATCCAGCGGCCCAGCACTGTTGCCGCCGGTCGCGCCGTTATTTACGGCCGGCAGCCCGAACTGCATGGCAGGGCGGGAGCATTTACCCAAACTCCCGCCCCCCACGCAGTGCCTCTCCCACTTTGCCGCCATCGTCTCGCCAGCAAAGGGGGCGAAGCGACGGCGACCCAGCATTGCTGCTGCCAGCCGTGAATAACGGCACGGCCGGCAGCAACACCCACCACCGAGCAACCCACAGGTGGGTTACTCCAGAGTAGCACAACTCCCCCACAGAGGAAGGGGAGTGGTCGCTACTCCGTTGCCCAGGATGCACCACGAGGAGGCTCCGACCCATTGGGGTCCTTAAGATGTTAGTAGGACCCCGCATCCCGGCCTGCATTTTTTAGGTTTAGTTTAGATAGTAATAATGTAAATATAGATATGTAATAATTATGTTTCTCTGTAATTTTTAACAATAAATGTACCTATATTTCGAAAAAAAAAATAAGTTCCTAACAAAGTGTAATGTCAAAATTATAAACTAAGAGGTAGAGACACCTTACTGATAATATTTTAGCTATTTCATTTGCATATAATTTAGTTTGTTAGGGTTAATGTGTATAAACATTGAGAAGGAGTGTTATTAAATATATGGCAAAGACTGGTGACCCAAAGGCTGGCAGTTTTCTCGCTCAGCGAATAGGCATTGCTATTTAAAGGGGGAATGCTGCTAGTCTTTTGGGCACAATGCCACGGGAGCCTTATTTAGGTTTAGTTTAGGTAGTTATAATGTAAATATATAGATATGTAATAAAAAAATATGCCAATGTTTATCCACAGCACTTAAGTTGGCAGAAATGAAAAGAATGTAACCTCGTATTCAAAATTCGAAATGGTGGTAATGTTGGTACCCCTTTATTTTCTCCCTTCTTCTGTTCTAACTTAAAAAGGGTTGACGTCGTTGTACTGCATAATAATTTCTATAATAGTGCTGTTCGTTCGTTTATACATGGGCTGTTGTCGATCTCACTCGATCACTGGCGGTAGACGAGAGGCCCAATCCGATCAGAAACAAGTCTATGAAAAGCGGTTAACTCACAATACAGATTGGTTTCTAAGCACAGTTCATTTCATCGCCATGATGGTTTTTTAATTCCCTTCACATTGTCCGTACGCTGAGTTCGGCACGACACGTCAAAAATGTCAAATGTCACTTATGTCATTCCAACAAACTGGCGGGTGCAATCTCCCATTTTAAAGGATGTTAGAAGGGGAAGCGCGCGTCTAGTGTAGTCAATTGAGCGGGAACCATTCCCCTCGGCTTGAAGGGTTACCTTCAAAATGAAACGCGGAAGAAATCCTAAATCTAGTCTAATAGTCTAAACAAATCTAGGTTTGGAAAACAACTACTAAAATCTAAAACTAAGCTAGCAACTACCAATTCGTACCTACTGTTGGTTAGGCAGAGGGCAGAGGTGAACAACCGAACGCAGATACGAATCGGGAAAAACTTCCTCTACTACCCCTAGAGGCCAATGTGAAGGAGGCACATTCTCAGTCATAAGGACTACCATCGGACCTACAACATTCGGGTTGGATGAAGTAATCCATTCCTGACGCGACTGCAGCGTGTGCAAATAATCGGCTCTCCAACGATTCTTAAACGATTGGACTAATTTATCCAAAAGAGCGTGCCGAGCTAGACGGTGCATTCTATCCTCATCAACATCTACTGCAGGAAAATATTTTAGAGGAGTCGTGTTTAAGTAGTGACCTGGCGTTAATGCTAATGGCTCCGACGGATCCCTAGACAGAGTCCGACACAGCGTACGCGTGTTCATCACCGCCTCTACTTGAGTGAGTACAGTACGCAACCTCTCGAATGAGAGTATTTGTTCGCTTAAGGCGCGAAATAGAAGCGACTTAAGACCCTTGATATTTGCCTCCCAATTGCAGCCAAAATGGCTGGCTGCAGGCGTATTAATATACCATTCAATGCGACCCTCGGCCAGGATGTAAGCGAATTCACTTTGGTAGTACTCAGATCGCAGGAATGCGTGCAATTCCGAAACATTGCGTCGGGCCCCTACACAATTCGCACCGCTGTCCGAACGCATGCGTTTAATCGGACTTGTTTGCACTTAAATCACCGGTCAACTCTATATGAACCGCGCGAGTTGTCATACAAATGAACAAACAAACATTAGCTTTCGTGGAACAAATACCACGACCACGAGTAATAGTGACTTTGAAAGGCCCCGCAAAGTCTGTGCCGGTGTGTACGAAAGGTTTTGCAGACTGAACCACACGACAAGAGCGATGATCGGCCATTTCAGGCGCGATAAAACGCGGGTGGACTTCAAAACAAGGCACACATCTGTGCACTTTAGCGCAAATCAGATCACGAGCGGAAACCATCAAGTACTCTTGTGCGTTTTTCCCTTATGGAATAAATAACAAAATGTGAACTAGCGACCTACATGTCTAGCTGCGGGGTTTTCTACTACACCGTATACTACGGGGGGGGGGGGGGGGGGGTTGCCGCGGAGGGAATTGGAACAAGGGCAACTCGAAATACTAATGAGGAAGTGCACTGGCTGACCAGGCAACGCCATGTGCTGCAGTATCGACGCGTCGATCTCTTTGCTTCAACTTCAGGCGAGATACGAGAGCCACAATCCGATTCGACACAAGTCTATGAAATGCGGTTAACTCACAATACAAAATAATTTTTAAGCACAGTTTATTTCATCGCCATGATGGTTTTTTAATTCTTTTCACAATGTCCGAACGCTGAGTTCGGCGTAACACGTCAAAAATGTCAAATTTCACTTCAAATGTTACCCCAACAAACTGGCGGGCGCAATCCATTGCTATCTCCCAGCAACCAGCTTCGTGACGGACAGACAGACAGACGGACAGCGAAGTCTCATGAATAGGGTCCACGCTATGTTTTTTTTTTAACGAATATCCATCATGAATGCTATGCCGGACTCCTACCGACTAAAAAAACCTTACGTAACGCCCAACAGCCTATGGTTGGGAGCCCCGGGTAAGCCCTGGGAAAGATGTCCCAGGACTCCCAACAGAACCACGGCTGCCACTGCGGCCTCGCCTAGGGGGTGGTTTGGGTGCTATCCCGCGTCTTTAGGGGTTTCCGGTGTGATCCCGCTTCTAAGGGAGGGCGTGCGTGAATTCCTCACGTCACGCTGCCGTCATGGGCCTGCTTCTGTAAGGACGGTGAGCAGCCCACTCACCGTCCTCAGGCCCCCAGTCATGGAGGCCGATAGTCTTCGGCGAAGTAGGCTACACGCTACCTTGCACATTCAATTTAAAACTCAAAGAACAATGAATCAGCCATTACAAAAATAAACCCGTAGTTGATAAGCGGAAGCAAAATAAATAACTATAGTAACATTTTTTAAGATTCAAAAATATTACAACAAGCACATAAAGAACTAGTGTGGGAATTTGATATAGTAAGTAATTAAAACCACAATTTGTTGTTAAACTGACATAACATTAATTTTTAAAGACCCGTAACAGTTTAAACAAAACTTTAAGATTTTTTTAAATTAAAGGCAGGTACGACACCAGTATTAAATTTGCCTATGAAAACAGTCTATCACAGTCTACTGGTGGACGTAAGCTTCTTCCAACTTCTGGCACAACGAAATTTTATTATTTTTTCTATTTTGCTCCAATTTCTTTACGATTATTCTAACATTTTTTTTGTATAAATCATGCATTGTTGAAATAAGGGGAGGTGTGTTGAATTTCGTTGCTTCACATCGTAATAATAAGAAGGATAGTTGTAAATCTAAGGAGCTTTCATATCTCGGAATTAATATTTTCGTTCTATAATTCCAATAACAAATTGTCGTGTTAAATTTCACGGAAATGAACTCGCAGTAGTTTTCTAGTAACATATTATAAGTATAAACAATAAATGAAATAAAAGATAACGCGTAATTGCTACAGAACCAAACATAATTAATTTGAAGATCATTCGAAATGTATAAATACTACTAAACATGGCTGAGGTTTGTTCAGTAAAAGCGACGGCGCAGTCAGAAAAATGAGTAGAACAGAAACCATTTTCATTCTTTGTGTAGTGTATATTAGTTGTGCGTCAGCCAGCGGTAAGTACCTAAATATCGCAATACATTTGAATATGTAGGGTCCTCAATGTTCGAGAACGTCATTTTAATGTTCAGTTCTGGTTGTATCTATTGATTATATAACTAAAGAAGTCTGGATTCATTTAATTCTGCCATGATTGATCATGACTAATCAATATATCAACGCTCGTAGCGCCGTTGACTCAGTGTTCTGTAAACGATCCCTACAGTAAGCAACTCTTCGGTTACCACTTTCTGGAATTTCATTTGTCAGCGTTTCCGCGCTTCTAAAGGCACGTTATGCCTTGGTCCTGGTTGTCAGTAACATAACAATCATTAAGCCTAAGTCAAAGACCCTATGCGGCTTGAAACATTTCAACAGCCTGTTGTGCCTTTAGTGCCGAGTTAACACGGTAATAGGCTCGCCACTATTATGTGAAAACTATAAGATGAAGTGAAGCCACGCTTTCTCAACATTCTGTGAACAATCAGTGCATTAGGACTCTTCACTATAGTCAGTTCAGAGAAGTATGACAGTTTCCGGTATTTCATTTTAAGCGTGTTTCTTGTTTCAGAAGGTTTACTTTAAGCTCATTGTTCCGATAGCCATTAATTAAACATAGGTAGTAGTGAAGCCAAGCTAAAAACATAATGAACGCCTTGAAAAATATTAAAAACCCGGCCAAGTGCGAGTTGCTCGCACTCGCCATTGCCCATGAAGGGTTCCGTAGCAGCAAGTAACATAGTATAAAAGTTCTTGTAGTCCGTTGTAACTTTCAAACCAATTTTTATTGGTAGATTTTATGGCTATGTACATTATATTTTTTTTTAGGTTTATCATTTTCTTAGTTTAGAACTTAGAGGGGGGGGGGGGGGACACATTTTTCAACTTTGGAAGTGTCTCTTGCGCAAACTATTCACTTTAGAAAAAATGATATTAAAAACCTCAATAGCATTTTTGAAGACCTATCTATAGATACGCCACACGTATGGGTTTGATAAAAAAAAATATTGAATTTCAGTTCTGAGTATGGGGACCTCCAAAACTAACTGCTTTTTTTTAGTTTTATATAAAAATCCAAAGTTTCAACAGCATAGGCCTTATTGTTTCGGAGAAAAGGGGCTGTGACACACGGACGGACAGACAGACACGAATCTATAAGGGTTCCGTTTTTGCCATTTGGCTACGGAACCCTAAAAAGTAATCCTATTCAACACGATAGTCATTAAAATATGCTTTATTAATATTTAATTATTTTTACAGTATACACAAAAGGAAAATGTAGTATTAATGATGCCATCTGTCAAAAAGGGTTGGTTGAAAAAATCATACAGGAAGCAACTGCAACAGGTTTCCCAGACTTGGACATACCAGTTATAGATCCATATGTTGCTAAAAAATTGCGTTTTTCTGTGATGGAAATGATACTAATAGATGGACGAGACATGAGTATAACAGGAATAAGAGATTGCACATTAAGCAAAAATAGGTAAATAAGTTAATTGTGAAACATTTTATATATACTATCATTGAATATATTTTACAATCGGCACAATGTACTTTTAATAATATTTTATTTTCACAGTATTGACATGGACAAAATGGTATTTGTAGGCACATATAGTTGTAACAATATATCTGTGACAGGCAGTTACGCTGTAAGCCCGTCTCCAATCCTAAAAACTTTAATTGGAAGCGTAAAAGTACACGGAGAAGGAACTGGAAGTGTTACAATTGGTAAGATCAAAATATTTTATTATAAAGTGAAAAAGACAACTTGGCCCAGACGGGACATGAACCCGCAACCTTTGTCTAAACCAGGGCAATGCTCTTCCACTTGAAACTTCCTATTGTAAACCCTATTGTATTTAAGAGTCGGACACAGAGCCATCTATCGATCTAATTAGCAACTATGATATCAGTGAATGATATGACAACCATTTTATACAATAGATTTGAAGTTTAAGACTCAATGTATAGATAAAATATTTAGAGCAATTGGTTTGCTAACTTGGCTCTTTTTCACTTTATAATAAAATATTATGAAAAAGTTAGCATACTAATGGCTTTAAATATTTAATGCTACGACCAAGTACCAATTCGAACGATTGAAGCGTACGCTTTGCCGGATTTCATTCGATTCTGATACATTATGTTACTTTTATAAAATCTGAGGGGTTTTAAGAAAAAATCTATATCTACGTAAAATATTGTTCTAAAGACTTATATCTATTTTATGACAATTTTTTTATGAGAATTAAACAAAATTTATTTAGATAAAAAAAGTACATTAATTGTTATGATTTTTGCAATATTTCTCATTTATCGAGAGCGATTTCGATCAAACAAAGTATTCCTAATCGTGTTTTGATACGTTAAAAAAGCAAGAGTATCTAATAAATTACAATAATATAGTTTTATCAGATCAAATCGAAGAATATTTTCTAGTATAAAGTTAACCCCAAGATAAGAAGTCTCTTTTGAATTCTCTTTCGAACATACAAGCCTTAACAGTTTTGACAACAGTGACAATTAGTGTAGTTCAAGTTTGTGATAGACAGGTCAAGTAGCCAGTAGAAATATATCAACATTTTAAGACCAGACAATAAAAAAAAATTTTATCTTTATTTGGGACAAAAGGTTAGACTTATTATCCTTAACTTGTTTCTTTACGATGTTCCTTTACAAGCTTTTAAAATTTCTTATGCAGAAGACGTAGAAATTTCACTTGCAATACCATTCCTACTGAAGAAACAAAGCGATGGCGATCTGAGAATTGAGATACAAGGCAAGGATATTAGCGCCGAACATAAAATTTTAGGCAAATGTTATTTGGCTTTAGATAACTTGTACATTGGAAGCCAAGAAGTCAGTAAGTATTTATTAAAATATTTTCACGTTCAATTCACATTTTAAATAAATTGGCAAAGTGAAATTGGCAAAAAAATGATGCTGCCAGATTTTGCCTCATCTTAGTTACACCTGGTATAATTTAGCTAGAGATATTAGAAACATTATGTTTCTTAATTTCAGTTTCTGAATCCATTATTATCACTGACTACCGTTGTCTCTAAACAATTCAATATCTTTCAGTAACAACTGTAACTGTGTTAAGGAGAGATATATCATTTTAAAATCCATTTAAATAAATTTCCATTTACCCAAGTGCATAGTAAAATTGCAATTTAGACCAAACTAAGCTATTTAATAAATTTAATCCTGCTATAGGATCTGCACAACCAACACACAAAGTTACATACCTACTTATATATTTCAAATTACATACTGTTGGCAATCACCAGGAATGTTAATAAAAATATACACGGAGATTTACAAAGCATATTTCTATCACTTTATTTAACAATTTTACGACACCCTGAACGTAATCATTACACAAGTAGCTAATTAGTAAATAACTTAGAAAATTCTTACAATCACGGCGACACTGATATCACATGGATCACACTGATCACCAAGGTGTGTAGTTCTTTACTCTGCAGCGGTCGACCGTCGAAAAAGGGGCGTCCACTACATTGCACGCCTTTTTATATTGGAAAACTTGTCATAGACAAGTCGACTTCTACAATACATAAATACACCTAACCCGAGGGTTGGGTGTTTCATATGGGAATAAAGCACCCAACCCTCGAATTAAACATTTGCTTAACACAATTAAAAGATTTTGGTCCCGACCTGAGTTTCGACCCTGAGACCTCAGCACTGCAATCGAATAGGTCTAATATTACGGCGCCACTGAGGCAGTCTGACAAATCCATAGAAAACATTCTAAATCTACGGTCAAATCAATGTTTTGATTGATTTTATTATACCTTTGCATGTGGATATTTTATTTGAATTTACTCTGACAGGTACTGTGGCTGCTAAAATTATAAACGAAAATTGGGAATTCTTCGCCAAAGTTACCGCGGAACAAATACTTCGCACAGCTGTAGAAATTATTGCGGAGATCGCAAATAAATTCTTGGGTGCTGTTCCTGCTTCAGATCTCATTACAGATGACCTTTCATCATATGCTACTATAGAAACATAGTTTTTGTATGATACAAATTCGAATGTATTTCTAACAAGTTCAAAACTTATGAAATCTATTAAAACAAACAACTTTTATTTAAATTTTTGTTTTTTTTTGTCTCACTCAAACAATGGTTAGTCATTTTTAAACCTAAGTTTAGTATCTTATGTGCAAAATCTACAGCAGTATATCAAACTATGTTGGCTTGTATTGGTATGTATTTATTGTGTTGAAAATTACAGAGAAACATAATTATTACATAATCTATGTGTTTACATTATTACGATCTAAACTAAACCTAAATAAGGCCCCCGTGACATTGTGCCCAAAAAAGTAGCAGCATTCCCCCTTTGAATAGCAATACGTATTTGCTGACCGAGAAAACTACCAGCCCTTGGGTCACCAGTCGACTCTAGATGGCACTTTTCAAGTTCTTGAAAAAAAATTGCGCATTGAGACCTTGGACTTAAGGTCTTGAAACCCACTGGAAAAGAACAATACGATGAGTCGAGATCCTCTTATTAATTTTAATATTTTCTGCCGCTGCTGCATTGGCTTTTAATTTTGGTTTAGGAATAGGGGCCAGAGTGACAACACAAGATGTATAGTTAATTGACAGTTTTAGCTGATATCCTTGACCACCATTATAATTATTTACAAATATTTACACCGTACCTACATGTGACCTGCGTAGTAGTAGCGTTTTGCGTCTGTAGGTACATAATGTGCAGGCCATAAGATGGTTTTATAGATCTCCACTTTCAGCATAACCGGATTTTCGCAATGACTATGGCACTTAAGCCATCTCATACCACTTGACGTCAGCTTCGGCAATCATTATCTAATATTATAATATATTATGCTTTCTGTAGTACGTACCTACCTGCTACCATTAATATTAGTGATTTTTTTTTTTGGTGGAATAAAAAGCTTATTCTTTCTTTCTTTACTTCTAGCTGATGCCCGCAGCTTCGCCCGCGGAAAATTAGTTCCCGTTGCCACTTCCCGTGGGAACTTCTTCCCGGGATAAAAAGTGGCCTATGTGTTATTCCAGACCATAATCTATTCCTGTGCCAAATTTCAGCCAGATTCGTTCAGCCGTTACATCGTGAAATAGTAACAAACATCCACACTTACAAACATTCGCCTTTATAATATTAGTAAAAAGTAAGATGTGGTGTCGTCGTAGTCGATGTCTCCGGACTTGTGCAGTACAAAACTATTGTTCCCAGGTATCTTACGTTGTCAGATGTCAATGTCATCGCAGAGTAATATTAATAAATAAAATAATAAATATTTGTGGACAATCTCACACAACATCATCTATCCCAAATTAAGCTAATATATAAGCTTGTGCTATGGGCTCTAGACGACTGATAGACATACTTATATATTTCTAAATACATACATATTACAGACGAAGAATAGAATATTATAGAAGTTCCAGAGGAAGTGATTGATTGACCCGTTACTCCAGAGCTGTTGTTTCCTAAAGGGTAAAAAACCAATTTCCTGCCCTATACTTTAGTCACTATCAACTTTTTGCAGAAATCAAACGAGAACTCTACCCGGTGCTAAGCGGCGGAGCTCTATCTCTACCTCGATATACCATAAC
This sequence comes from Miltochrista miniata, assembly GCA_933228765.1. NCBI lineage: Eukaryota > Metazoa > Arthropoda > Insecta > Lepidoptera > Erebidae > Miltochrista > Miltochrista miniata. The sequence goes on along the minus strand of OW121763.1, from coordinate 12,737,904 downwards.
TTTACGTCACACTTACATTTTGATATAAGTTATTTCAGCGCTGTTTGACTACCTAATACTATATATTTACATACTGTGGTAATACAGCCAGGTGGGTGTAAGATAGTAGCGAGTTTTAAATTATTTTAGTAGTTAATGATGTCACACCCAGAATGACATGCAGTTACTTTGTGTTTTTCTTCCGCTAATTTGACAGCTTGCATCATAATACACAAAGATTTTGTGGTAGGTATAGTACAAACGGAACTGTATCTTATTTGCAGTGTAATAAATTAATACAATTACATTAGGGATAGTTTTATTAGCATAAGTGCAGAGATTAGTGTGAATAATAAGGATCCTGTAGATAGGGATGAAAATAAGTGTTTAATACCGCCCAATATGATCTTTTGGTGGTGTATGTGAGTGTTATGCTCGAGTTAGCGTAGTACTCGTTATAAGAATCCTAAATTGTACTTATGATCTCAAAAGTGTGAACGTAGAGTACGATGTTTGCATAATCTGAAACAAAATATTCGCAGTTAAAAATAAATTATGACAAATCGGTACATCGAAACAAAGCTTTTTTGACGGCTGATTTTCAATAAAAAATATGTGACCAACTTCGGAGAATGGTCATTTGCATTCATCAAGTTATGAAATTTGTTTTGTTTAGAGTTTCTCGGTAAATCTTCTGCACCCAAGATTCCACACCATTTAAATTATCATAGTATCATTTTGGTGCTTGGAGCTAAATGGAATTTAATATATTGTGTATACTTTATTGTACGCCAAAATAGTATTACAATATAGAAATTTGATATAAAATAGCAATACAATGGGCGGCCTTATCGCTAAAAGCAATTTCTGCCAGGCAAACTTTGGATGGAAATATATTGGTACGACCAAAACTGGTAGTCGTTGACGTCAAACTTTTTTTTTATTATTGAAGGGCTTTGTCACATCGCCCCGGCGCGGCGTCAAACTTATGATATAATATACTTTACAAAAAAGTATAATAAAAGATAAAACATACGAAATCGCATCAATAAATTCACATAATTTTAAGCATATTCTACTTATTTAAAATACATACAAAAATTAATATAAATTTAAATATATAAAAATATCTACTTCCTTAACCCTGGAACCCTACATGGGGTGCTGGTGAACCCCAGACCGATTTGTTTTGTGAATATCTCAGTTACCTTACTAACCACAGATTTGCGCGTTACAGTACTTTAGTTTGGTGATTAGTGCTTGCGATTAATCAACGCCGCGACGACAGTCGTATAGTATGGTCACCTGTACAAGTGCTGTGGGGTGCGTCTGCACCCCAGTGTAGGAAAATAGGCAATAAGTGTTGGTAGTATTTTTATTCACTACTTGCTTTGGTTTTGTAGAAGTATTTGTATACACGCATGTATATATATTGTATGTATGTATATAAGTGCAATTGACAGCAATAATTCATTTTTACATTAAAACTAAAGGTGATTTAGATGTTTTTCATGCTTGGGCAAAAAAATGTTCCGTCGAAAGAGAAAACAGACATTGGCCACTGTGTTTATTTTACCAGTTACTAAATATGTTGCTGGAATTAACTCGTGGGTTTTCATTAGGTACTCAACAGTTTTGCAACAGGAAATACAAAGTTCAGACGTACATTTCTAAAACAATTAGGCTCAATTGTGAACATTTGCAAAAGCGTTACCGGGTACCATCTTTGAGGCGGGATCTGAAAAAGTCTATTGGAGCTATCCTCAAAAAATCTCAAGAATCATCAGATCCTACTACTGCACCTTCAAGCCAAGGACATTGTGCCCTTTGTCCAAGCTTCAAGGACATAAAAATCAGGACTTTGTGCCTTAGGTGCAAAATACTAATTTTCTTAGAGCATCAGATCAAAGTTTCCACAAGGTGCTCAAATTAAGACTGATTTCATATATTAAGACTAATTTGATATCTTATGTTCCTAATTAATATTATTAAAACATACTATTTAATAATTGATGCATTTTTCAACAATTACAGAAATTTCAATTTGGGGTACTCCAGCACCCCCTGTAGGAAAATCGGTTGGCAAAATAGGTGTAGGGCTTAAGGGTTAAAATATAATAAAATACTTACAAATATTTACCTACTTACATATAATACATACATAGATACATACATACCAATATAAATATGCGTTCAGTATCTACTCCATAGTCCCTTAGAGCTCCTCGCGGCGACCGGTCGCCGCGCATAATAATCAAACTTTTCCGTAAAGCCCCGCGCGGCGACCGGTCGCCGCACCTACCATGACGACTTTAAACTTAAATTTAGCCTTCTTACGTTCTACTTTTCTATGAACAGGTTTATTGCATGTGTAGTTTATAACATTTTCTTGTTTTTGGAATCTTATAAAATGACGTCAATGGGCCAGAATTTTTTACAAAAATCGAACAGTTGAAGTTGAGAGTCGATTGCGCATGGATGGCGTGCGTTTGTGTAGTACGTGTGTGTTTCGTGTTTTTATTATAAATAATGTGTTTGCATTATTATTTATTATTATACACAGTAAAATAAATAATATATCAATAATCCGGTTGGTGTTTACAGGATCGTAAAATATGGTGTGGTGCTAGAGTAATCAATGTTTTTTTTGTTGAGTGCGTGTGTACCAAGTGCGAGTGTGCGTGTGTGTTTTGTTTTTTTATTATAAATAATGTGTTTTCATTATTGTTTATTATTATACACAGTAAAATAAACAATTTATCAATGATCCGGTTGCTGTTTGCAGAACCGAAAAATTTGGTCTGGCAAGTGAGAAAAAATTTTTTTTTTGGGAAATGGGAAATCTTTTTTCATTTTTAGGGTGGTGGAGCTAGGTCCGTGCGATTACCGATTTTCGATATATTTTTTTAGTGTGTTGAAGGGTTAAAATATTTTGACTATGTATTGCTTGTTGAATAATAGCTTTTAATGCTAGTTTTAAACTTTTGCAAAGTTTCAGCGCGCTTAATTTCCAGTGACAACTTATTCCATAAGCGAACTGCTGTCACACTAAAGGAATTGTGACAGAAAATTGTGGAATGCGTTGGCATTTTTAACACAAAGTTTTCCGATGATCTCAAACATCTGGCATGCGTTTCATTAAGGAACTTAAAACATTCCTTTGAATAGGAAGGTGCAGATGGGTTAAACAGAATATTATATAATAAGGATAGTAGGTATATGAGTATTCCTGCGAAGTCGAATAGGTAACCAGTTGAGCTGTGTTCAAAACTGTGAAACGTGATCATGCTTGCGCAAAACAAATATAAATCGTATGCAAACATTTTGGAGACGCTCAAGTTTCTCAAGCTGGTTCGTTTTCATAACGGTGAAAATACATTATCTTAATAAAGTCTGTTAAAGGTACATCTTACCGACAAAAATAGATCCATATCGAAGTTTATCATGTTGAACGCCGATATTTGTATGGGTATCTGAGTGAAATAAAATTACGTTAGTAAGTACTTACCTAGTTAACATGTTAATTTAGGTTACCGTTGTATGAGAATTGAAACAACTAACCAGTGTTTGCACATTAATTTGCTTTTAAAGAGTTGTCTATCATTGGTTTATATTTATTGCTGTGAGATTTGTAGGTATATTTTTAAGTGAAAGTTTTAAGTGGAACAACAGTGACTGTCCAGTATACACCGATCAAATAATAATAATATTTATTACACCTAACTTCAAAATGCCAGCTCTGATAATCGAAGAGTAAAATACACCGAAAAAATGTAAATAAAATGCACCGAAACAGTTTTGAGTATTAATTATCTATACATGATAATAAAACTACAGAGTATCGAGAACGTGTACATAGAATACATTCCCCAATCGATACTGAAGCCGTATTTTTTTATTTTTGTCTGTCCATTCTGATCTTATAATTGAGGATACTTTTGGTTCCGATATTTTTCAGTTGTAATTTTTAAAACGCGTGGTCCGATTTTTAGTACTTTTTTTAAAATCACAGGGGGAGTACTTTGAAAATTGTTCCACATGAGTTTCAATATCATGGATTTTGTGTATCAGAAATTAGAGACATTTCAACTTTCGCTAAATCTAGAATTCAAAGGTTCCTTCGAATGTAGGGGTCATTTTATACTTGCGTGTTGGCTTAGTCATAAAAGAGCATAATGATTAAGGCTATTGTAAAATAAAATAAAAAATATATTATTAAATAATAACATATTACATTATTGTGTTGAAATCTTCTTATCGGCATTATTATGCTCAGTATGCTCACCACCTATTACGTGGGACATAAAACTATAAGGTAAAATGTGGGCGAACACTATGCCTTTGCCTACCCCTTCAGGGATAAAGGCGTGACTATAATGTATGTATGTTTGTATGAAATCTTCTTGAAAATGCTCCACAGATTCAGATTGATTTGTTTTGTTTTTGTCTGTATAAAAAAGATCCGTAGATGTAGTAGAGTAGAGTAGGCAGTTTCAGGGTTGGAACAGAAAAGCGTATTCCAATGTCTATGGTATTGATAACGTTAAATACCTGAGCTTTCGCGATCATAAATATGATGAACTGTTTCACTGATCTATCTTCAACATGTTCCCAACCGCAACAATATATTTTGTCTGCGGTTTCCAGAGACTGCAAATTATAATACTGTTTAAATATTTAGTACACACATACATCATACACAAAAAATTGTTGCCTGAATTATATAAGTACTTATACTAACCTGCAACGGGAAGAATTCTGTACGTGGAATATAACATTAAGTATCCATCGGGACCGTAGTAGGAAATTTACATGAATTAAAATTTTGTTGAATGTAATGGCGGGTATGCTAGGTATTACTACTCCTATTACTACACGTGTCAGATACACCTCAAGAGAGGTATACTTAGGTACCTACGTGTTTGCGAAGCGGAAAGGTAAAAGTAGAAAAGAGGATTTTGGCCTCTTACAAGTCAAAGTCCTTCATAATTATTTAAAAAATATAAAATAGCAATACCAACTACATATTATAACCAAGTATAACCAATAACAAAATAACATAACTTAAACTATTTAACTATGGTACATTAGAATGTCGTCAAATTTTATAGCGATTTAAAAATTTAACTACTAAGACGGTAAAATAGGTGATAGACGTTTGTATGGAAAGTTCGTCATTTTCAAAGTTGGAAGCATGAAACTTCGTATACCTACGTATTTTAAGAAATAAATAAACACGTGTATCAGTGTTTTCAAAATTTTACTACTAAGAGGGTAAAATAAGTTTTGTTCCATAATATAAACGTGAAAGATCTGACTGACTGACTGAAATCAACGCACAGCCCAAACCCATGAGACTAGAAAGTCCAAAATTGGCAAGTAGGTTCCTTATAAGGTCTACTCTAGGGGTTCACTAAGAAAAGATTTTTCAAAATTCATTCCCTAAAGGGGTGAAATGGGGTTCCAAAATTTGTATGAGGAAACAAGAATAAAAAAGTCTAACTAAGACTATTTTATTCCAAATTTTACAGGGGTATTCCTAAAGATGTTTGACGCTATGCAGAGACGTGCTATTCGAATAATTGGTTGTCCTGAGGTGACGGGACGCCTCGAACCGTTAGCGCAGCGAAGAATCATAGCGTCCTTGGCAGCCTTCTACCAAATGTATCACGGTGAATGTTCTGAAGAGCTCTTCAACCTGATCCCTCCCTCTCCTTTCCGATCCCGAACTACGTGTGTGTAGAAACAGTGGAGAGATTTTTTGTCAGAACTGAGCATTTCAAACGATCGTTCCTCTGTCGAACTATAAAAACATGGAACGACCTGCCCGCAGACGTGTTTCCCTCATTTTACAATCCCGGGTTCTTCAAGAGGAGCGTGAAGAGGCTCATCACAAGGTCGCCAACTTGAGGACCACTGTCAAGAGTCTTACGGACTGTGAGACTGGCCCCCAATCGCTCGATGCGCCACGGCTTACCATCAGGCAGGCGGCGACGTCAATTTGGCGAACTAAATAAAAAAAAGATAAATACGTAAACACGTGCTTCAGGTTTCTTGAAAATTCAACCCCTAAGGGAGGAACAGTCCTCAATAAGGTTGATATCTCAAAATATCTATCTGGGTATCGTTTGAAATAATTTTGGAATGCTTATCACAAAAATAGGATCAAATTTAAAATATAACGTAGCTGACGTACGCTATGGCCCCTGATGAGAACCGCTAATTACGAAGATAGCATAGATTTTGAAATTGAACAGTTGTAACATACACGCTGATTGACTGCCACACGTGATTCAAACTTTTGAGAATGCAATCCCTTAAAGTAATTATAAGATTACAAATACCTTCTAATAATCGAACAGTTCTCAAACATACTACTAAACTACGGGAGTAAACGCAACGCGACGGGAGTAAATGCGACGGGAACGGGTGATAATATACTCTCTCTTATGTGATACAAACGAAGTTGCGCGGGTCAGCTAGTTTACGATATACTCGTAGCTACTCTCGTTTAACTTCTAGTTTGGCCAAATATGGCCTTCTCTAATTTTGGTAACAGATGCGAAACGTTGAGCACAAACTAAGCAAAAGTTTATACATCTAATTACAGTAATTTTTATTATAAACAATTATAAAAAATGATTACATCTTATTACAAACAAGAAGCCGTGAGATCGTTCTCACCCGACTGCCCCTCTCTAACACGCTTTTTGTGAAATTTCTATCCTATTGACGTTGTCATTTTTGTTTTATTTCATACTTTGAACAGATGATCCACGTGACCTAGTGACGTAGTTTAATGCGACAGAGTCACAGACTACACACAAAGTCTTGACATAACTCTATTTTATAGAGAGGGGCTAAAATTACAACTGTCAATTTTATAATGGTGACTATTAAAAGATTACCTAATGATATGAGAATTAATAATTATTTCTATATTATCAACTACAACAATGGGTAGGTACATATAATAAGTTGAATTACCATTGCTTTCAGCTTGGATGCATATCGACAAGGTAAATATATGTGTATCACACCCCCTAACACGAATATCATATATCTTACATCAAAGCCATAACCCTGCAAAAATATAATTATAATTATTATCCATTTTATATTTTTTTTTATGTTACAGAAATGGATGAAATGTTGAATTTAGATTATAATATTAGATTAATGACATTATTTAATAAATTAAATAAATTATCAATTCAAGTGCTAAATTGTTGTCAGTTGGCAAGAATTTTTGAGCACAGCCCATTCGCTCTAAGTTTGCCGCTGGCGTAAAGGCGTAGACGGAGGTGACCGGCAAACACGGTACTGACCTAGGTATTTGAGGCAAAACTGAAAACTTGTTTTATATTTCTCCTATTGTGTCCCAACACGGAACTGCAGACCTGGCTGGGGAGGAACGATAAACGATCACGGTAGTTAGCTTCTTACACTATGGCTGGTCCTCAGATGGGTGACCACTTTGTGACATTTCATTTGCGAGCGTTTCTGTGCTTCAAAAGACACTTTAAGTCGTTGCGTTGGCCCTCGTTGTCAGCAACAGGCAGTCTTTAAGCAAAGTCGAAATCCTTATGAGCGGCATGAATAATTTCAACAGCGAGTCGTCACAACCTGCACCTATCCATTGCAACGGCAATGAGCTCACGACTTGTTACGTGTAGCAAAAGAAACTATAAGTTAAATGTGGGCGTATTCTATACCTCTACCTACATCTTCCAGGATATAGGTGTGAATATTTGTATGCACGTTAATTATACTATTGATGTTAAATACCTTACCTCAGTAATTATATACAAACAAGTACATATTTGTATCATAGTTGCTATAAAGATTACACCCAACCATATGTTGAATGTATCTTGTATCAGAGACACGTATCTGAAAGTATACATACATACATAACGCAGGAATATTAACCCTATTTCGAAAACTCCGATAAAAAATTAATAGCATTATACATCTTGTGAACCGGCTACTGCTTTATGATAAAGTTAAGGGAATTTTCGTCATTAGTATAGCTATGAAATTTTACCTTTAAAAATAACATATGTAAATTAAAATAGTCCAGATTAATATACTCACTTAAACATTCTGCACTGCTCCTTGATCACAGTCACGACTCTATGATAAACTTCTTTGCTATCGCTTTTCATTGCATCCTCCAATTCCGCACACAAAATATTTATCTTCAAGCACGCATGATTTGTTGAAATTCCAAAAAAGCCATCGTAGCCAATAAAGTTAAGAGCATATAAAACAGCACAGTAAAAGCTGTATGCGAAAACGAACTCAAAATAAGGTGATTCAAATTTTTTTTCTGTATCTAAATTTGGTAGGTTAAAATCGTGAATCATGTACTTAACTGGTTCCCATTTAAATAGAAAATTATAGGTGTTAAGTAATATAGCCATTGTCGGAAAAGACATGACACACACAAGCACGATCACAACCCAACCATTTTGAGAGTAAATCTGTGAGTTTCTGATGGCTGCTCTGACGATGTCTTTATATTTGTAATGGGGATCATTGGAGAGAAGATGGTCGCGTGTGATTTCATCTATAACTTCTTTTGCTTGAGTCCGCTTGTGAAACAGGAGTATCATCTATAAGGAAGAATAAATTATGCAATTAACTTGACTGTTTGCTGGTTTCCTCGTGGAAGCGCTTGTGGCCCCGCGCTCAGTGTTCAGTAAACGATCACTGCAGTACGCAACTTTCACTATGGCCGGTCATCGGATGGGTGACCATCCATGTGACCACTTTCGTCTTCGTCACTAATACCTACCTACCGAAGCTACCGTGCCCGGTAAGTATCTAAAAAAGAAAGGAAGTAAGAGAAAAATATTTTTATTTTTGCTGCAATATCTAACAAACATAGTACCGGTTGTTACAGACAGTCTATCTGTGACAACCGGTAGGAGAGAGCACCGTGTCTCCTCACCAGCCACTCGTCCATGACCGGTCTGACGGCCACGATTGTGACGAATCCCCCTTTGGTTGCTCAAGTCTCCACGGTTCGACGCACCTTCCATGTCTCCACGGTTTCCTGGTGTCACGGGTCGGCAGGGTCTCCGCCCATACGGTTACGGTACCCCATATAGGGCCATACTTCGCACGATCCCCAGGTACAGCCTCCTGTCTTTAACCTTACTTGAAAAAACGGTTTTAACATCATCGTCTCCACAAAGAGCTGACTTACCTTAAAAAATCCTGCAAGAAAAGGTCCCAGCACAGTACTATGCCTAATAGCATTTATAAAATCCTTGTCCATCCAGCATTGAAACATATTGATCAGGATCATGTAGCATAAAGGAGAAGCGCTTACAGTCAACAGCACTGCAAATAATAAAATATTCTGACTATTAATATTTTTACTTCATATCAAAAGAGGTAGTTATGTTGGGGAGCCATACTGAAATCGTCGGAGCCCAGTTCACCCTCAACTGCTTGTGATGCTAATGCATGAACGAGATGATGTCGAAGTGGAAAACTCCTAACATAAAATTAGTAACAAAGAAAAAATGTTAGGTTCTTAACCCTTTTATTTTTTTTTATACGTGTGGAAATCCTACATGGATGCTATGCCGGACTCCTACCGACTAAAACCACACGATGCCCTACAACTGTCTACGGAATTCGAAGCTGTCCAGTATACTTGGTCTGATACCCATAACACAAGCAGGTTATTCCTAGCTTACTTTGGGATCAGATAGCGTTGTGTGAAATGTCCGTGAATATTTATTTATTTATACTTTCCATTGTTTTTGAAATTCAAATAATGTCTTCTTTCAGTAAAATGTTACATGTATAATATTCAAGGTACTTTCCCTCCATGTGGCATAGCCGTTGGACACCCTGTATATACATTGATTACTAGTGAGTAAACTAAGAGTGAAACGGAAAAATAAATTCAGTGGTAACTTCCTAGAAGACTAGTCAACAGTGCTACTTTGAGTGTAGTGTAAAAATGCTTAACCTTTGTTGAAAAATGTTTTCCATAATTATGTTAAAACTTTCTATACAAGGCCTTATTAAAAATTATATTAGCTCTTTGCAATAAAATGTTATTTACACCATTTCCCTAACGATACGCTTAAAGAATTACTGATCACAGTTCAAATATAACTTTTATCACTTACTCATTCCAATAATACGTTGTATATCCGTCTTTGGGTTTGGAAATATCCCAGTCATGATTAGAGCGAGAGCTATTTTTCGATATGTTTTGTCGAATGATTTAAATTCCATTTCGTCCATTATGGTATGAATTTGATCTGTAATTCCAATTCAGGTATAGAAAACAGTACTACCTCGATATGGTACAAGAAAAAATGACCTGAGCACGGCTAAAACTGAAATACATCCTAAAAATACAAAATAGATCGACATCAATGAATTTTTAAACAAGCCGAAGGGGCTTAACAGCAACCTTAAGCTTAAATGATTCTAAATGTCTTAGCGCCATGGTAGCCTCAATGTCCCTGATATAACTGACAAAACGCATGGAGTCACCTCACCTGCAACGGCCAAATTTTACAAACACTACTCGAATGCGTACGATTTGCAAAAATTGGCTATTCAATAGTGTAGCTATTGTTATGATTTTTATTTGTTAGTATAATAGTGTAATACTCAATATTACTGGTTTAGGAAAATACCAAAAGGGTGCAGCGCTCCAAAGATAATTAATTATGTGTTCTGAAATATATCTAGTATTATTGGTGATTTGTCTTAAAAGAAAGTGGAAGTTTTCATAAAAAACGCTATTAAGAGGATCTACGCTGTTTATTCGCAACATTAAATTACCTTGCAATTTTACAAGCTACTAGAGAAGCAGTTTAATATAAGACTATTAGCACAGAATAAAGAGCTAAATAAAGAGCTGTGCTATTAGTGAAAATTTGTACTCTCGGTAATTTTCTTCAAAATATAATTGGAAGGTTTCTTGAAATAATATTATAAAATGATTAATTTAACAATTTACCTGTGTCTGAAGGCTAGTCACTATAACATAAGCAGCATGCCACGTATCTACCTACAAACTGACTTTCAAGTCATTATCAAACGTCCTTACTATAATACCTAATTGATTAATGGTTGGCGTTTTATCTTTAATTTGAAATTTTAAAACAAAAGAATTTTTCAGTTACAATTAAGTACACAATTGAACGAAATCACTCTAATAGGATAATATAATAAGGCAATTAATTGAACATTGTGATTTCTAATCTTTTTTCTTTGATTATGAACCTAGGTTCAAAACGTTTATGATGTGGTTGCAGTGATTTTAATGAACAATGGAACATGGAGTGGAACATCCGTTGCGTTTCTGCGTAAATGGTTGATGCAAAATTGTTCCTCTTAAAAAACTCTAAAAAGCAATATATTTTAAGGAACCGAAGAAGCGAACCGAAGAATATTATTCTACCGATAGACAGGAACGTCTATACATTGAATATGTTCTAGATCTACGCAAAAAGTGCTATAAAACACATATTTTAGTATGAATAATACGGTCTAAACGTTATATAATTATACTAGATGAAGCTCGCGGCTTCGCCCGCGTGAAATTTGGTACCCGTTCCCGCTTCCCGTGGGATCATTTTCCCGGGATGAAAAGCCTATGTGTGATTCCAGACTATAAGCTATCTCTGTACCAAATTTCAGCCCAATCCATTCAGACGTTAGTGCGTGATTGAGTAACAAACATCCAAACATCTAAACATCCAAACATCTTCACAAACTTTCACATTTATAATATTAGTAGGAAGTAGGATTACTTTAGCATTATCTTAATTTTTTTTTTCATCAGTACATTGCGCTTACAACGCTTTGTTTGATAGTTCTACCACAATAAATTTAAATATGTCCGTCACGTGCGTGTCATACGTATTATGGCACAAATCGAACTAAACGGTCGGTTCGGTGTATAAACCGCAGTTGAGGGAACACTACGCTTGTTCTGATCACCGCATCTAGTACGTGGTACATATAGATCGATGGTTCGCTCACAATAACCTTAATTATATCTAAAACTAGCTGACCCCATGCAACATATTACACATAAGCATATAACTACTATGTTCATAAGGTATATAAAAGAAGAGGTATTTCTTCATCTGACTACTAGGAGCGTGTGAAACTGCCTTGTTTGCTTAATCATAAAAGAGCTTAATGATTAAGTCTATTCAAAATCGATTCAGCCCACTCCATTTTACAATACTCTTAATCATTAAGCTCTTTTAAGACTAAGCAAACACGCCAGTTTAAAACTTACATTCAAAGGAGCCCTTGAAGTCTAGGTTTAACGAAAGTTGAGATATCTCTAATTTCTGAAGTACAAAAGCCCTAATATTGAAACTTGTGTAAAACACGCAAAGACTAAAACGCAGTTGCGCGGGTCAGCTGGTTCAATATAATATTGAAATCGGTGCCAAGTAAAACCATACTTGGGCCAGAGGCTCTCCATTGCCATACAACGTGGCAACACCGCCAGCATTTTGGGCACGGTTGTGGTTAACAGCGATGTGGAAGAGATTTTTGATGCATAATCTTATTTCCTATTGCCCTTTTTAGGGTTCCGTACCCAAAGGGTAAAGAACGGGACCCTATTCATGAGACTTCGCTGTCCGTCTGTCTGTCTGTCTGTCTGTCTGTCTGTCTGTCTGTCTGTCTGTCCGTCAGGAGGCTGTATCTCATGAACGGTGATAGCTAGAGAGTTGAAATTTTCACAGATTATGTGTTTTTGTTGCCGCTATAACAACAAATACTGAAAACAAAAACATAATAATATTTAAGGGGGGCTTCCATACAACCAACGTGTTTTTTAGCGATTTTGTCTCATATATTCGGTAATAAGGTATCCTTCTTAATTTAAATACGTTAGTTAATTTAAACATTTCATCAAGATCATTCATTCCCTTTACACCATGCAAATTAAATGAATACTATAGGAGATATAGCACAATCAAATGTTGCTCAATGAAATTAATTTCGTGTCGCCATGATTGAACATTATACGGGTCACATACTAACTTATTTTTCGACTTTCATAGTAAATATTTTTTCTTTAAAAAGTGAACAACGCTTTCAGCAGATTACTTTAGGTAGGTGTAATATTTCAAAGATAGATATTTCATAGGATATAGTAAAGAAATAGTCCATATTTTAGATTTTTCTCCAGTATAAACAATTTACGTACAAACACACAATTTATGTTGTAGACGTAGATATCGTGTTTATAATGTCATCATTTTCAGAATATTGATGACATCAAATGTCATCAATATTCTGAAAAAGAAATTAAACAGAGTTCCTCTTTTTGAAATATATACTGTACCTACCGTAGAGGATCTATACAAGGATAGTTAACACTATAGAGCAACGCGAACTGTCTAAAGTCGCGCGTTGTATAACACTATAGAGCAACGCGAACTGTCTAAAGACGCGCGTTGTATAACACTAAAGAGCATCGCGAACTGTCTAAGGCGCGCGTTGCTCTATGTTAATAGGTAACGAGGGCAACCAGTAGACGCTTGAAATACTCACAGAATATCGAGCAGTGTATTTTCATAAAAAAATAATAATTAAAACAAAATGGAGCTTTACTGGGACATCCTTTCGAGAGCTTACCCGGGGCTCCCAACCGTAGGCTGTTAAATAAAAAGAAAAAAGGGGGGCTCCCATGCTACAAATAGGTACGACTTTTTGTTGTTTTTTGGTACGGAACCCTCCGTGCGGGAGTCCGACTCGCACTTGGCCGGTTATTTATCGATGTTCCCCTTGTAAATATGTTATAAATTGTATGTTTATTAGTGTATAGTAACTTTAAGATGTTATTACACAATTAAAATAATGTCTTATACTAAATTAAATCAGATAGGTAGGTATTTAATGTCTCCTCTAGACATATTATTATTGGCACCGACTTCAGTATTATATTGAATGATATCTGATGGATCAAAATAAGTAAAATTTATTTTTTAGTTTTGTTTTAAGTCGGTTTATTTTTTGTTAAAATTGTCTTTTCATTATTTTTAGTGATAGTTGTGCTGAAAATCTGTCTACTTTTTTTATATTTAGTTCGCCAAATTGACGTCGCCACCAGCCTGATGGAAAGCCGTGGCGCATCTAGCGATTGGGGGCCACTTCTGACAGAGGTCCTCAAGTTGGTGGCCCTGTGATGTGCCTCTTCACGCTCCTCTTGAAGAACCCGGGATTGTAAGATGAGGGAAACGCTCAGTTCTGGCGAAGATTCTCTCCACTGTGTGTGAGTGGCATTTTTGCCCGGCACGTGTTGTTCGGGATCGGAAAGGAGAGGGTGGGATCAGGTTGAAGAGCTCTTCGGATCATTCGCCGTGATGTTTATCTATGTGTAAAGATCTCGACAAATAAAAATTAATCCAGCCCAAACACAAGGTAACTGCTGTATATCATTAGGGGATTCTCTCGACTGTCTGTCGTCTCCATCATCAGATCGACTCCAAACCTTCGTTAAATTGTACTACCTTATAGCACTTAATATAAACATTTACAAACGCCCTAGTTCCCCCTACAATTTTCAAAAGTTGCCTGCGATTTCTCCAGTATGGCAACATCAGATCCTAAATAAAATAAAAAATATAAAATAAAATAAAATTTATTCCCTTTGAAATTTTTAAAAAATTATTTAGGTTTGTCAAAATTTTTGTGACTCTACCGGGGGTTCGGAAATGCTACAGACTGAGAAGAACACCCCAAGAAACTCAGTCCGGTCCCTCTTATTCATCTTAGTATCTAATACAGTTTTTTTTTTAATGTAGAAAGGAGCAATTCGTGTCACTGCCAGGCAGTCTTGTCTTCTAGAAAGTCTTTAATGCTATAATAAGCTTTCTGGCACAATTTAAGCTTTACTAGTTTTTTAAATTTATTAACTGACAAACCTGTTATGGCTGTCGGCAATGTATTGTACATTCGAATACAATTACCCGCAAAAGAATTGCTTATTTTATTAAGCCTAAATCTAGGTACAGCCAATTTATTCTTATTTCTTAAGTTTAGGTTATGGATATCACTATTTTTAATAAATTTACTGTTATTTTTATGAGTATATAATAAGTTTTCATATATGTACTGTGAATACACAGTAAGGATGTTGATATCCTTAAACTTTTCTCTTAATGACTCCCGAAACCCCATACCATAGATAGCCCGGACAGCCCTTTTCTGCAACACAAAGATACATTCGATGTCGGCAGCGTTACCCCATAATAGTATGCCATAGGTCATGACACTGTGGAAGTAGCTAAAGTAGACAAGACGCGCTGTTCTAATGTCTGTCAGTTGTCGGATCTTTTTAACGGCATAGACTGCAGAGCTCAGTCTGCCCGAGACTTTCTCGATATGAGGCCCCCACTGCAAGTTGGAGTCTAACTTTATGCCCAGAAAGACAGTTTCATCGACCAATTCTACTCATCCCTAATCCTAATACTGGTGTTAACGAGCCTAACATTTGGCAAGGTGAATCTAATACATTTTGTTTTAGTTTCGTTTAACAATAAATTATTAGCGTTAAACCAGTGGACTACCCTAGAGAGGGCATTGTTTACTTCGTCAAGATCGCGTTGTCCACGTTCAACTTTAAATATTAAAGATGTGTCATCAGCAAACAAAACTACCTCGTGATCGTCTCTTATAAGGTGAGGGAGATCATTTATGTACACTAAAAATAGAAAAGGTCCCAGAATTGAACCCTGAGGCACCCCCATTGTTACAGCAGAACCATTTGACTGTTTACCATTTATAACTACTCTCTGTACTCTATCTCTAAGGTAAGAACTAATTAAATCCAAGGCCGTCCCCCGGATTCCATAATGATCAAGTTTTTGAATTAAAGTCTGATGCTGGACACAATCGAAGGCCTTAGATAAGTCGCAGAATACACCATAAGCATCATACGACTCCTCCCAGGCCTCATATATACACTCTAACAATTTGATGCCAGCATCCGTGGTAGACCGACCTCGCGTGAAACCGAATTGTTTAGTATGGAATAGTTTATTTGTATTAAAATGATTTTGCATTTGATTAAGCATTACCTTTTCAAAGATTTTACTAAACGTGGGTAGTACAGAAATAGGACGAAAATTGGACGGATCTGAGGTGCTACCCGATTTAAACAGAGGAGTTTTTTTACTAAACTTCATTAAGTCAGGAAACACACCACTATCAACACAATTATTAAATATTATTGATAATTCAGGGGCAACCATTTCAATTAACGAATTAACTAAATGTACAGAAATTCCCCAGAGGTCAGCAGTTTTCTTAATATTTAAAGATTTAAAAGTTTTTATGACAGTGTGCATACTAATTTTACTGAATTTAAATATTTCATTACAGCAAGGAACATTTGCTTTTAACAAGGATTCTGCTATTGGGGTAGAAGAACCTAGGGCTCTGGTCAAATCTACTGGAATTCGAGAAAAAAATTGTTAAAATTCGTTAGCGACTTCGGCATCTGTTGTAATTATGTTACCATTTACTTTAAGTTTAAAATTATTATCATTCGATTTTGCTTGGCCTCTTTCTGCGTTAATTATTTTCCAAGTAGATTTAACTTTGTCTACACTATTGAGAATTTTATTACTTATATACTTTCTTTTGGCTGCTAAGCAGTCTGCTTTAAACTTTTTTGAATAAGTTTTAACATAATTTAGAAATTCATCTGTTCTATTAAGCTGTCTTTCTGAGTATAGTTCATACAGTTTTTGTCTACTTTTATGTATAATTATCCTCAGTGGCCCATTCACTGAAGGCTGGCCTATCACCGATTGTGACTTCCTTAGACTTTAATACGGAGTTGAACTCATTGTAAAAGGAATCAAAAAATAACTTATACATTACATTTGGATCTAAGCCAGTGTCTAAAAATGGAAGTTTATTGCAAAGTCCAACTCCCATACGTTCCAAGCGATCACTAGTTACTGGTCTACATAATATTTTACGTCTTTTAACTTTTTCTCTTGTGATCTTGAAAGATGCTATTTGCCCAGTGTGATCTGATTTTATCTTATTTATAATACTCTTACTCTCTGGCAACATATCACTGTATATATTGTCCAGACAAGTAGCTGTTGTATCACAATATCTAGTAGGCTCTAAAAATAAGTTAGTGAGATTGTGTGATTTAAATAAATTTAAGATATCATTGGTCTGACGCGTATTTATAAGTATATTAACATTAAAATCACCGCACACTATTAGGTGTTTATTAGTTTTTCCAAGTTTAAATAGCACTTTATCCATTACTTCCTCAAACTCACAAAAGGGTGAGACTCCAGGTTTATATACGCATACTACTATGAATTGCTCCAATTCTACGCACGATATTTCAACAGTACACTCTACAGAGAGGGACACAACATCTTTCCGTTCCTTATATTTTAATTTCTTATTTAATAAAATCTTTGAACCCCCCCGTGTTGTGTTGACCCTGCAGAACGCACTACCAACCCGGTGACTACTGAAACTGAACATGAGCTCATACTCCTTACGCATATGTTCTGTAAGACAAACAATTTCAATATTTTCTGAGCTCATGAACAGCTCCAATTCAAACTCTTTGACCTGTGTAAATGTTGCAATATTATAATGCACCAGGCTGATGTAATTTACATTTTTTAATTTAGTTTTGTTCGGAGGACAGTTTCCGATAAAATTACGGTTTGCAATTAAATTTAACTCTATTAATTTACAATTTTGGCTAGAGGGTAATTCCTCTGTTGTCCCAGCAGTTAATTTAAATTACTTGGAACAGATTCCAAAGTCCTAAAACTACTCTGCTCAAATAAAGCAGTTTTGTCAGCCAAGTTTTTGGCTACAGAATAAAAATAATTAAATAGCAAACTTGCTACTTGTCTTTTATAATATTTGGGTAGACAATACCTACCCTTGTGATTATTATAGACTATAAACTTGCTATGTGACAAATTTGTGTTAAATACAGAATTAAAGTCAATTATATTAAATTTATTATCATACTGACTTATTAAATTTAAACGTAAATTCATCTTATATCTAAATGAATTTTACGAATCTGGCACACCTTTTATAAATGGAAGTGTGAACATTACAACTTGTATGACATTTAAGTTTAAGATGTAATTCATGTATAGGGACAAATCATCATTGCTAATTTTCCCCCTGTTTGCACAGAAAATTATTATTTTACTGTTAGCTTCTAATTTATATTCTAATATCTTTTGCATAATACCACTTAATGAAGCACCCGGATAGCAATTATTAATAACTTGAATTTGAGTTTTGTTTTAAAAATGAACTTAGATTGGTACCAATATCATCACTAAATACAATTAATTTAGTACAACTATTACTATTATTTACACTGTCACACAATATATCCACTGATGTACTGGGCGAGCATGTGATAATGGGAGCTAGGGGCTCAGCGGTAACCGGTTCGCCCTGGGCCTCCACCGGCTCAATTGCTTTAGGGCAGTTAATATTGCATAAGTGGTCATTTAGGAAACAATTAAGGCGCTCAGTGTTATCATTTGATGTTTTGAGTACCTTGTCTATTGTTAAAGAACATTTAGTAAAGTCCTTAAGGGACCATTCATATTTTTTAGTCATATATTGTAGCTCAAATTGCAAACTTTGTATTTTTGACTCTAATTTTTGTGTGTCAGTGCAATATTTTAAATGGCTTTGTTCTAGTTCTAACATTGACAATTTAGCTTGTTCTCTAAATTTTAAACAAGAACCTATATTTTTACACTTCTTGATTAACATTTTATGGAATTTTAATTGCTTTATTGATTTTTGTATGAACTTTTTAATTTTTAGATATTTTTTTAGTTTATTTCTGCTGCAAAACAAAACCGACTTGTCCTGTTGATATGGACTGTCACCTGTAAGATCTATAGTAGTCAAGTCCATGTTTTGAGAATTTGCAGAAGGAATAAACTGGAATAAACTGCGGGATACCACTCATTAACTCACTAAAAAGATTATCGGTTTGTTGGGCAGTAACTTTCTCAGCAGCTTCTTCCAGGTGTGAGATCTGTCCCTGGGCATCCCTTAGCTCCTGTTCCAGAAAGGTAGTCCTCCTCAAGGTTTTCTCATACTCGTCACTGCACTCTTGGAACCTATCTACAATTGACTGAAGGTGGTCCCGCTCCGCAACAATGTCATCATAACTAACATGAAGTCTTGATAATTCGCATTTTAATTTTTTTGTGTCATTCAGAGCGTTTATCAATAGATTTTCATTTTCCTCTCTTTCCTTTTCCAACTGTACACAGAGCTCCGTTTTAGATTTAAGCTCCAGCAACACCAACTGAAGTTTGGGCTCTTCCTGCTGGCGGCCGAGAGCTCTGCGACTACGGGTATTCATATTATTAATAAGTAAGTGCAATTAAACGCGAATTAAATGATGAAGCTCCTTGTACAGTTTATGGTAAGAAGTAACAAGGTTATGTACCGGCAATAAATTATACTTAATATTTTTATGTACTTACGCAAATACACCAACCGTCGTCAACGTCGAGTAAACGCTTATACAAGTATAATAATTCTACTCACGAGAAACAGTCGATTTATTATGTATTTACGTGAAAAAGAAAAGATTTAACATTCGAAAAAAACGGGTACCTGACTCGTCACTTCTTACACCAAAATACACGGACAGAACACTTTTATTATATTAATCTGACTATTTTAGGACACTATTAATGCGATGAAAATGGTTTTAATTGGTTTAAAATTGTTTAAATACTAAATAACTAATTAATTTTGAAAATATTTTCAGAGAGCTAAAATTTTTGACAGTTCGATAGTGTTGCCAGACTCGGAATCCAGACTTCCTAACAATTGGGACCACCTTAGGAGTGCCTATTTGGTAACGAAAAAAATTTTTCTTCAAAACGGCTATAAACGACGAAGATACGCGCGAACAAACATAAAAAAATATATAAAATATATTTGCGGCTGAATTGAGTAACTTCCTTTTTTTTACGTGAGGGAAAATCCTCAGAGGATGCTATGCCGGACTCTTACCGACTAAAAAACCTCACGCAACGCCCAACAGCCTGTGGTTGGGAGCCCCGGGTAAACCCTCGGAAGGATGTCCCGGGACTCACAACAGACCTACGGCCGCTACTGCGGCCTCGCCCAGGTGGCGGTTCGGGTGCTATCCCGCGCCTTTGGGGGGTTTCGGGTGTTATCACGCTTCTAAGTTGGGCATGCGTAAGTTGCTCACGTCACGCTGCCTTCGTGGGCCTGCTTCTGTAAGGACATTGAGCAACCCTCCCTCTCACCGTCCTCAGACCCCCGGTCATGGAGGCCGATAGTCCTCGGTGAAGACACGTCGGCGGCGCCCAGGCCGCCGACTGCGGAACTCGGGTGGGAGAGCTCTCTCCCGCACCCGCCCCGCCGCCTCTACGAGCATGACCTGCTCGCAGAAAGAGGCGGCGCAGTACCACTTACTCCCGCTGGAGAGCATGGCTCGCACCATGGTCTCGAGCGAGAGTGTCCACGTCCAGACCCACTACGAGGACCTGGCGCTGTTGCGCCCACGCCGTGCACTCCACCAGTGTGTGGAGCGCCGTGTTATCGCTGCGGTCCTCGCAGTGCTGACACTCTGCCGTGGTTTCCCACCCAACGGTAGCCACATTGCTGGCCGTCAGGGTCTCCGCCCATACGGGAGCCCCGTATAGGGCCATGCTTCGCACGATCCCCAGTTACAGTCTCCTGTAGGGAGCGTTGGGTCCCCTGATGTTGGGCATCAGCCGCGCGAGTGCGGCCGATGCTCCCCTCAGTTTTGGGACCAAACTTCGGAAGTGATGTCCGAAGTTCCACCGGCCATCGAGTAGGAGCCCCAGATACTTCATCGAGGGCTCGATGCAGTCGCTGACGCCCCCTACCTGTAGGCTGGATCCCGCAGGTGGCCCCATCCGAGGTCCGTGAAAGCACAGAGCCTCGGATTTGTAAAGGGCGACCTAGAGACCCAGCCGCCGAATCCGACCCACGACCTGAGCAACCCCTGCCGTGGCCTTAAGTTGAGTAACCTCCTCCTTTTTTAAAGTCGGTTAAATAATACAATTTCTTCGTCAATATCAACAACCGTTACATTAAATTCGATGTGTCTTTCCTACATTATCTTATCGTTCTACATTACCTACCTACACATATAATTATATTTTAAGAGGTTATAATTATATTTATAGCATTCCAAGAGACTTTAGGTTGCTATAATTAATCTTCTAGGCGTTATCACAATGCCAACATGCCAACGTTCTGCTAATGCTTTCAAAAGTTTTCTTGTTACTTTGAGTAGCTTAATTTAATGCCGGGATCAGTAGTCAAATTCGCGAACAAAACATGAAAATAGTCAACAGTTCAGCAGGTTGTGCAACATTCCCCTTGGTACCGGTAATATCTTTAAAAACCGGCAACAACACAAAAGCACTCTGGAAGGTTCCAAAGTGCTTTTGTGTTGTTGCCGGTTTTGTCAATTTCCTTTTTCGTATGCTTTTTTCAGTTTACGAAAAACAGAATTGCAGAAGTTTCTGTCTAGCTATCAACCATGTTTGCGCATACTTACTACTTAGCAAGTAAGATACCTATGAGTGGCAATGCACCAATAAAATCAACTCTGGGTAGATTTAGTCCCCCGGTTCATTTTCTGGTATTATTAAATACTGATGATGCTGAGGTAGAATCTATAATATTCGCAGTTGCACAATGAATGTGCTAACCTGTATAAAATATCAACTAGCATTTTGAAATAATGCCGAAATACCTTGATCCCATCTATAACACATACCTGCAATCGGTCAACACAGACTGGAGTGTTCCCGCAAGCATTTAAAAATGCCATAATCCGTTCGATTTACAAGGGAGGAGACATATACTTCTCTTCTACTGGTTGTCTTAGATACTTAACGGGGCACGGAAGCTTCGGTAAGTATCTGTGGCGAATACACCGAAAAACCACGGCTGTAGTGTAGTCAATTGAGTGGGAAAATACAAATCTCAGTATCGGTGCTACCATACAGCTTCATGACAGACGGACAGACAGACAGATGGACCGCGAAGACACATGAATAGGGTCCCGTTTTTACCCGAACTGCCGAAGAAAGAAGGGTAATACCCGAACTGCCGAAGAAAGGAGGGTAATGTTTTTCGAGAGAATGTATGTAGGTATGTATGTATCCAATTCTTTGTCACGTCCTACAGCCTGAACGGCTTGACGGATTTTCACATGCGAGGTGTCATTTGATTCGTCGTGATCGTGTAAGTGACACCAGGTACATTAAAATTTCTAAAAAATCGAAATGGCAGACTTTTGGCGCTAAAATGAAAACGTTGTTTTTTTTCATCCACGCTCTACAGCCTTAACGGCTTGACGGATTTTGACATTCAAGGTGTCATTCTGTTTATCGTGATTGTGTGAGTGACACCAGGTATATTAAAATTTCTAAAACATCAAAATGGCAGACTTTTGGCGCTAAAATGTAAAGCTTAATAATTTTTTTTGACGCTCTACAGCCTAAACGGCTGGAAGGATTTTGAAATACAAGGTGTCATTTGGGTGAGGGACACCAGGTGTAATAAAATTCCTAACAAAGCAAAATGGCGGACTATTGGCGTTATAATTATTTGACTGCGATGAACGCAAAACTACTAAACCAATTTTGATGCGGTATTATGTGTTTATAAGGTCTTAGTCAGACTTAAATTCTTACATTTGTTTGATTGCAATCGGTCAAGTAGCACCAGAAATATGATCAAAAATATAATAATTAAGGTTGACTTTTGGTGATGTCCCTTCACTACATGAAAATTAATAACTCCACTACTAATATAATTAAAAAGCTTAAAATAAACTTAATTATTTAGAATATAATAACCCGGGTGTAGTGGGGCCCTACCAACACCATCGGGCCCAAGTCAACCTCACGTGCAAGCTCGTGCACCTGCTGAACAACGGACGAGGCTCTGACGGCGGCGGTCCATTTCAACACGGCGATGGGCTCACAACCTGTCACGTGGGACCGAATTGTACACGGTGAAATGTGGGCCGTTATAGGCCTCTGCCTACCCCTTCGGAGATAAAGGCGTGAGTATATGTATGTATGTATGTACCCGACTGCCAAGTAAACATACAACTGAAAAGTAAAAAACAAGCTCTACATTTCTTTTGTGATTTTCTTTAGCTACTTACTGTTTTACTTTGTTGGCAACATTTGCAGGCGGGAAGAAGCTATGTCAAGCGAGTGGAGGTTTACCAAATAGTTACTTGTTCCCATAGCTTGATCCCGCCTGCAAATGTTGCCAACATAGTAAAACTGTAAATAGCTAAAGAAAATCACAAAAGAAATGTAGAGCTTGTTATTCACTTTTCAGTTGTATTTTTACTTGGCAGTCGGGTTTTTTATATTCTAAATAATTAAGTTTATTTTAAACTTTTTAGTTATATTAGTGGTGGAGTTATTAATTTTCGTGTAGTGAAGGGACATCACCCAAATTCCACCTTAATTATTATATTTTCGATCATATTTCTGGTGCTACTTGACCGATTGCAATCAAACAAATGTAAGAATTTAAGTCTGACTAAGACCTTATAAACACATAATACCGCATCAAAATTGGTTTAGTAGTTTTGCGTTCATCGCAGTCAAATAATTATAACGTCAATAGTCCGCCATTTTGCTTTGTTAGGAATTTTATTACACCTGGTGTTCCTCACCCAATCACGACGAATCAAATGACACCTTGTATTTCAAAATCCTTCCAGCCGTTTAGGCTGTAGAGCGTCAAAGAAAAATTATTAAGCTTTACATTTTAGCGCCAAAAGTCTGCCATTTTGATCTTTTAGAAATTTTTAATACCTGGTGTCACTCACACAATCACGATAAACAGAATGACACCTTGAATGTCAAAATCCGTCAAGCCGTTGAGGCTGTAGAGCGTGGATGAAAAAAAACAACGTTTTCATTTTAGCGCCCAAAGTCTGCCATTTAGATTTTTTAGAAATTTTAATGTACCTGGTGTCACTCACACGATCACGACGAATCAAATGACACCTCGCATGTGAAGATCCGTCAAGCCGTTCAGGCTGTAGGACGTGACAAAGAATTGGATACATACATACATTCTCTCGAAAAACATTACCCTCCTTTCTTCGGCAGTTCGGGTAAAAAGGGGGTGGTTCGGGTGCTATCCCGCGTCTTTAGGAGGTTTCGGGTGTGATCGCGCATCTAAGGGGGGGCGTGCGTGAATTCCTCGCGTCACGCTGCCGTTAAGGGCCTGCTTCTGTAAGGACGGTGAGCAGCCCACTCACCGTACTCAGGCCCCCGGTTGGGTACATACACGCTAACTTGCACATTCCATTTAAAACTCAAAGAACAATGAATTAGCCATTACAAAACTTGGCCCGTAGTTGATAAGCGGAAGCAAAATAAATAGGTAACTATAGTAACATTTTTTAAGATTCAAAAATATTGTTGTTAATATTTTTGAATCTTAAAAAATACACATAAAGAACTAGTGTGGGAACTTGATATAGTAATTAAAACCACAATTTGTTGTTAAACTGACAAAATATTAATTTTCAAAGACCCGTAACAGTTTAAACAAAACTTTAAGATTTTATTAAATTAAAAGCAGGTACGTCATCAGTATTAAATTTGCCTATCAAAACAATCTATCACAGTCTACTGGTGGACGAAGGCTTCTTCCAAATTCGGCCACAACGAGATAAATTTATAATTTTTTTCTATTTTGCTCCAATTTCTTCACGATTATCATAACATTCTTTTTGTATAAATTCATGCATTGTTGAAATAAGGGAAGGCGTGTTGAATTTCGTTGCTTCAAATCGTAATAAGGAGGATAGTTATTGCAAATCTAAAGAGTTTCCATATCTCGGAATTAATATTTTCGTTCTATAATTTAAAAACCAAGTTGCCGTGTAAAATTTCATGTAAATGAAGTCGCAGAAGTTCTCTAGTAACATCTTCAATGCGAAAGTTTGTGAGTGTGGATGTTTGTTGCACTTTCATGTTCGAACCGCTGAACGGATCTGGATTTAATTTGGTACAGGAATACATTATAATATGGAATAACACATAGGCTACTTTTTATACCAGGAATAAGTTACCACGGGAAGAACAAATTTTACGCGGGCGAAGCTGCGAACATCAGCTAGTATTATATAAACGATGAAATAAAAGATTACGCGTAATTGATACAGAACCAAAAATAAATAATTTGAAGATCATTCGAAGTGTATAAATACTACAGAACTAAACGTGGTCGAGGTTCGTTCAGTAAAAACAACGACGCAGTCAGAAAAATGAGTAGAACAGAAACAATTTTTATTCTCTGTGTAGTGTATATTAGTTGTGCGTCAGCCAGCGGTAAGTAAAAATCACAATACGTGTGAATATTACTGCTCAATGTTCGAGGACGTCATTATAATGTTCAGTTCTAGTTGTACTGATAAATATAACTAAAGAAATCTGGATTCATTTGAATTCTGCCATAATTGATCATGAAAAATCAAATCAAAACGCTCGTAGCGCGCCGCTGACTCAGTGTTCTGCAAACAATCCCTACATTTAATTAACTCCTGTTGCGGCTGGTCCTCGGTTACCACTTTCTGACATTTCATTTGTAAGGGTTTCCAAGCTTCTGAAGGTACCTTGTTCCTTGATCCCCGTTGTCAGTAACAGGACAATCATTAAGTCGAAGACCATCAGGGCGGCATTAAAAATTTCAACATTGGGCCGCGCCTTTCCGATTTAACACGGCAATAGGCTGACTACTACTATGTGGGACAAAAAAGTATAGGGTGATGTGTGAACGTATATTATGCCTTTACTTACCCCTTCGGGGATAAAGGCGTGACTATAGTGTATGTATATAAATCAATTATAACTTACTAGCTGATGCGTGCGGCTTCGCCCGCGTGAAATTTGGTTCCCGTTCCCGCTTCCCGTGGGAACATTTTCCCGGGATAAAAAGTAGCCTATGTGTTATTCCAGACTATACTCTATCCCTGTACCAAATTTCAGCCAGATCCATTCAACCGTTAGAGCGTGACTGAGTAACAAACATCCAAACATCCAAACATCCAAACATCTTCACAAACTTTCACATTTATAATATTACTAGCTGATGCGCGCGGCTTCGCCCGCGTGAAATTAGGTTCCCGTTCCCGCTTCCCGTGGGAACAATTTCCCGGGATAAAAAGTAGCCTATGTGTTATTCCGGACTATACTCTATCCCTGTACCAAATTTCAGCCAGATCCATTCAGCCGTTAGAGCGTGATTGAGTAACAAACATCCAAACATCTAAACATCCAAACATCTTCACAAACTTTCACATTTATAATATTAGTAGGATATAGTAGGATAGTAGGATAGTAGGATAGTAGGATAAAAGAGAATATTTCATAGCCACTCGTTCTCAGTATTCTTTGAACGATCACTGCATTGAGATTCCTCACTACAGTCGGTTCATCTTGATCTGATCTGTGTCTGGATGTAATTTATGTATAATGTTCGTCATGTATTTAGAAATATAAAGTATGTTTATCAGTCGTCTAGATCCCAAAGCACAAGCTTATATTAGCCTAATTTGGGCTAGATGATGTTGTGTGGGAATATACACAAATATTTATTTATTCGGGGTAGGGTTATAGTTTATGGTCTTTCATTTTACGCGCGTTTCTTGTTCTGGAAGGTTTACTGTCATGAGCCTATTCTTCGGGTTGCCAGCCAAGTTGAAAACATAATGAGCGCCTTAAAAAATATTAACAAGAGAACCGATGCACCACGGTTGTCATTAAAATAAGCTATATTAACATTTAATTATGTTTACAGTATACACAAAAGGAAAATGTAGTATTAATGATTTCGTATGTCATAAAGAGTTGTTTGGAAAAATCGTACAGGAAGCAACTGCAACAGGATTTCCAGACTTCGGCATACCAGTTCTAGATCCATATGTTTCTAAAAAAGCGCGTTTAACTGTGCTTGAAATGATACTAATAGATGGTCCAGAAATGACTTTAACAGGAATAAGAGATTGCAAATTGAGCAAAAATAGGTAAATATATTAATTGAATTATATTCTACAGTTGGCACAATGTATTATTAATAATAAATTTTATTTTAACAGCATTGACATGGACAAAATGGTAATTGCAGGCACATATACTTGTAACAATATATCTGTGACATGTAATTACGTTGTAAGCACGTCTCCTATCCTAAAATCTTTAATTGGAAGTGTAAAAGTACACGGAGAAGGAACTGGAAGTGTTACAATTGGTAAGATCAAAATATTTTATTATAAAGTAAAAAAGACAAGTTGGCCCTTTTTTCAACAAGCTTTTAAAATTTATTTTGCAGAAGACATAGAAATTTCATTTGAAATGCCATTCCTACTGAAGAAACACAGCGATGGCGATCTGAGATTTGAGATACAAGGCGATGATATTACCACCGAACATAAAATTTTAGGCAAATGTTATTTGGCTTTAGATAACTTGTACATTGGAAGCCAAGAAGTCAGTAAGTACTTATTAAAATATTTTCACGTTCAATTCACATTTTAAATATATTGGCAAAGTGAAATTGACAACAGATGCGGCCAGATTTTGCCTCATCTTTGTTACACCTGGTATAATTTAGTTAGAGATATTAGAAACATTATGTTACTTAATTTCAGTTTCTGAACCCCATTATTATCACTGACTTCCGTTGTCTCTATACAATTACATATACTCAGTACCTAATTACTATAACTACGTTAAGGAAAGATTTTTTTTAAAACCATTCAAGTTAATTTTCATTTACCCAAGTGCAAAGTAAAACTGCAATTTAGACCAAACTAAGCTATTTTTAAAATTACTTTTATATTTCAAAATACAAACATAAATACACCTAACCCGAGGGTTGGGTGTTTCATATGGGAATAAAACACCCAACCCTCGAATTAAACATTTGCATATCACAAAAAGATTTTGATTCCGACCTGAGTTTCAACCCTGAGACCTTAGCACTGCAGTCGAATATACTATCACGGCGCCACTGAGGCAATAGTTGTTAATGTTTTGATTGATTTTATTATAATTTACTAGCTGACCCGCGCAACTTCGTTTGCGCCACATAAGAGAGAGTATTACCTGTTCCCGTCGCATTTACTCCGGTCGCGTTGCGTTTACTCCCGTAGCGTCTCATCATTAATATTCAATACTACGTGAGACAAAAGGAATAACTTTCCCCCCGTTTTTGAAACATTTACTATTACTGCTCCGCTCCTTTTCGTTGTAGCGTGATGCTTTATAGCCTATGACACTCCACAATAACGTAGCTGTCTATTGGTGAAAGAATTTTTTAAATCGGTTCAGTAGATCCCGAGATTACCCCTTACAATTTAACAAACACACAAACTTTACTTCTTTATAATATTAGTATAGATAACTTTGCATGTAGATATTTTAATTGAATTTACTTTGACAGGTACTGTGGCTGCTAATATTATAAACGAAAATTGGGAATTCTTCGCCAAAGTTACCGCGGAACAAATACTTCGCACAGGTGTTGGAATTTTTGCAGAGAACGCAAACAAATTCTTTGGTGCTGTTCCTGCTTCGGATCTCATTACAGATGACCTTTCATCATATGCTACTATAGAATCGTAGTTTTCGTGTGATACACATTCGAATATATTTCTAACAAGTTTAAAACTTTTTTAATCTATTAAAACAAACAACTTTTATTTAAATTTTTGTTTTTATTTTGTCACACTCAAACAATGGTAAGTCATTTTTAAACCCAAGTCTTGTATTGTATGTTCAAACTCAACAGCAATATAACTTTTATTGGTTTGGCTTTTATTGGTATGTAATGTTTAGTAGCATTTATTGCTAAAAATTACAGAGAAACATGATCAATACATTTACATTATTACTATCTAAACTAAAATTATGAATGAATTATAAAATTAAATAAGGCCCCCGTGGCTTGTGCCCAAAAGACTAGCAGCATTCCCACTTGAAATAGCAATACCTATTCGCTGTGCGAAAACCTGCCAGCCCTTGGGTCACCAGTCGACTCTAGAAGGCACTTTTTCAAATTCTTGAAAAAAAATTTGCGCATTGGCACTTCAGTCTCTGGACTCCGACTGGACAAAAACAATACGATGAGTCGAGACCCTCTTATTAATTTTAATATTTACAGCCGCTACTGCGCTGGCTTTTAATTTTGTTTTAGGAAGATGGCACGTGCCAGAGTGTCAACACAAGACGTCTTAGTTAATTAACAGTTTTAGCTGATATTCTTGACAACTATTTTAATTATTTACAAATATTTACACTGTACCTACATGTAGTTACCTGCGTAGTACAAAACCTACACGTGTCTAAAACGCGTCCGTACAAAAGTACAGGCCTTAAGATGGTTTTATGAATATCAACTTTCAGCATAACCAGATTTTCGTGATCACTATGGCACTTTAGCCATTTGATACCACTTGACCTCAGCGTCGGCAATCATTAATATGTGTGTCGTCGTGGTCGTTGTCTCCGGATTCTTCCAGTACAACTATTGTTACGAGGTGTTTTACGTCGTCAGTGGTCTAGACTCTAGACCGATGTCATCGCAGAGCGTGCGATCTTAAGTTCCAGAAGAAGTGATTGATTGACCCGTTACTCCAGAGCTGTTGTTACCTAAAGGGTAAAAAAACAATTCGTGCCCTATATTTTTGTCAATAGGTATCCACTTTTTGCAGAAATCAAACGAGAACTCTACCCGGTGCTAAGCGGCGGAGCTCTATCTCTTACTTAATATACCTACCATAACTTTACGTCACACTTACATTTTGATATAAGTGATTCCAGCGCTGTTTGACTATCCAATACAGCCAGGTGGGTGTAAGATAGTAGAGAATTCAAAATTATTTAGTTGTTAATGATGTCACATCCAGAATGACATGCAGTTATTTGTGTTTTTCTTCCGCTGCTAGTAGGTACTGAAACAGTGCCTTCGCCTCATCTTTATTCACTAAGGTGATTCGACAGCTTGCATCATAATTATACAAAGATTTTGTGGTACCTAGGTATAGTACATACGGAACTGTATCTTATTTGCAGTGTAATAAATTAATACAATTGCATTAGGAATAGTTATACTAGCATTAGTGCAGAGGTGGATGTAAATAATAATGATCCTGTAGATAGGGATGAAAATGGTGTTTTAATACCTTTATCTAATCTTTTTTATTTAATAATCTTTGGGCGGTGTATGTTATATAGTCGAGTTAGCGTAGTACTCGTTATAGGAATCATAAATTGTACTTATGATCTCAAAAGTGTGACCACAGAGTACGATGTTTGCATAATCTGAAACAAAATATCGTAGTTAATTTTATTTTATACCTCTCCCTTTCTCTCTCTCTCTCTCTTATGTGACGCAAACGAAGTTGCGCGGGTCAGTCAGTTGTTAATAAGCAGTTTAATGGAAACATTTAATTATTTGGAAATTTATCAAGGTACCTAATAGCGAAGCAGGTTAGTACTATTTTTGGCAAAGCTTGTACTCTCGATTATTTCAAAATATAAATTGACTGCTTTTGAAATAATATACCTATCATGACATTATTAAACCTTAAGCCCTACACCTATTTTGCCAACCAATTTTCCTACAGGGGGTGCTGGAGTACCCCAAATTGAAAAGTCTGTAATTGTTGAATCAAAATGCATCAATTATTAAATCGTATGTTTTAATAATATTAATTAGGAACATAAGATATCAAATTGGTCTTAATATATGAAATCAGTGTTAATTTGAGCACTTTGTGCAAACTTTGATCTGATGCTCTAAGAAAATGGGTATTTTGCACCTAAGGCACAAAGTCCTGATTTTTGTGTCCTTGAAACTTGGACAAAGGGCATGCCGTCCTTGGCTTGAGGGTGCAGTAGTAGGATCTGAAGATTCTTGAGATTGTTTTAAGGATAGCTCCAATAGACTCTTTCAGATCCCGCCTCAAAGATGGTACCCGGTATCGCTTTTGCAAATGTTCACAAATGAGCCTAATTGTTTTAGAAATGTACGGCTGAACTTTGTCTTTCTTGTTGCAAAACTGTTGAGTACTTAATGGGAACCCACGAGTTAATTTCAGCAACATATTTAGTAACTGGTAAAATAAACACAGTGGCCAATGTCTGGTTTCTCTTTCGACGGAATATTTTTTTTGCCAAAGCATGACCCTCTAAACCACCTTTAGTTTTAATGTAAAAATGAATTATTGCTGTCAATTGCACTTATATATATATATATATATATATATATATATATATATATATATATATATATATATATATATATATATATATATATATATATATATATGTCGGGAAAGCGGATCCCATGTTTTTAAGGAAATTAGACTCAGTGCGCACACCCGGCGCTGTCGAGTTTTACCGCCATGTCCAATCTAGTCGCCCCGCCAAAATATATCCTTATTGACATTTGACAGCGTCAAGTCTGTCACTTGCGACATGGACAACTTTTTAAAGTTAAAACCCGAGCTACTGAACCTTGGATATTTATCCATCGGTAAAGATGGTACTTTGACACGTTCACTATTTCTGCTGCTGCGACACGGCCATACTGACATTAAGCGCGTACTCGCGCGCATCTATAGAAACAATGGCCGTCGCAAATTTAGACCACCGTACAAAAATGTCGAAGTTTAATATCAGAACAATGAGTATAAGAGCATGGAGCTCAACGCAGCATCTTGGACACAAATCGTAGAGCTTTCAGTACTACACTAGTCATAGAAGTATCGAGCACAAAAGCGCGGAGCTTTTAATGCTACACAGTCACAGTAGTCACGAGCACAAAGCGCGGAGCTTTCAATGCCACACAGTCATAGTAGTCACGAGCACAAAGCGCGGAGCTTTCAATGCAACACAGTCATAGTAGTCACGAGCACAAAGCGCGGAGCTTTCAATGCAACACAGTCATAGTAGTCAGGAGCACAAAGCGCGGAGCTTTCAATGCAACACAGTCATAGTAGTCACGAGCACAAAGCGCGGAGCTTTCAATGCAACACAGTCATAGTAGTCAGGAGCACAAAGCGCGGAGCTTTCAATGCAACACAGTCATAGTAGTCACGAGCACAAAGCGCGGAGCTTTCAATGCAACGAAGTCTAGCACAAAGCGCGGAGCTTTCAATGCAACGTAGTCTAGCACAAAGCGCGGAGCTTTCAATGCAACGTAGTCTAGCACAAAGCGCGGAGCTTTCAATGCAACGAAGTCTAGCACAAAGCGCGGAGCTTTTAATGCAACGAAGTCTAGCACAAAGCGCGGAGCTTTCAATGCAACGTAGTCTAGCACAAAGCGCGGAGCTTTCAATGCAACGAAGTCTAGCACAAAGCGCGGAGCTTTCAATGCAACGTAGTCTAGCACAAAGCGCGGAGCTTTCAATGCCAAGTAATAATAAACACAAAAAACTCGAAGTAGGGTATTTGAGTTGCAAAACAATTGGTTTTAGGTAAGTAGTTTCAATACTCATAGAGTAACAAATAATAGTCTTTACACAGTGTTTCTGAAATCATTTTAATATTGGAATCATCGATCTTCTTTATCATCGTCGTTGCTGCAAAGTCATTTAATATGATCAAAATGAAACTCACAAAGAACACGCAATGACCCTAAAAATGTCATAAATTGTCCAGCGAATAAATGATAAGTAAATTAAGTACTTAGGTACTTACTTAAGTTGATTTTGTATTCTTTGAAATGACAAACCTTCCAACACGACTGGTTGTTAGTCTTGCATAGATTCTATCTCAATGCATTTCAATTGACACTTACCGATCAAAACAATCTTATCAGATGGGAAAACTGCAGAGAAGATCATGTAACACATGTGGATAGTCATGTATCATGTAACTAGTACCGCCAGGCACCAACTCGTGAGTGGTGAGGCGCTATCAGCCTGGTATCACTACCTACCTTCACCGACACGATATGGTTCCTACTAAAGATCATACCTACACGTGATGACAACTTAGGCGGTTGGAGTAGGACACAGAAATAGCGTTAGCAAGGGAAAACAGTCAAGGAACTTAAAAACAGTAACTGGACACTGAGCTTCCACTTGTAAATACGTACGAATAACACCATCAAATCCCCTAAGATAGGTAAATCTTTAATAATCGCCATTCAGATCCGACGTTGGCGCTAAATCAATGTGTTTTCATTGTAACTTAATTTAAAATTTTATGCTCTTTTTTTTTTTAACACAAGTTCGGCAGACATGCCCACGGCCACGCGACGAATAGCCAACGCAGCCCACGGACGCCCGCAACACCAGAAGCGCCACACACACACCGTCAACATAGGCGCAAGTCGCGACGACCTACTATTGAAATGAAACCCGCGAAGTCGCGCACAAGGTTCCCAACTCGGCCCAAAGATCGTCATGCTAACGGCCCAACGCGCCCTCCGAACCACGGAAACGCCCGTCAAGAAAACGTCTAAAAGCGGTCGCACGGCGGTCACCCATCCATGGACCGACCACAGCGAAAATAATCCGCAACAGCAATCGTTCACGGAACATCGAGCCGGCCACGAGCGCCTCCATATTCATTCGTCGAATAGGTATTGTGAATCAAGTGAGCGCGATCTATTCTTATTGGTCAATAAAACTTCGTAAACCTTTCGAATACACGTATCGTGAATCTCTGATCAATTATAGTCCAAGGCGGACACAAAACCTTTCATTTCGATTATCACCAACCAGTGCAAATAAAGTTCAACCATTTACATCAAATAATTATGAAGTTATAGGTAAAGAGTGTACAGTAATAACAAAGTATACCTAAAACATGATTAGTGTTTTTCAATTACGGTCAGTTGAAGCGCTTATAACCAGTTTTCAAAGATCTCGGGCTTCCAAGAGCCCTCTCCCCCCCCTTTTTTTATCTTTTATCAGAGCTCAACAAGCTCCTTTGAACAATACACACAAAACGGCACCCACCAAATCCGGCTAGGCACAGAGGAGAACAATGTTAAAGGCATAAGCGAATGCCATTATCTCACAAGGTGATCTACCTCAAACACACATCCATTTACAAATCCCAGACACCCATGGAGTGCACCAACCCACACCATGCCACGGCGAATACATACAAGGCCAAGAGTTAGGTCTCCTTTGACACAGACCCGCTCGTCCATTCTGTACTTGTATTGCATCTAAATCAAACACTAGTTCAATAATTAAATTAAAGCAAAATCATATCCGTACTCCAACTACGGTACAATTTAACGCAAGTTGCATGATCTTTCAGGACTTATTGTCATGCTCATCAGTTACCGTAAAATAATAATCAGGACCGACACATATCTCTCCACTTGACTGAGCGCTGACTCCATAAACCATTCCAGTACCCTCATGGATCATTACCTTAGCAGGCCTACGATACTCACCTACACCTCAAAGTAATAAGGTAAAAGCACAAATTTTATCTTCATCATAGAGTCAATCATAACGTAGGCATAATTCGATTATTGTGTCAAGTGGTCAAAATCTTAATCTTTGGTATGTTTAGTCTTTGGCATGGAATTGTTTAGAACACAGGGAGAATCTTTTATAAAAGCGACAGTTACCACCACTTTTGGAAGAAATACAGATGCTGTGCTTATTTAAGCCATAGTTAATAATATCTCTAAAATAACTGTGTGCTAGAAGTAAAATAGAAGTGTTAAATAAGCCTACACCCTTGATCCATCTCCTAAGCTCATTTCTACATTCTTAAATGAGATTGCTATCAGCACCTTAATACACAGAAACTCAATATTAATTTGCGCCTTTACCATTGGCAACAATCAACCACTTATTGATTGATTTTAAAATTCTTTATTTAGTACAAACTTCACAAATTCATTATCAAAAGATCTTATTCACTCTGCATACACTCACATGAACTTATTATGAACATTAGACAGAATGTACCCAGAAGATATTTTTTTAAACAAAAACACTATTGTCTTACCATGCAGTTCTGAAGCAAACAAGGTCATTGTAACATGTACACCCAAACAACTGAATGCGCACGTCCCAGGATGGACTTACATTACACTTGAGAGGTACTTACGCACTATGTAAAAGCAAATAAGTTAATACTTAGGCATAATTCACCCACTGTCCACCTGAAATAGTTTCAAACCAGTAGGGTCAACCGTTGTGTTTGTGAGCACACACATATCACGGCACACAAACTGTTGGTAAATCAGCCGTCTTAGAGCTACTTTATGTGAGCTTAATTTATTGCTATTGTTTTACAAACATCCGTGTACAGTGCCTCTAAGATTTGTATGTAAACTGCACCGCACCATCAACAACAATGATGTATTACAAATACCAATAACTGGTGCGTTGACCTCACAATCAAGTTAGTGATATCAGGGGTGCCAGGGCTGACTTAGTGGATACACACATCACACAGCTTTAAGGTATCTCCGTCTAACAAGCTGAACAGTCCGTCCACACACAAGCAGTACCTACCTACTGCTCTCTCGAGCACCAGCACCAAGGCAAGATTTACTTTGCACTCTTATGGTGGTATGTACTGGATTTTGTAATTAATTGAAACGGCAGCTTTCTTTCAATATTCAAGATTAAATAAATAAAACCTCTGTAAGTACATAGTACTATTAGCCATGTGATTAGGGATACACTTCTAGGATCAACTAGCTACTCAAAATCAGTTCGGTAACGCATCGTAATCACAATACGAATTACGATACGAAGTTACGATGACGTCTGGTGACATACGCAGAGAACTTCGTGTCTAGATCAGAAATACTTCGAAGAACTCTGAGAGAATCTGTTTTACTTTAAGAGCGCTAGATACTCGACTAGAGTGTATGAATTTAAAAATGGTCGTCAATGTATCCAGTCGTTTCTTTGTTTTACTAGGAAACAAACACATACCTGAGAATCAGTTAAACGTAACCTGATACCTGTTTAACCTCGCTCTAAGCAGGCTCCAATCTCATTACGATCACGGCGTGTTTGTGATGTTAGCCGAAGACTTTTGAAATCGTATTTTAACCGGCGCCATTTTCCACTCGAGGTACAGCCGAATTACGAAAACAATTAGACTTTCTTATCTTATAGCTGAAAGGTTCAGTAAACACTAGGGAAACGCCGCTCCGATCCCACCGCTGCTGTCGGGAAAGCGGATCCCATGTTTTTAAGGAAATTAGACTCAGTGCGCACACCCGGCGCTGTCGAGTTTTACCGCCATGTCCAATCTAGTCGCCCCGCCAAAATATATCCTTATTGACATTTGACAGCGTCAAGTCTGTCACTTGCGACATGGACAACTTTTTAAAGTTAAAACCCGAGCTACTGAACCTTGGATATTTATCCATCGGTAAAGATGGTACTTTGACACGTTCACTATTTCTGCTGCTGCGACATATATATATATATATTTTATTTTATTTATTTTATTTTTATATTTTAACATACATTGTCTTTACAGAAAACATCCAATACAACAATGTAGCATCAAATCTCTTAGTAATATCTATCGAAATACAAATACATGCAGTAGATCAGTAGCTACAGCTTATACTAGACTCTTGACAAATACTGAAGCGTCACCCTTTCAAATTCCGCCAATGTACATATAAATATGTCAACGCTTTGCGATACCTTGTTCAAAATGCTAAGTGCCCGCCCAAGCGGAGCAAACTGTAACAAGTTCGTGCGAGCTACCGGGACATCGAATGTTAGTCCCCTCGGCGCCCTCCGCAGCCTGGTGTTAGGAACAAGCAATCTCAACTCTTCTAATATCTGAGAATTTTTAAGCTTCCCACGTAAAACTAAAAATACATATCTAGCCAAAGCCAAATTGCGTCTCACCTCCAGCTTATAGTATCCAACCATTCCTATAACAAAGAGAGTTGGGTACATAAGTGGGTAACATGGGTATACTCCGTATTGTTTAAAATATAAATACCGTGTAAATTTGTTCTGCATCTTCTCTACCATGGAGCTATATTTGACTTCATAGGGATTCCAGATGATAGCACTCGTCTCCAGTGTACTCCTGACCAACGTGTTATACAAGGACCTCACGGCCACAGTGTTTTTGAAAGATCTAGTCTCCCTCATTACAAATCCTAAATTCCTAAACGTTTTTGCGCAAATTTTAACTATATGCTCACGAAATGACAAGTCTGCTGAGAATAAAACCCCAAGATCTCGCACCGAGGTAACACGCGGAATGATCTCCCCTTTCATTGTATAAGTGTAATGAATAGGCTCCTTCGCGCGGGTGTATGATACTATATTACACTTGGAGACGTTGAAGTGTAAATTATTTTTGAGACTCCATTCAGTTACCCGGTCCATATCCTGTTGGAGAAGCTCACAATCTCGTTCGTTTTTGACCTG
The DNA here is from genome assembly GCA_933228765.1 of Miltochrista miniata. Lineage (NCBI taxonomy): Eukaryota > Metazoa > Arthropoda > Insecta > Lepidoptera > Erebidae > Miltochrista > Miltochrista miniata. The sequence goes on along the minus strand of OW121763.1, from coordinate 12,700,415 downwards.
GTAGAACAGTTTTAAGTCATCGGCAAACAGTAGGCAGCCCGCACATTTGACCACTTCTGGTAAGTCATTTATCATGATGATAAATTCCAGTGGCCCTAAATTGGAACCTTGACTTACACCTGTCAACGTTTTGTAAGGGTTTGAAGTGTGTCCTGCATAGTCCACATACTGCTGACGATCATAGAGGTAATGCGAAAAGAATTTTAAGAGGTCCGGAGTAAATCCAGCCATCGCAAACTTCTCCAAAAGAACGTCATTATCAACACTATCGAAGGCCTTTCGGTAGTCAAAATATGCGACATCCAGCTGAGCACCCGCCTCAGCATCTAGGCAGCGAGTAGCTTTGTTCATGAGGCACATTAGGTTGGAATCAGTGCTACGACCCGCTCGAAATCCGTGCTGGGCGTCGTTGAACTGCACACTCACTTGCGAACTTATAATAGAGCATAAAGCGGTCTCAAAAACCTTCGCAAACGTTGACAATATCGCCACTGGTCTATATCCACTTACTTCGGCGCTGCAACCTCCCTTAGGAACTGGCGTTACCCTGGTTATCTTCCAACCGCGAGGATAATGCCGCTCCCTCAAACAAACATTAAATAAGTGTTGAAGGGGCCTCGCCATTACCGCTCTGCAGTCTTTCACTATGTAAGGAGGTATGCCATCAGGTCCCGTAGACCGCTTAGGTTTAAGACGCGCAAGCGCTCCCCTTACTTCCCTTAATGACAATTGCCCGACATGAATGCGTGCGCCTCGCTCAGGCACCACCTTCATCGCCAACTCGGCATCCAAGCGAGGCGCCCGCACCCCATAGACCGAGTGAAAATAGTCTGCAAATTCCTGCGCGCACTCATGTTCCGATAGTGGAACACCGTTTTTCGTAATGTTGGTCTTATTTCTTTTCGAACGTTTCTGACTAATAAACCCCCAAAACGATCCCGGTTCCTCCGCAAATTGCGACTCAATACGATTCTGATAAACCTCATACGCGTTGTGTATTTTTAATTTCACCAATGCCCGATAATAAGAGAATTTATTGTAATCTAGCTGACGTCTACTAGCCTTATAAGATTTATGCCAATATGCTTTCTGTTTTATATCCCTCACTATATCCGCCGTGTACCATTCGGGGTAACTGTAACGAGAAAGGTAGGCTTTAGGTATTTTTCTGGGAGCACTATCATCAATTATCCTATCAAATATTGAATAAAATGTGTCATACGCTTCGTCGACATTGCTTGTTTCATACAACGCACTCCAGTCCGTCCCCGCCAACTCCGAGTACATACGATAAAAGTCTGCCTTAGCAAAGTTCCACAGTGGACGGTGAGAGGCGGACGAAGGCGGGGCGGTGCTAGAGGGGGCTGCGTCTGACGCCGCCAGTACGGTGCGCACGCGCTGGCAGATGCTCACATGCAGCGGCGGATGCTGCTTGTCAATAGCGCACAAAGGCTCGGTAATCTCCCGTACGGCGATATCGTCATCCTGCAATGTTGATAACACAACATCAAGCATGCGGTGATTACAGTTTAGAACATTATTACATTCTCGAAAACCGCAAAAAGCTACGAAATATTCATAATAGCATTGTATATCCTGATTAGTTGAGTACATATTGAAGTCGGCAACTAGAATTACTTTTTCATATTGTACACACAACTGTTCTAACAAATGAAACATATACATATACTCGCGCTCGGCAGTACCCGGCGGAATGTACGCAACAACACACAGAAACAAGAATTTATTTTTACGAAACACAGTCGCACAGACAATCTCAAACAAATAAGCGTCCAAGTTCGTGTCGCCGCCGGGTAGGGATACTCGGCGTAGCTCAAGACCGCTACTAGGCGCTACGGCCAGCAACACTCCTCCGAGCTTCCGCCCATCATCACGATCACAGCGTAACACGGTGTAGCCCATTGGTATAAGCTCTCCATCATGTATAGATGTATTCAACCCACTTTCAGTAATTGCGAATAAATGTGACCCGGAGATTAGAAGGTTTTTATAAAATGTTTTTAACTTTGTACGTAATCCTCTCACATTTTGGTAGTACAGGTAAACACAACAATCAGATTTATTTTCTCTCGGTGAATCTGCGGGGACTCCGAAACCAAAGCCACTCACTGAAACGAGTATTCACCGGCCATACCTCCGCATTGGCAATTTTGTCGTATTCACTTTCGGGAATGCCAATTTTAAATGATGAATAGTCACGCTGAGTTTTCGGTACTATTTTCTCCACACAGATGTTACGGTTTTCGTTACATAATATCTCCCTTACGTGGGATTCAATACCGTCTTCAGACGTGTCGGGGTGTAATGACCATACGTGCAGATACCTCTTTTTCTCTACAGCCTGAAGACTTTTTATTTGACTATTCTCACCCCTGACTACCAATGGCCTGTTGATCTTTCTCACTCGTTTTTTGTTTGAGACCGTTTGCCATTCCAGCTGACTCTTTTGGGTAGCTTCACTTGATAAATCATACTTATTAGAATCTATTGACTGCTGAGTATTTTGTGAGCTTTCTCTGTCCTCCTCCATGTGGTTATTCAATAATTGCGGACATAGCTTCTCCTGACTTTTAGCCATCTGGGTATTACGCACCGATGATATTTTATTTACCTCAATTCTTGGCTGGTGCGAAATATCCTCCTTTTCCTTTTGCTTCTTTACCGCTTTCTTATCATGTTGTGACAACTGCTCAGATAGTAAGCGGTTTTCCTTACGGCATTCCATTATTATATCTTTTAGTTCATGTATAGTTCTCTCAAAGTTACTCAACACTCCCATAACTAATGTTTCCAATGACTTTTCAACAATAATTGTAACTTCTTGTCTTACAATTTCTCGAATTTTTTCCTCTGATAATCCTATTATATTTCCTTCACCAGTTAAATTACCTTCCTTGTTCCTCTCTTCTTCATTTTTACGTGAAATTTGCCGCTTACTTCTTTGAGAGATAGTATCCGTGCTAGACATCATATTTCGATGATATCTCTTCCCTCAAAATATAAACGTATGTTGCACGCAACAAGGTTCAATACAGCAAAGTAACGCCACACGAATCGACATCCGTTCATAAAATCTCAAGGACGACAGCTTTTATTTTGTGATGCGGCGGTCAAGTACTCAATTTTATTCACGAAAACATCATTTTAAACTTTGACACTCCAGTAAAATATATATTGTCACTCGAACTCCATCCACTGGACGGAGTTCTGTTATAAAAACTAAAAACTGTCCACTAATCACAAATTTCAATTTAGTTATTTGATATTTCCTAAACAAGCAAGCACGACACGTCCGCTCGTCACAAGCGCGCACACCACACCATGCATGTATATATATATATATATATATATATACATGCATGTATACATGTATCGGCGATGGGCTCACCACCTGTCACGTGGGACCAAATTGTACACGGTGAAATGTGGGCCGGTATAGGCCTCTGCCTACCCCTTCGGGGATAAAGGCGTGAGTATATGTATGTATGTATGTATACAAATACTTTTACAAAACCAAAACAAGTAGTGAATAAAAATACTACCTACACTTATTGCCTATTTTCCTACACTGGGGTGCAGACGCACCCCACAGCACTTGTACAGGCGACCATACTATACGACTGTCGTCACGGCGTTGATTAATCGCAAGCACTAATCACCAAACTAAAGTACTGTAACGCGCAAATCTGTGGTTAGTAAGGTAACTGAGATATTCACAAAACAAATCGGTCTGGGGTGCACCAGCACCCCATGTAGGGTTCCAGGGTTAATTTACAACTTACTTTTGTCCGAAAGCTAGTCACCATTACACAAGACACATGCCACGTACCTACCTAAAACTGACTGTCAAGTCATTATATTAATAAAACGTCCTTACGATAATAATGGGGCCGGCTGCACGCGCCGACTGCACGCAGACCTGCAAGCAAACCAACATTGGCGGCCATCAGTGAATTGTTGCTAATAGTTGCTATTGCTATAATTGATTAATGGTTGGCGTTTTATCTGTAATTTGGAATATTAAAACAAAAGAATTTATAAGTTACGATTGAGCCAAATTACTGTAATGGAATTATAGGTCAATTGAACATTGCGATTTCGAATCTTTTTTTTTATTATGAACCTAGGTACAAAACATTTATGAGGTGATTGCAGTGATTTTTATGAATTGTGGTTTTCAGTAAATTATTCAAAACTTAGTATTTCCTTAAATTAAAATAATAGTATTTCTGCGTCAATATCAAATTATTATTGAACCGCCACACTAAATTATTTATGTCTTTACTACATTATCTTATTACATTACCTTCCTACATGATATATTTTAAAAGGTTCTAATTACTTTTATAGCATTCTCGGAGACTAAAGGTTGCTATAATAAACTTTCTAGGCGTAATCACAATGTCAACGTTGTGCCAACACTCTTTAGTTTATTTTTTTGTAACTTTTAATAGTTAGCTTAATTAATTATTAAAAAGTGATTTTACCAATAGATGGCGTTGGTCGTTTTTTTTTAAATTATATTCTGCCAGCTTCAGAAAAAAATAATGTAAACAACCTATTTAGAAGGTACCTACCAGATTGATGTTTTTTAAGAGAAGTTTGATTGCGGCCTCCTTGCATTCAGAATAATAAAAGAGAGTAGGTACTTACCAATAAAGAGGTCAGATTTGTTTTGCATGTTATTTTTGAACTTTTTGGACATTCGGAATTTTGGAGTTTTGGACTTTAGACTTTTGGAGTTTTGGAGTTATGGAGTTTTTGGACTTTTAGAATTTTAGACTTTGGAGTTATGGACTTTTGGACTTTGGACTTTAGGCCTTTTGGACTATTGGACCTTTGGACTTTTAGACTTTTGGAATTTTGGACTTTTGGACATTTGGACTTTTGTACTTTTGGACTTTTCGAGTTTTGGGCGTTTGACATTTTGGACTTTTGGAGTTGGAGTTTTGGAGTTTAGTTTTAGAGTTTTAGAGTTTCAGAGTTTCAGAGTTTCAGAGTTTCAGAGTTTCAGAGTTTCAGAGTTTTAGAGTTTTAAGGTTTTAGAGTTTTAGAGTTTTAGAGTTTCAGAGTTTCAGAGTTTCAGAGTTTCAGAGTTTTAGAGTTTTAGAGTTTTAGAGTTTTAGAGTTTTAGAGTTTTACGGCCTGGCCACGGGGTTCGGCGGTGGCGGGGGCGGCGGCGGCGGCGGAGGCGACTGATCGTGCGGCATCGTTTGCAGGCCACGGGGTAGTCGCGTTCGCCGCCGCGATCAGTCATTTGATCACTGGCCTAGTCGCCGCGACTGCCGCCCGACGCCGTGGCTCGCACCGTACTGATTCATGCATTTGTTTCACTCGCTCGCCGCACCGCCAGTCGCCGTGTCGTTTGCTCGGTACATTTCGCCGGTCGCATCGCCGGTCGCCGTGCCGCGTGGCATGCTCAGTACATTCCTATTCATTTGTTTGAGTCGCAAGACGCTTCGCCGGTCGCGCCGCACAAATTTTCGCCATGGCGACTGCCCCGTGGCCAGGCCGTTAGAGTTTTAGAGTATAAACAATTATATACAAACACCGGCGTGTTAGAATTTTATTACATGTATCAATGTAGTAGACGTAACGTGTATAAAATGACATCAATCAAATGTCATCAATATTCTGAAAAAGAAATAAAAAATAGAGTTCACAAACAAAATACATACTGTACCTACCTTAGAGGATCGTTATGAAGATAACAGGATAGTTAACAACCATCCATAGGGAAAATAGCCCCCATTCCCAACCGACCACCTGAGTTGTCCACCTGGTTGGTCAGTTAGGAATAAAAGTTCCTAACCACCCACCTTGTGCACTTGGTTGGTCAGTTAGGAATAAAAATTCCTAACCACCCACCTGTGACTGTATAAAATAAATAATGTCCATAATGTCTACTTTATCAATATACCCACATGTCTATATGGCAAAACAAATGAAGATCGACAAAACAAATGAAGATCTACAAAACAAATGAAGATCGACAAAACAAATGAAGATCTACAAAACAAATGAAGATCGACAAAACAAATGAAGATCTACAAAACAAATGAAGATCGACAAAACAAATGAAGATCGACAAAACAAATGAAAATCGACAAAACAAATGAAGATCTACAAAACAAATGAAGATCGACAAAACAAATGAAGATCGACAAAACAAATGCAGATCGACAAAACAAATGCAGATCGACAAAACAAATGAAGATCGACAAAACAAATGAAGATCGACAAAACAAATGAAGATCGACAAAACAAATGAAGATCAGCAAAATAAAAAAAAAATACAATAATAATATGTACAATAATAATAATATGCAAAATACTTGCAGCCATATTTAGTAATCTAGATGCGTTTGCTATTTAAAATAAAAGGTGCAAGCAAATCTCGACCTTAATAACACTTCTCTAAAAATGTGCTTTTAGGCGTTTATAGACATCACTGATCACGAATATGTAAAAATTTTATAAATATAATGCATGTTTATAAGGTCGAGAATTGCTTGCACCTATTTTTTTGAATGGTGTTAGCATCTACTCATCTAGATTACAAAAAATGGGTGCAAGCAAATTTCGACCTTATGAACATGCATAATATTTATTTATTTTTCATATATTCGTGATCAGTGATGTCTATAAACGCCTAAAAGCACATTTTTAGAGAAGTGTCATTAAGGTCGAGATTTGCTTGCACCTATTTTTTTAATGGCAAACGCATCTAGATTACTAAATATGGCTGCAAGTATTTTTGATCTTATCAAATTGCATATAGTCTTTTGTTTTATTGATCTGCATATGTTTTTTTTATCGTCATTTGTTTTGCCGATAGTCATTTGTTTATCCGACCGGATTTAGACGTTCAGGGAATTGGACTATCAGGGAATGAACGTTCAGGGAAGTGGACTATCGGGGAAGTGGACATTCAGGGAAATGGACTATCAGGGAAATGGACATTTAGGGAAATAGACGTAATGAACCGACTGGACATTCCGGGAATAAGACGTAACGTGCCGGAGGGCGGCATTTGTTTATCCGACCGTCATTTGTTTTGTTGATTTTCATTTGTTTTGTCGACTTTCAGTTGTTTATCTTACTTTCATTAATTGTTTAGTGATCTTCATTTGTTTTGCCGATCTTCATTTGTTTTGTCGATTTTCATTTGTTTTGTCGATCCTTATTTGTTTTGTCGATCTTCATTTGTTTTGTAGATCTTCATTTGTTTTGTCGATTTTCATTTGTTTTGTCGATCTTCATTTGTTTTGTCGATCTTCATTTGTTTTGTAGATCTTCATTTGTTTTGTCGATCTTCATTTGTTTTGCCATATAGACATATGGGTATATTGATAAAGTAGACATGGACATTATTTATTTTATACAGTCACAGGTGGGTGGTTAGGAATTTTTATTCCTAACTGACCAACCAGGTGCACAAGGTGGGTGGTTAGGAACTTTTATTCCTAACTGACCAACCAGGTGGATAACTCAGGTGGTCGGTTGGGAATGGGGGGAAAATAGATGGTATAATGCTGAATACCGCAAAGAACAATCGGCGCGGCATAGAATGGGGCCTATACTGATATCCTGGAGGATTTAAATGATGCCGATGTCCTGTGCCTGCTGAGGCACACACACGCCGTCATGCATGTCTGCAGGACAACGAGCAGGATGAGGCAGCTAATGGCTGGACTGAAATTAAAATCGACAGACGCAAGAGAATGTGGCACTAATTCACGTACCTCGGGAGTGTCGTGTCAGAAACTGATGGGATAGAAGAGTACCCTACATCATTTCGAGTCTCGCCAAGGCCAGAACAACCTTTACACAGCTGCGCCCCGTAGACAGTCGCGAAAATGTACACGAAGAGTGAAACTCAAAACAAAGTAAACGTTAAAACTGTACTGCTAACTGCTATACGGATGCGAGACATGGAAGGTCACTAAAGACATTTCGCACCAGCTACCAGCTATAAGTCTTCGTCAAACGCTGCCTCCAATGGATCCTCGGTATATACGGGCCCGAGAACATCACGAACGTAAGACTATTGGAACGCTGCAGCTGCAGCGGCAGACCCCTATCCACCAACAGATCAAACGTCGGAAGTGTAGCTGCTGCGCTGGATTGGACACACGCTGCAAAGGGACCATGATCACATCATACCATTCAAGCCTTACTGAAACTACTGGTAGGGTTTCAAAAACTGTTCGATAGTAAGTAGGTACATTTATTGAGAATGGCTATAGGCTACATAACATAATGCTAAGATTAATAGGAGCGGTGCAGCAATGAGAAATGTTTCGAAAACGGAAAACATTTAATCGTTATAAGAGTATCCATTGCGCCTCTGCGTAAATGGTTGAAGTTACATAAAAATAATTTATTACAAAATAATTGTTACTCTTAAAAAGTTCTAAAACAAAATACCTATTTATTTATTTATCCTTTAAGGTTCGGTCACAGTTACATTTTTTTAGAGTGAGGAAATTCCTACATATATGCTTAAAGACTAAAAACCACACGTATCTTGCTTAACAGCCTACGGTTGGTAGCCCCGGGTAAAGGTCATAGCACACTATAACCACCCCGCTCCAACACCGCTCCCACCCAACACTGCCCTAAAAGAAGGCTACTGCTCGCAGTCTACGCGGCGACAGCTAGCACGCACCCAGCAGTCCACGCGGCGACAGCTAGCAGACGGCCAGCTGTCCACCCGCCGACCGCTCTCGCCTTTCGCAATAGACACAGTTCGCGATCGGTGCCGGTGCGGCGACTCGGTAGTCAACCCAGAACTTCCAACAGACCTACGGCTACCACTATGGCCTCACCTAAGTGGGTTTGGGTGCTATCTCGCGTTTTTGGGAGGTTTTCGATCACAGTAACGTTAATTATTTCTAAAATAATGAATAGTAGCGATGCGATGAGAGTAAACGCAACGGGGGTAAATGACGGGAAACATGATATCAAAATAATAGCGCTCTTTCTCTCTCTTTCTTATGAACGCAAACGAAGTTGCGCGGGTCAGCTAGTATCTATATAAATGTACATCGCGCGAAATTCGATGATCAAACTCTTAATATCGTTATTTTTGTTCAAATTTTTTGAATGAATAATTGTTTTGGTGTGTAATTACATTATTTATACCTATTATTTATACCTAGATATTTTCTTTTTATAGAGAAGAAAAGCATAAAGAGCTAAAGAGAAAAAGAAATTGTGAACGTCGAAGGGCATATAATCAGCGTCAGAAAGATTTGAAGAAAAATGAAGAAAAAAAAAGGAAAAAAAATACTGCATAAATAAAGTAAATAAATAATTATAATTGCATAAGTTGATGAAAAAAGCTATGCAATAGCTTTACCGCGGCAGTCCCCGAGTGCCACACGTCTCTTTTTTTCGGAGTTTGGGTGTTTTCTGCGTATAATATGTATGTATTAAGAAGGGGGTCCTGCCGTTTGGTAAAATATGTTTCGTCAAATTTCACTTCCCAAAAACTTTTCGCATAGTTTTATTTCCCAAAAGAATCTTAAGCAAATTTATATTTCCCATTTTAATCACTTCGTTAAATATTCATTTGGCAACTTTTTGGATTTTAATTTGGGAGAAAATTTGTAAAAACATGAAAAGTCTGATGTAAATTATATTATTATTATACTTTTTACCTATTCTTCACACAATCAGCATACAGAAGTTATTACGAGTACAATAGTTAAGTACAATATTTTAGTACAATAATTAAGTACATTACTTAATTAAATTTTAATGTTAAATTTCTAAATTACTTGCAATACACATCAGTAATTTAACTTCGGAATATTCAGCTTTGTGTCGCAAAATCCTGTTTATTTTAGCGGGGGGACCGCTCTATACCTAAATAGAGACAGACGCACGATTAGGTTATGATTAGGTGAGCGGTCCCCGACGAGACAAACTTATGTTAACGTTAGTTAACAATATGAATCCGTAAATAATATAGCTACCTATAATAATAATAAAGGTTCAATACTTAGGGTAGATAGGTCATAATATAATAGTTATTTTTTTACTTTTTACAGGTTTTTTTATTGTTCTTTTTTTGTGAGTCGGGGGTTTTTAAAATTTTTAATTTAATTTTGTATTTTATGCTTTTTATAGGAGTTTTTTAATATCAACATACGTATAGTCTATCAACAATTATACAGAACTAATGCGAATTGCGCGGAGTGTGGTTACAGAATTAGAAATACATTCCACTCTTCATATCTTTCGAATGGCTTAACCGATTTTCATAAAACTTGCGGTATCGTAATGTATACCTTTCATTTAATACCCAACACGGGTATATTTGAAAATTTAATTTTTCATCCCCACTTTCACCCCTCATATCTTTGAAATGGCTTAACCGATTTTTATAAAACATAGCTAAGAACACTCTCCCTTAACCCATCTTTCAAACAAAAGAAACAGAATCAAAATCGATTCATCCGTTTGGGAGCTAAGATGTCGCCCGCACAAAATCTTGCCTGCGGGCGAGTTGTACTCTTCGTTCAGCACACACTCGTCAAACTTATAACACCCCGTCCGGGTTTCCGTCGGGGGTTAACAAACTTATAACACCCCGTCCCGGTTTCCGTCGGGGCTTAATAAGTGGATTTGCTTAAAATAGTTATCAAATTCAAAGTAGACATTAGTATGACGCGCTTTTTTTTTGTCAAAAATTCGCTCTTTTAACACGACACGAAATTTTCGCCGTTGATTGCTGTTAGTGACTCGTTTATCTGAAAATATATATCATCGGGTTCTTTCACTTCATCTTTTTTCTTTCTGTAGCGGTAAATGGTTTGCTTCAAAGCAGTCGCTAGTCGACGGTAAACTTTCCATTACAGACGTAGGAACATTTGCTTTATTGAGAAATGAAGGTTGGTAATATAACATAACATAACATATGTTCACGCCTTTATCCCCGAAGGGGTAGGCAGAGGCATATTATATGCCCACATTTCACCTTTTGTATAATTTGTCCCACGTAATAGGTGGTGAGCCGTATTGCCGTGTTTAAATGGACAGGCGCAGGTTGTGACTGCCTGCTGTTGAAATAAAGCCTTCAACTTAGCATAACGACTGCCATTTTACTGGCAACCGGGACCAACGGCTTAACGTGCCTTTCGAAGCACGGAAACGCTCAAATAAATGTCACAAAGTGATCACACGGATGGTCACCCATCCATGGACCGGCCATAGTGAAAGTTGCTTACTGCAGTGATCGTTTACAGAACACTGAGTCCGCGCGGCCACGAGCGCTTCTAATATAATACAAACGTATTATATTACCAACCTTCATTTCGGACTCAGCTAGATTTTTTATGTTTTGAATAAACTTCCTTACAGGTTTCGCTGGGATCTGGAACGTAATTGTGATTGTCATTACTTTGTTTACCATCTCTTAACGTAGTACTCATAGAGGCTCAACTTTAGATTGTCTGACGTGGAGTTTGGGGTTCATATTTTTTTTACACAAAGCTAATATTATTAGAAGCCTCCACACGAAGTTTTAACTTGCGGAAATTAATGGTTAACGAGAAAAAAAATAATGAAAATCATTAAAATTCACCAATAATTTGTCACTTTTCACCACAGAATACATACACTCTCGATGCTTTTGACATTCGGCTCGTCACTATACGTTTCGTTTTCCGTAAGGTTAAAGCACAACAATGTTTTACTTCATTTAATAATTAAATAAATAATTATATTTCGTAACAAAGTAAAATTTTATGCATATTTTATAATATTACGTATATTTTGCTGATATAAATGAATGCTATTACTTAAGGCCGCGTGGGTCAGATTTTGAGTTTTTTGAAACAATCCTAGTCAAAAAGTAAAGGGTTTTTAAATCTGAAAAATATATATTTATTAGTTAAGGATATAAGCTAAACATATTCCGAGCCCGTTACACGATCCAATAAATTTCACTAGATAGAAAAAAATCCCAAAGTTGACTCTCTCAGAAAAGTTTTTTCAATGCTGTGGCTAAACTATTAACATTTTATATATTTTTTTTGCAATCAATTAAAGGTATTAAGTTTTTATACACATTTTCCGAGCGTTTTTCTATAAACAACTATTTACATAGTTATCATGTACGAATATCTACCAAACGCAATAGAATTGCGCCGCTGACGGCCGATGAGTCTCGCCCTGGCGCTTGTGGAGGCAGGACCTGTGTCAGTTTTTTTCGCAACTATTTCGTAATTATTATGCCAAATTACGTTGAAATCGCGCCACTGTATAAAAATATCAGTAATGGGCAAAATGTAATTAGATTAACCGTTACAAATACATACTCGACTCATGGTAAAAATGTGGTGATCTTTTACTTTTTAAGTGTTTTCACGACATGGTAACAAGCTACCTAATGCATTAAAATGTCTACGAATTACATGATAATTTCGCAATCCAACATGGCGGCCACGCCGTAATCACAAAATTTCATGATGGGTATCGTTTAAGGGGTTTTTTGGTATGCTGAGTACGAAGTACGTGATAATTTTGCAATCCAATATGGCCGCCGCGCCGTAATCACAAAATTTCATGATGGGTATCGTTTAAGGGGTTTTTTGGTATGCTGAGTACGAATCACGTGATAATTTTGCAATCCAATATGGCCGCCGTGCCATAATCACAAAATTTCATGATGTGTATCGTTTAAGGGGTTTTTTGGTATGCTGAGTACGAATCACGTGATAATTTTGCAATCGAATGTAGCCGCCGCGGCGTAATCACAAAATTTCATGATGGGTATCGTTTAAGGGGTTTTTTGGTATGCTGAGTACGAATCGCGTACTAATTTTGCAATACAAGATGGCCGCCGCTTCGTAATCACAAAATTTCATGATGGGTATCGTTTAAGGGGTTTTTTGGTATGCTGAGTACGCATCACGTGATAATTTTGCAATCCAATATGGCCGCCGTGCCATAATCACAAAATTTCATGACGTGTATCGTTTAAGGGGTTTTTTGGTATGCTGAGTACGAATCACGTGATAATTTTGCAATCCAATATGCCCGCCGCGCTGTAATCACAAAATTTCATGATGGGTATCGTTTATAGGGTTTTATGGTATGCTGAATACGAATCACGTACTAATTTTGCAATTCAAAAAGGCCATCGCGACATAATCACAAAATTTCATGATGGGTATCGTTTAAGGGGTTTTTTGGTATGCTGAGTACGAATCACGTGATAATTTTGCAATCCAATATGCCCGCCGCGCCGTAATCACAAAATTTTATGATTGGTATCGTAAATGGTAGTAATGTAAGTATGGTAGTATCGTAAATCATACGTAGCAGACTGTAGTGTAAAAGAGATAGAGACACATGTTCCATTCTTCGTTCTAACATTTGTGTGTGGTTGGATTGCATGGAACGACACAGACTAAAAAAACTTGTTCGGTTTACTGTGAGTTAGTTAACCGCGTGCCAATTTGCAACTGTGCATGACGTGGTCAGAGTTAAGAAGTTATTTATTTAACTCAGAGCTTACTAACTCTATATTTATATATTTAACTCGACTCTCCGCGCAAGTGGGCCTAAATAGCTTAGGCGGCCAAATTGAATTCCAAAATGATCATGTTATTCGTACTCAGCATTCGAAAAAACCCATTAAACGATATTCATTACGAAATTATGTGTTTACGGCGCGGTGGCCATTTTGGATTGCAAAATTATCCTGTGATTCGTCCTCAGCATACCAAAAAACCCCTTAAACGATAACCATCATGGATTTTTGCGATTACGGCGCGGCGGCCATATTGCATTTCAAAATTATCACAGGATTCGTATTCAGCATACCAATACACCCCTTAAACGATACCCATCATGATATTTTGTGATTACGGCGCGGCGGCCATATTGTATTGCAAAATTATCACGTAATTCGTACTCAGCATACCAAAAACCCTTTAAACGATACCCATCATGAAATTTTGTGATTACGGCGCGGCGCCCATATTGGATTGCAAAATTATCATGTGATTCGTACTCAGCATACCAAAAAACCCCTTAAACGATACCCATCATGAAATTTTGTGATCACACCGCGGTGGCCATATTGGATTGCAAAATTATCATGTGATTCATACTTAGCATACCAAGAATTTCCTTAAACTATACCCATCATGAAATTGTGTGATTACGGCGCGGTGGCCATATTGGATTGCAAAATTAGTACGTAATTCGTACTTAGCATACCAAAAAACCCTTTAAACGATACCCATCATGATTTTTTGTGATTACACTGCGGCCGCCATTTTGGATTGCAAAATTATCACGTGATTCGTACTCAGCATACCAAGAAACCCCTTAAACGATACCCATCATGACATTTTGTGATTACGGCGCGGCGTCCATATTGGATTGCAAAATTAGTACGTGATTCGTACTCAGCATACCAAAAAACCCTTTAAACGACACCCATCATGAAATTTTGTGATTACACCGCGGCGGCCATTTTGGATTGCACAATGATCCCGTGATTCATACTTAGCATACCAACTTTAGAAAACTTTAGAAATTTTTATGACCAGCTATTATGTAATTTACATTTTTTACGCAACTGTAGCAAACGTACGCAACGGAAACTCTCAAAAGAAATGAAATATCCTAGTTGTCGAAAAATGTTTCGTTGCTGCTAAGCTCTTATCGCCCTAGCGTGATGTTATATATTTTGGTATTTTTCAACAATGGACATTCTGTTAAGAAACTCTTGAAATTCAACTAGCAGACTCTTTGACTCTAGAGTTAGAACAACTAAACAAACAAACTCTTTAGCTTAAAAATAATAGTATAATATACATAATTTATTTACGATTAACTCATTTATTTTTATTTACGAAACTAATAAATCACTACACTTAATAAAGTTAGATGCATTTACTACGTCAAACAAAGTTAGCATGCTGTTTCTTTCTACTATACTGTATACTGTGGCATGAGAGTTGACTGCCGCTGCCGGCGCGCGGTGTGTCTTGCGCCCGGGGCGAGGGGAGCGCCAAATGCCTATTTGTGCGCGTTAACCGCCCCTTAAATGTATTCTGACAATAATTTACCGACGATTGCCGCTATGTAAAACTAAACGTAAAAATTCGTCAAAACGCTGTCACTGTTACTTTCTGACAGTTATATTTTTTTTTGTAATATATATTTTACGGCCTTTGGCTTCAGCCTTTTAGCCAAACTATTGTTGATTATCATAATATGGTTAGGTTAGGTTGGAACTGTGACCATTGACGCGCGAAGGCGAGCGAGCGAAGCGAGCGTGCCGTGGCAGCGGCCGCCGAGCGCTTTATAATATTATTTTAACAATTTCGACCTTTATATCGATGTCAACACAAGACAATGCGAAAGTTAGGTTAGGATATTAAAAAAATCATAACTCAAAAAGGGGGGGCTTCCGCAACTTTTCCTTCAGGGGGGGGGTTCTACAACCCCTCCTCCCCCCTTTCCACCCCCTCCCACCCCTTAAATCGTGGGACGACAATCCGAAGTCCTACCCTCATAGACGCGATGCAACGATTCACTTTATTACGTCGTAATTCACAGTACCAGTAATATTTATCATTATTAATTACACTGTTTTGTAAGTAAAACTATTCTTGTACAATTTCAAACGTTCCTTTGGTAGAAGCAATACTTTCACACTCGTCATTTGATTCCTTCATTGTTAGCACAACAGGAATCGTAAGTTAACCCACTTAACCCTATCGTTTGTTTAACGATTATTACTTAAAAAAAATATTATGACTACCCGCTAATATGTGACATTTGTTTATTATAATGTAAGTGGAGGTTACTAATTTATGCATTCATTCCAAGAAGTGAAGTTTGTTACATTAACGTGCATCTTGATATTGAACTAGTCTTTGTATTTGAATTTTTATTATGAATTTTTCGAGGAACGTAAAAGTTATTTTTTATCGACTATTTATATTCTATTTTTTCTAAAATATAAAGAACATACCCTTAACTATTGAAACTAAACATAAGCATTCCATTTTAGTCACCGCTATATAAATTTTTTTCGGCCTATTCATGTTGATCGTTATAACAAACGATAGGAATATGAGGTACTACAGCCCTATTTCTTAATTGTAGGTCCAGGTTTCCAAACCCCCACCTGTAATAAGATTATGAAATAATTGAATAATATTGGTGAAGAATGTCCAATACGTGATCAAAATCAGCAGATTAGATGAATGAAGAGTTGGGAGACGAAAATTTAGTTTCGCTGCTGAATTTACCCGGGTAGCACAGAGCTACTGAGCTGAGGTATATTATGCTGACAGTGTATCCAAAGATAGAAAACACACTGCAGCAGTACCACCGGCCCACCTTGCTCAACATAAGTGCCCCGATTGAAGCAATCTGTATTTCCTAGGACTTTAATCTCCTGAGCCAAATACATCTTCAGCTTCGCTCTTAACTTCAGGCACTCGATTTCTCGTAGCCAAGATGAAAATTAAGATATTAAACTTATAAATGGCACACAATGTATGTCCTAAGAAGTGCTCATTGTTTTAGCTAGACGGGCCAATGGTAGTGTGGTGTCTTTCCTATCTTTAGACACACTGTCATCATAATTATACTTCAGCTGTGTCTCTGAGCTGCCACCCAGGTAAATTTAGCAGCGATATGATATTTTCGTCTACCTACCGAATCTTCATCCGTCAAATCTACCTTACAACTTTCCGGAGAGAAAATATTGAACATCCTTCATCACTATTATCCATTACTTCGATAATTTCATTCAACATGAGGTTTGAAACCTGACCTAAAAACATAAAAAATTGGGCCTCCAGTAAAATAAACCGCCATAAAAGTATTCATTCGTAGTTTTATTAGTTTACTAGCTGACCGGCGCAACTTCGTTTGCGTCACATGAGAGTGAGAAAGAGAGAGGTATGGTATTAGACGATTTCGAGTATTATAATGTTTACCGTTGCCTTTACCCCCGTTGCGCTTATTCCCGTCTCGTCGCGTCGCTTGTATACATTAGAGCTGGACCGCATTAAATCACTACACTTAATATCATCGTTTGCGTCACATGAGAGTGAGAAGGAAAAAGGTGTTAAAGTGATATAATGTTTCCCGTCGATTTTACTTCCACCCATCCGCTTTTCGGTACGGAACTCATCGTGTGCGAGTCCAACTCGCACTTGGCTGGTTTTTATAGTTCAGTTGACTGGCTGCCACTGCAGACCAAGTTTACTCCCGGTGCGTCGCTCATACTTTTAAACTTATTAAGAGGGTTATTGTAAGTGAACCTTAAAAGATAGGCATATGCTGTACAGGACTGTTTTTTATAACTTTTTAAGAGGAACAATTTTGTAATACACAATTTTTACGTAAATTTAACTATTTACGCAGCGTCCGCAATGGAAGCTCTCAAAAGAAAGAAATAATCCCCGTTCTCTAAACATTATTCATGGCTGCTCCGCTCCTATTCGTTTAAGCGTGATGTTATATCGCCATTAGCCAGCTTCAATAAATGGACTATTAAACAGTAAAATAATCTTTGAAATGCAACCAGTTGTTTCTGAGATCCTAGCACAAACAAACTTTTCAGTTTCATTATATCGTGAGCAAACATTAACAGATAGGCAAATATTATTACAGTGGAGCTTATGCTGTCGCGGACTTTTTTTTAAGAGAAACAATTTAGTAATACACAATTTTTACCTAACTGTAACCATTTACGCAGCGAACGCCTCGGAAGGTCTCAGACGGTAAAAAATATTCCCCGTTTTCAAAACATTCTTGATTGCTGCTCCGCTCCTATTCATCTTAGCGTGATGTTATATAGTAGGCTAAAGTTTCATTTTACCAAGTATTAGGTAGTCAAATATGGTTTGGCATAAAATACATTTCTTAAAACATTACATTATCATATGATTTACTTAAATGTCTAAATTCATTGCATCAAAAATTGGGTCCAATTTGCTCCTACTCAAATATAAATTATGGTTTGGCAAAACTTACCAAGTATTAGGTAGTCAAATATGGTTTGGCATAGCTTACCAAGTATTAGGTAGTCAAATGCGGTTTGGCATAACATACTTTTCCCAAAATATTACACATCATATGATTTCCTTTAGTCTAGATTAGATAAGTAGGTTAGATTTTTATCCGAAGTTCTTGCTTTGGATTCCAGGATCCGTTTTCCCACACTTCTTCCTCCAAATCAAGTCAGAGTTTTCGGCTCTGCCTATTTTCAACTTCAACGTGACAATTCCCAGCGAAGGTTGCATTATTCCAGTTGTTTATATTTTAGCCGATTTTAGCACTCCTGCCACTTTTGAAAGGCTTTTGTTTGAAGAGGAATTTATTAGCCGTATCGTTGATAGGGATGTGGTTACTCCTGGGTCGGTCCAAATATTTATGTGATCCACAAAAAAAAAAGTTTTGTGTTTTCTGTATAAAATGTATTTAGAAATAATATATAAGTATGTCATCTAGATCACTTCAGTCGTCTAGATCCTATAGCACAAGCTTATATTAGCTTAATTTGGGCTAGATGATGTTGTGTGAGAATGTTCACAAATATTTAAAAAATAAATATTAAACAACTATTAACTTGTACTACTCCGCATGTGCTTCGCACTGCCGAAGCTAACATATCTCTTGCGGACGGCGCCTACCTGGCTTTTCCCCGCGGAAGTCTCGGCATTCGATGATTCGTTGAGATCCATTGTCGAGGCTATTCTAAATGTGGCCCTGGAAGAGCGTCAGTGGACACAGGCGACGCTCCCTATTAGGAGTGGAGGTATCGGAGTACGGCGAGCACGGGATGTGGGCTTGCCAGCTTTTTTGGCGTCGGCGCATGGGGTTTCGAGCCTTGTCACTGTAATTCTCGGTTCTAATGGTGACAGGGTGAGTGTGCCCTTTGCAGATGACGCCGAGTCTGTTTGGGCAGTCTGCAGTTCGGGGGCGGCAACCCCTGCCGATCGAAGTGCTCAGCGAGCGTGGGACGACGTTGTGGTTGGACGGGTTAGGGAGCGGTTGCTGGAGGGTGCCTCAGAGGCTGATCTGGCTAGACTCCGAGCTGTGACTCAGCCGGAATCGGGAGCATGGCTGCACGCGCTGCCTTCACCTCACCTTGGCACCTTGATGGACGACGACTCATTGCGGGTGGCGGTGGCGCTCCGCCTGGGCTGCAGAGTGTGTGAATCCCATAAATGCACCTGTGGTTCCACGGTGGAAGCCGATGGCCATCACGCTCTGAGCTGTCGTAGATGCATGGGTAGGTTTTCGCGGCACCATGCTCTTAACGATATAATCAGAAGGGCCTTAGTTTCAGCTGATGTCCCTTGCTTGCTTGAGCCCCCTGGTTTAAACAGGTCTGATGGCAAGAGACCGGACGGTATGACTTTGGTGCCATGGAGGAGTGGGAAGTGCCTGGTGTGGGACGCCACTTGCGTCAGCACTGTTGCTCCCAGCCACCTCAGTCGTACGGTCCTGTCACCAGCCGCTGCGGCCGAGTTCGCGGCTGTAAGAAAGCGCCTCAAATACGAAGCATTAGGAGATCGCTACCATTTCGTTCCTTTTGCGGTGGAGACAATGGGCTGTTGGGGTGTAGAGGCGAAGCGTTTTGTCGAGGAGATAGGGCGTAGACTGAAAGAGAAGTCTGGAGACTCACGCGCTGGTTCGTGGTTGGTGCAAAGGCTGTCCATTGCCATACAGAGAGGTAATGCAAGCAGTGTGATGGGCACTTTTGCACCAGGCGCGGGTGGAGGTGGCATTGACGAATTTGTTTAAGGATTGACGAGAATGGTATTTTGACATTTATGTATGTAATATTTATAAGTTGTAATGATCTACTAGTTAATAAATTTTTCATTAGTTAACTATTAACTATTTAACAACAATACTATTAACTATTAAACTATGCTGAAGCCACAATTTTCAATAAAGTTTACGATCTCAATAAATCCCGAGGGACCCAAAGTTCGGAATAAATATAGGTGTATTTTTTTAACGTGAGGGAAAATCCACCAAGGATACTATGCCGGACTCCTACCGACTAAAAAACTTTACCTAAGCTACGGGTAAGCCCTCGGAAGGATTGTCCCAGGACTCCCAACAGACCTACGGCTACTACTGCAGCCTCGCCTAGGGGGTGGTTCGGGTGCTATCCCCCGTCTTTGGGGGGTTTTGGGTGTGATCCGGCCTCTAAGGGGGGCGTGCGTGAATCTTTAACGTCACGCTAACGGTAGCGATTCCTTACAAAAGCAGGCCGGTGACGGCACCGGCCTGCTTTTGTCCTTACAACTTACTTACGGTGAGCAGCCCTCTCACCGTCCTCAGGCCCTTTGTCATCGAGGCCGATAGTCTTCGGCGAAGCCACGTCGGCGGCGCCCAGGCCACCAACTGCGGAACTCGGGTGGGAGAGTTCTCTCCTGTCCCCACCCCGCCGCCTCTTTCACGAACATGACCTGCTCGCAGAAAGAGGCGGCGCAGTCCCACTTACTCCAGCTGGAGATCATGGCTCGCACCATGGTCGCGAGCGAAACAGCAACGGGGTTTTGATTTTGTAATAATGAAGGTAATTATTGTATTACAACATACAACAACATAATCATTAATGTTAATTTATTAAATAATGCTGTCTTCCTCATTATTTATTTTGTAAACATTTATGAATATTTAAACTGGCAACCATTACTGAAAGAAAGATAGTAAAAAGATTCACTTTCACTCTGTGCTGTTGCAACAATATCAAGGCCAATGTCATGTTTTTTTTATTATTTCAGTATCTACAATTAAACAATTTTTGTGAAATCTGCTCTGCAAAGAGCCTTTATTTATACTGAGATACATACTTCGAATTTATTTAATTTGTAGTACATTTTCCATTGCTAGCACAATGGAAAATGTACTGCAAATTAATAATTATTATAAACTAGAGGACGTCATGCGGTTTCACCCGCGTAGTTCCCGTTCCCGTGGAATACAATATTTTTTCTTCCATAAGAACCTTCTCCTGACAATACCTTACACAACAAAAAAAGAATTAGTGAAATCGGTCCACCCGTTCTGAAGTTATGCGCTTACCAACACATTTTGCGATTCATTTATATATTATATATAAGATATTTGTAGCTAAAATAAACAACTGTTTTAGTAATAAAAGAACACCCGCAACCAGCATCCTAATCATACTGAGTTTAAAACTTAGCTGGAGTGTAACCGACTGACGTGCTGAGCTCCTGGATTCAATTCCCTGGTCGGACCAAATTGTGTAATTCAAAAATGATTGTTTTAGGGTTGAGTGTTTCAATGCATCATGTGCATGTACTAAGAAATAAATAAGTATGTTTATCATTTGTCTACAACTTTTTACTAGGTACTTTACATTGGGTTAGATGGCATTTTATAAAAATGAAACACATTATCATCAATCAATCAATCAATACATATAATAAAATCGTAACAGGTCGCTGTCTGTACATGGAAGATAAATAAGAAAAATATTATAGGGGGGCTTTATGAACGCAATAGAACCCAAAACAATGATTTTTTGTCTGTTTGTCTGTATGTCTGTATATCTGTTTGTCTGTAAGGTTGTGCACGCTAATCTCAGTAACCGCTCAACCGATTACCGGTTTTTTTATTGTGTTGAGGTTTGCTCCAGTTAACATTTAGCGTTTGTTTTATGTAAATCGGTTTAGAAATAAAAGAGTTATAACTCTTTTATGATTAAGCAAACAGGGCAGTTTCAGACGCTGCTTGATGACTCTGATGAAGAAATACCTCTCCTTTCATACACCTTATGTGACGTAAACGAAGTTGCGGGCTCAGCTAGTTTTATTAATAAGCTCCACTGTAATAATAATAGACCATAATTATAAGCTCCACTGACTCCTGATTTCTCGAACTATGCCTATGCCATATATCATTTGTCCTGCACGGGCAGCTTGCTGCTCTCAAAGAATCGATGCAGATTTATCGCTGACGGCTGGATGTAGACAGCAGCCAGCAACCTTGCTCCGCCTTTATCAATTTTGCCAGTAAGCTAATGGAGGCTGCGGGAGCAGGAGCGAATAAGAAACACGCTGCTTTTTTGTAAATGTTTGCATTAATTTCAAGGTACTTTTGCTTCAAATTTAGGCTGAGTTATTTTCAGACCAATAAAGTGGATTATATAGAATATGAGTTACAAAGGAATTCCTCACATTTCTCATTAAGTCAACGATGTAAGTCACTTACAGTCATCTGGTATTTTCTTAGGAATGATTACTTTCGCGTGTTTGCGTGAAGTTAAACTTAACTATAACATATTATCGTTTACAATCACAATAGTATTATGTAAGTACAATAACTGAGGGTAAATCTTCCACAGCAATTTTTATGGTAGTATTCTAATTATATTTATGTTATCTATGTGTAACTGGTGTGCACAGGGATCTAGTTTATACAACACGATACCTACCTATTTAGAATTTATTTTGAACCAAACGCTGTGTTTCTGAACCACGGCAAATGCTACCTTGCTGGAATATCAATTAAAAGAGCTTGATATTAAATAATAAAGCCATGATAAACGTAGGTATGCATATAAAAAACAGAAAGACAACAACCACTGTCAAATCTATAGTTTAAGCAACATTTTTCTCAAACTAAAGTAAGTATTTGTACATTTTATATAATGCATTCGGTTTTTTAAATTTATTTATTTTATTTCTTCCAACACTATCATTACATGTATATTAGATATATACCCAATGCAATAGCGTGGCCTATATTACACTATTTAGCTACAGGAACACTTCATACATATTTTATTTTATGTACTATCGAGCTCATGAATGCTGTAGCAATCCTACGTAACTTTGTCGTCAACATTCTAGCGCTACTTGTGACCTTTTTCTTTTAAGACAATTCACACACACATACTTGAATATGAATTGTTCTTCCGTAGGAATATTATTGATAATTTCGTTGTTATTACTTAAGCAACCCGTGGTGGAGTGGTTCCAGTATGGAATGGAAATGCAAAGGTTCATGGTTCAAATCCTACGATCTTGCAAAAACACTTTTTGTGTTTCATTTATAAATTAATATCAGGTTGATTAATAAAATATGTTTCTTAAGTAGAATTATTATTAGAAACTTCATGCAAAATTACTTTATTTATATTTTAAAAAAATATTTAAAATTATATTTTAAAAAATCGTTATAAGCTGGAATCGAACCACGAATATCTCTAATCACTGTATTAATAGTATCATGCTTCAGCCACTTAGCTATCAGTTAATTTACTAGGTTGTTAAATTTCTGTATTATTATGTGGAGGAAAGCTCCAACACACAAAAGGAGGATCCTCCGGCAAGGCTAGGTGATGGCGCCAGGCGGGCCGAAGCCCAACGGTTGAAGTTGGACTGTTGGTTATATCATTCGTTGCCGTAAGAACTCTGATATCGCGATGCAGGATTTATCTAATCTTCGATGCGAGAACTTTCATATAGCGATGCAGGACTTCATTGATTTTCGCTAAGTGGCGGTCGCCACAAATATCTAATGACTCACAGCAGTTGTAAAGAATAATACAGTTATGGAAACGAATATATTATTATATCGTTTTCTTTATCTAGCTCGAACTAATCATATTTTACTGTTCTAGTCTGCGCTGTGACGCGTCGCGTTGTGTTACATTACACACACACCAAACACACACACACACACACACACACACACACACACACACACACACACACACACACACACACACACACACATATGTAAACGCAAAACCAGTACGCCACACCATAATGAGCGTTGTCGTGCTATTGCAGTTATGAGCCCGATAGTACCATATATTAGTACATTTGAATAAAACCGACTTTACTTTCAGATTTTATTCAATTTCATATATTGAAGTCGGCGCCAAGTAAACCCATAGGTTAAGGTAGGTATCATTAATGGCACAAACTTCAATAATATATTGAATAAAATACAATGTATTTTATTCAATATAATATTGAAGTTTGTGCCAAAAGTCCAAAAGTCCAAAAGTTCAAAACTCCATAACTCCATAACTCCAAAACTCCAAAATTCCAAAATTCCGAAATTCTAAAAGTCTAAAGTCCAAAACTCTAAGATTCCGAATGTCCAAAAAGTTCAAAAATAACATGCAAAACATATCTGACCTCTTTATTAGATATGTACTCTCTTTTATTATTCTGAATGCAAGGAGGCCGCAATCAAACTTCTCTTAAAAAACATCAATCTGGTAGGTACCTTCTAAATAGGTTGTTTTTAGTATTTTGTTCTAAAGCTGGCAGAATATAATTTAAAAAAAACGACCAGCGCCATCTATTGGTAAAATCACTTTTTAAAGCTATTTTATTCTTATTGCTGTTATGATAAAAGTGTATAAAGTAACCTAAAACCATCTCTGAATCCTATTGTATATCGTGTCCAATTTTGAGCTCAGTCGATTCAGTAAATTTTGAGTTTTTAAAAGATACTTAAATGCAACATTTTTATATATTATAGATAGATAGATAATACATAGAAAATACCGAAACTCCGAAACAAACACTTGTGGATCACACAAATATTTGGATAAAAATAAAATTTACTTAGTACAAAGTAGTATGTCATACTACTTTGTACTAAGTAAATTTTTATTTTCAGGATTTGTTTGAAGTCGGTTTTATTTTTCACAAAAAGTTTTATTTTTTATTATTTTAAGTGATTCGAGGACCGAAAAATATATCTATCTAGGTTTTAAGTTCTCATCAATACAAATCAATCTAGCCCAAACACAAGGTAACTTAAGGAATTACCTCGACTGTCATTCGGTTCCATCATCAGAAATTAAAGCACTTATTTATAAAGTTAACAAACGCACTAGTTGTCCCGACAATTTTCGGTGGTTGCCCTCGATTTCTCCTGGATCCCATCATTAGATCCTGACCTGGTGAAAATGGGACCACCGCAGAAATAAACCCCATGCAACAATAGAAAAAAAATTGAAATGCGCCTAGGTATAATTAATGGAAATATCGGCTTACATACATAAAAAAACTAGTTCCTTTGATGGCAGCCCCGTCGTATTTTTTATTTTAACTGGGGTATTTAATTTTTTTTTTGAAATATTTTTACACGTGGTGAGTATTTTAAAAATTATTACAACGCCAAGTTAAGAACATGCACCAATCAAATCTGAACTCATAAATTGAAAACTGCATCAAAATCCGGCTAGTAGTTTTGGAAATACTGGCAAAATGGATTTGCACACATGAGCTCTTAACCCAAACGCATTATGCCGTTTCCGTTGCGTCGCGTTTACAAATTATAAGTCGATGCCATAATAATAGATGCTAGCACAAAAAAGAAGCACTATTTTTCGAATTATAATTAGAACAAAATATAAATCATGAAATTAGTCTACAAAGTGATATTTGGGAGTGAGAAGCCATTGCACATAGATTTCGCTTGAACTATATTTTATTATTCTTTGTAATTTTATAAGTTAGGACTTACCAGTATTATAAGGTAAAGATCAACAGGTGTGGAACAGATTAGTCTAAAAGTATGGCAACATTTGTGTCATTCTCTAACACACTCAAACCTATCATCAATGTACAGTAGCCTAAGTATTGCCTGTCCTGGGACATTCGTCTGATGTCTTACCCGGGGCTCGCAAACATAGGCTGTTGGGCGTTACGTGAGGTTTTTTTATTCGGTAGGAGTCCGGCATTGCATCCATGATGGATTTTCCCTCACGTTAAAAAGAAATAAAAGCCTAAGTGCTCGTTTAAGGAGACGCGGCGCTTCGAGCGGCGCGGCCCGCCAGGCGGGCCGCCAGAAACACAAACGTATGGAAATGTTCAGAGCGTTCAAGGAGAAGCGTTTTTGCAAGCGTTTGTTTGAGTTGTAGCTGCCACAGCGGCGAGTGTCGTCGCGTCGGAAGCGGCAATTGAAGCGACGGGTGATGCCGCGGAGGACGCGGCGGGTAAACCAGCGAGTCTCGCAATGGAGGAACGCGGCGGATGAAGCTGCGGGTGACGCCGCGAAGGACGCTTCAAGGAAGGGGTGGGAGATGTGCGGGGTATGCGTTAGGTAGGAATGTCGGGCAATATCGTTCATAGAAAATATCGATATTAAAATAAAAATATTTATCAAAATAAAATATCGATATTTTATTTTGAAAATGTAATCGATGTTTATAACCCTCTGGAGCAGAACGTCATGAAAGCAAAATATCACGTACGCAAAATAAACGATACATCGATACTTATGAAAGATTGGCGTTCAATTCCATACGTCGAACTCGAACATTTCCATACGTTTCAGGGTGGCGTTCTATCTCCTCTTTTATTCTGTATCTTCATCAACTACGCTGACGACTTGCAGCTGTACCGACGTTTTTCGGCCACTGACGCCCCATTTGGCATATCGTGCATTAACCGCGACTTAGACGAAGCGACTGGGCTAATTCGGTCGGACTGCGCATCAACCCTCTGAAGTCGGAAGCCATCGTCATTAGCAGTAAGTATCAAACTGACAATATGCCGGTGTCTGAACTGGATCCAGTTCTTTTGGCCGGTATTCAGATACCCTACGCAGACACTGTGAAGAACTTGGGAGTGATCATGGACACCACGCTATCCTGGAGTGCCCATATTAGTGACGTCAGCAAGAAAGTGCACTTCTCCTTTCATTCGTTGAAGTGCCTCCAGAGCCTCTTACCCTTGAGGACGAAAATTAGTCTTGCTCTAACTATTATTCAGCCCATTATTGACTACGCCGACGCCTGCTATTTAGACGCCACTGAGGAGCTTCTGGATAAACTTGAGAGGTTGCAAAATTTGTGTATACGCTTTATATTCAATCTTAGAAAGTTCGATCATGTTTCTCACTTTCGCAAAGAACTCAAGTGGCTCCCAATCCGCCTTCGCCGTAACACTCGAATCCTCTGCCTCCTTTACAATATCCTTTATAATCCATCTTCACCTCCCTATCTAAAGGAAAGGTTCTCTTTTGTTCGTTCTCCTGATGCTCTCTGCAGATCTCACCAACGCTCAAATCTTAAATTTCCTTCTCACAAAACCGGTTTTTATTCATCCTCTTTCACCGTGCATGCAGTCAGACTATGGAACTCACTTCCGCCTAGTATCAGGGACAGTAAAACTATCACCACTTTTAAAAAGCAAGTCCGTGGACACAATTTTTTTTTTTTTGTTGCCTACGGATTTTTAGTTTATGAATAATTTAATTTACTTTTTATTTATTTGAATATTTTGTTGATTCAATGTGAAAAACATTTAAATTTCAACCTTATATTTTGAACCTGTTATAATTTGATTGTTCTAAAACTTTAATTTGTGTTGATTATGTAAGTACTTACTATTTCTGTTGTTTATTATTAATGAATAAAACTTTATATGGTATTTATTTTATAAAAAAATAAATGTCAAATTAGGAAAAAATCGATTAATTTAAAAAAATCGATTATTTTCTTGAGAAAAATCGATAATTTACTAATCGATTTTTCATGCTAAAGAAAAAATCGATTAACTAAAAATCGTTTTTTTATGTACAATGTCACATCCCTATGTCGCACTGAACGACGCCGTATATGAAGCTGCGTGCAACGCGGCGGATGCAGCGCCGAGTGAAGCTGCGTGCCACGCGGCGGACGCAGCGCCGAGAGAAGCCACGCCACGCGCGTCGCTCGACGCCCCGCGTGTCCTTAGACGAGCTCCTACATTTCTATATGTTTGATTTTACGCGTGACGCTACGCGGGCCGCTTCACGCGCCGCCTGACTATAAACGGTCAAATCGCTTTACGCGCCGCTGCAAGCCACGCCGTACGCGACGCTTGACGCCCCGCGTCTCCTTAAACGAGCCCTAAGTATTGCTTAAATTTATGCAGCCGTTATTGTAGCGTGATTGAGTAGCATGCAAATAAACATTCTTTTTAATTTCCCAATATGAGCAAGTGAACATTTTGCGTTAAACTAAAATAAAATTCATGAGAATTACATAAGTTTAGGAAAGAATCCTTATAATGAATAAAATAGTGTTTCCTGTGAATTCTTCCTAAACGTTCTGAAAATTGTGGTATGAAATAAATTTAAATTTATCTCTACCTAGCCTTTATGCAAACTAGAGTGTAGAATGTAGTCTATGTAAAAACCCTAGATCAAATCTATTTAGTAGTTCTTCCACAGAACCCTATAAACTACGGTTTTGGTGTAATTTATAGATTTAAGGGCAAGTATTCTACGTATGTATAAATACGAGTACATAATGTTCAAGTAACCATGAGTCATGCCAGCTTAGTACTCACTGATTTCCACACCGTTTAACAAACAGCAATATTACACATATTGACCGTTTATGTATAACCAGAACATACGATTTCTATTGTAGCTACTTCAAAATAAAGAAAACCTATAATTTTATTATGGTAGATACTTATTCCCTCATCCTACCGATTACGTCAGTCTGCCTCAAAAAAAATATAATTTGCAATAGTCGAATTTCATTAATGTTTGATTCTAGTAATTAGGTTTTGTCACTGGAAACTTAATTGTTTGATCTGAACGCAACAAAAAACTGACGACATTTAAGTAAAACTTAAGCGCAGTGCTGCAATAACCAGTTGGGTTTAAGGTTGTGTTGTGTAATGAGTAGTGATAGGTCAGTGCGTACGGGGATCACAGTAACCCGTTTCTGCCAGCTGCCTCATTACTTATGCAATGTTTACCAACTTGTATAGTAAATACTAGACACGAACTTGTTCCTGCATGCAATTTTTTAATGAAATTTAACAAACTCTATAGGTATAAGATTAAGGATCATGCTTATAAAATGAGTGATGCACCATCTTCATCACAAGACTTGTTGTTTCTGTAAATAGATAAGACATTTTGTTCACAACCTAATCAGAATAACTCTCCTAATTTTTGCCATATTTATTCCTGTACCAACAGGATCAGACAGGCTTGAACAGAATTTTGTCTGGAATTTTCCTGCTCTTCACTATGATCATGAGGTCAGGTAAGCTCCAGTTTACAAACGGATGACCGTTTATAAGCTGGAGCTTGCAGGTGAATCTGGCTTGGTCCTCGAAGACTTTGGGAGAGTTCCATCTCACGTCATCTTGATATTGTATAGTAATCACAATGCTACTGCGGTCAATAGCAGTTTTTTGCACAACAAATTTTATGGGAGATAATGCCTACTACTTACCTAATCGATTCGTGATTCTTTTTAAGCAATGTGTAGGGGTACCTTTGACTTTTAAATAATTGAGGGTGTGCAGTATTAAAATTTACACTTACTACCTGATTAGCCCTCCGATAGAACTATCACTGGCATGAAAACCTGTTCTGCTCTTTTCCAAACGATTAAAATCATATTTATTCCGTTGGATCGTGTCCTAGATTATTTACAGGAATGTAAGACTACATTTCTTCATAATTGGTAAACTAATTTCATAACAAAAATAATTATAATGGTATTATTTGGTATATACAGGACATTTTAAACATAAAGTTGACCTTCGCACTTGAACCAACTTTTAGAAAACATTACGACAGTCATCGTTCAGTAGCCCACAATACGATCGCAAACGCACGCGGCCCGGCGCATTCAACGTGCAAACATTTTGTGGATCGGATAGCGAGCAACGTTGCGTGAAAATTAGGCTTCACATTAGCAAAGAACAAGCTGGAAATATGCAACGAAAATAGAAAAAAAAACTTGTTAGTTCTTACATGAACGCACAGAAAATTTAATAAGGGCTGTGTTAGTGTGCGCTTAACTTGGATTTACAGTACGTGTACGTAACCAGGATGTGTGAAAGACATCAAAGATATGTTTTGGTTTTCACTTTTCTGTCGGTGACCTTCCTCGGCGATTGCTCGGCGAAAATTGCACGTGAGTTTTCTTTATTCATTTGTGAATTTATTTATTTTCATTGTGAACTATTTTATTGAAAAAATACTTTACATTTTAGTGCTAAATGTGTGTGTGAAAGTTTTAATTTTTACTCCTTCTTAGATTTCTGTAGAATAATACCTTGTGGTTGTTGTAAATTATATTACAGACTTCAATAAAAATACTAGAAAACTAAGAATTTATCAATGATTACATTATAACCATAATCCCAGAAGTATTTAAAACCCTTATGAATGCCTATTTTAAATTTATTAAAACGTGTAAATCCTGAGAAGCCAGAATTGTAAAGCAATGCTATTCTGTAAATTATTTGTTAATCCTTTTTACTGTGCAATTGTCATCTTGTATGACAATTGCACAGTAAAAAGGATATGACATTTGTTTATTCATTAAGTGTTCATTTATTACGACAAATAAAGAAATATTCATAAATATTACTACATAGAAATAGCGAGGTCGTTGTTAACCAATTTGTACTACTTATTTGCTCTTGCTAATTTCTATATTGCAGTACCAAATACAATATTTTACATAATAATGAAAAAAACTTGCTACCCTCGGTTTTTTATACAGTTTCCAAAATCGTATATTAATTTCTTACAAAAAGTTTATTAATTACTAGCTGACCCGCGCAACTTCGTTTGCGTCACATGAAAGTGAGGTATGGTATTAATATTTCGAGTAGGTATTATAATGTTTCCCGTTGCATTTACCCCCGTCGCGCTTATTATAGGCGCGTCGCGTCGCGTCGCTTGTATTCATTATGGCGCATCACATGAGCGTGAGAAGGATGTGACTTTAACACCTCTTGTTAAAGTGATATAATGTTTACCGTCGCTTTTACTTCCACCCATCCGTTTTCCGGTATGGAACTCATCGTGTGCGAGTCCGACTCGCACTTGGCCGGTTTTATCGTTCACTTGACTGGCTGCCACTGCAGACCAAATTTACTCCCGTCACGTCGCTCATACTTTAAAACTTACTAAGAGGGTAATTGTAAGTGAACCTTAAAAGATAGGCATAATTATGCTGTCAAGGACTTTTTTTATAAATTTTTAAGAGAAACAATTTTGTACTACACAATTGTTACGTAACTTTACCTATTTATGAAGCGTCAGCAATGGAAGCTCTCAAAAGAAAGAAATAATCCCCGTTCTCGAAACATTATTCATGGCTGCTCCGCTCCTATTCGTCTTAGCGTGATGTTATATCGCCATTAGCCAGCCTAAATAAATGGACTATTAAACTGTAAAATAATTTTTGAAACGCAACCAGTGAAGGAGAAGGGGAAGGGACCTTCAGTCCATTTTCGTAACTGATTGACATAACTAGTTACTAAATAGGAGATTTCCATCACTGTTTCATAACCAGTTATTAAACAAGACTTTTTGTTCCTTTTACATAACTGTTTTACATAACCAGCTACGAAAAAGGAAATTTCTTTCACTCTTTTATAACTAGTTATTAAACAGTATCATATCCTTCACTGTTCGTAACTGGTTATTAAAAAAAATTTTGTTCCCTTTTCACAACTACCTACCAACTAAATAAGGCTTTGTTATTTTTTAACTTCAGTTAAGTAATATTTCAATCTGATTTCATTTCATACCAAATATATATTACGAAAATTTAAAAACATTCCATTTCATACCAAATATAGACTTAGATCCGAATGTGACTATTCGAAGGCATTTTTTTTAGTGAAACTTGTCAGATAAAAGGTTATGTGTGCTTTAAGCTGTAATCCTCATATTTGAAATCTCAATGAAAACGAATTTTGATAACGCCAAAAAATAGTCGTGAAATAGTCGTAAATAGTCGTACATTTAACTAACTATGACAATTGACTCAGATATTTGTGTAAACCACGAATGTGTGTTTCGGGGTGTGGGTGTTAAGTTATAGTTACCTATCAACAAAAATCTGTCTGTTTAATAATATCACGTAATCTATTATTTTGACATTAATATTTGAAGTGCAATCATGCCAATATAGCTAACTTTTTTACTCTCGTGTTTATCCATACTTTTGTACTATTCAAATGTTAAGTTCATTTTCTTCATAATTAGTTTTCCTGTTTGTTCTATAAAAAGGTTTTCATTGGTTTACATTATGAACTTATACAAATACATACTGGCTGAAATATAGTGTCACCTTTAGCATGTCATGTGAATATCGAGTTCTGTTGTTTGAGCAAGCCTCTTAGAAAGTATTTTTACATTGCAAGCGATAAATATTCGTTCGTGTATTGTGTATTGTTGGATACTCACTTTGAATAATTTGTATAAAGATGCCGTTCTCAAAATTTGAGTTCATACCAACAAAACGTAATAGAACAAAACTTTTATATGAAGGACGACAATATCATCGTCGAAAAACATTTGTAAATGGAAATATATTTTGGCAGTGCTACAGCAAAAAAGGATGTTTGGGAAATATAACACTTAGTGCTGAAAATAGTTGTGTAAAAGTGAATTCTCACGACCTTGATTGCTTACCAAATACATCCAAAAATATAATTATGAAGAAAATGAACACATTGAAAACTAAAGTCTGTAATAATCTCGAACCAATACAAAAGCAATTCGAGGAAATGATTTTTGAACTTGAAGGTGACGGTGTGCACTTTACAACTGATATGCCACAATTCAATAACATTAAGAATGGGCTATATAATGCGAGACACAAAAGTATTGGTGTATCGAAGCTTCATTTTCGATCAACTCAAGAAGTAAGTATTCCGGAAAAGTACCAAAGTTTCTTACTGGCCGACTTCAATGACAATGAAACAAGAATTTTAATTTTTTGTTCTCCTGACATAAAAAATAAATTAAATAGTTACGAGCATTTCTTTCTCGATGGTACTTTTAAGTCATGTCCAAATCCGTTTCAACAGATATATACCATTCATGGGCTCAATGAAACAACAAAGAACATAATACCACTGTTTTTTGCTTTTACACATAATAAAAATTTTATAACGTACCAAATAATACTCGAAATGATCAAATCTCAGCTTCCATGTTGGAATCCTACAAAAATGACACTGGATTATGAAAAATCGGCCATAAAAGCTATACAAAATGTATTGCCAGATACAAAAATAAAGGGATGTTTTTATCATTTTTGTAATAGTCTCTTCAGATACGGAAAGCGACTTGGTATTAAAAGTAGAGTGGAGAAACGACACATAGCTAGATGTTCAGGTTTGGCACGGTTACCATTGAAATATGTGATGTCTGGTTACAAATACGTCATGTCTAGAACACCAAAAAGTGAGAACATTATAAAATTCAATGATTATTTAAACAGAACATGGTTCAATGACATAAATTGTATTAAGATGTGGTGCTGTTATGGTGAAGAAAACAGAACTACAAACAACCTTGAGGGATGGCATGCCAGACTAAATAAATTTGTGGGACGTAAAAACCCCTCACTCGTGAAGGTATTGGACATTTTAATTAAAGAAACCAAAATAAGTAACTTCAGAACAAAAATGAAAAAAAGCAATACTTATGAAGAGATCGACCACGAAATTAATTCCGCAATTGAAGATTTATACAAAACTAATATTACAGTAGGCCATTGCCTGGAAATAATTAGTCCATTCTATATTAAATAAATATTTTATATACAAACAATAGGTTGTTTTTTAATTTTCGTAATATCTATTTGGTATGAAACGAAAACAGATTGAAATATTACTTAACTGAAGTTAAAAAAAAACAAAGCCTTATTTAGTTGGTAGGTAGTTGTGAAAAGGGAACAAATTTTTTTTTAATAACCAGTTACGAACAGTGAAGGATATGTTACTGTTTAATAACTAGTTATAAAAGAGTGAAAGAAATTTTCTTTTTCGTAGCTGGTTATGTAAAACAGTTATGTAAAAGGATCAAAAAGTCTTTTTTAATAACTGGTTATGAAACAGTGATGGAAATCTCCTATTTAGTAACTAGTTATGTAAATCAGTTACGAAAATGGACTGAAGGGTAGTTCCTTCCTTCTTCTGAGATCCTAGTACAAATAAACTCTTCAGTTTCATTATATCGTGAGCGAACCTTAAGAGATAGACAAATTAGGTTATTGTGAGCGAACCTTTATAAGATAGACATATACTGTCGCCGACTTTTTTTTAGAACTTTTTAAGAGAAACAATTTTGTAATACACATTTTTTACCTAACTGTAACCATTTACGCAGCGTACGCCTCGGAAGCTCTCAGACGGTAAAAAATATTCCCCGTTTTCAAAACATTCTTGATTGCTGCTCCGCTCCTGTTCGTTTTAGCGTGATGTTATATAGCCTATAGCCATCCTCGATAAATGGACTATCAAACTGTAAAAGAATTTTTGAAATCCAACCAGTAGTTCCTGAGATCCTAGCGTTCAAACAAACAAACAAACAAACTCTTTAGCTTTATAATATTAGTATGAATGAGTAGGATGAATAGGGTGTAGTGGGGCCCTACCAACACCTTCGGGCCCAAGTCAACCTCACGTGCAAGCTCGTGCACCTGCTGAACAACGGACGAGGCTCTGACGACGGCGGTCCATTTCAACACGGCGATGGGCTCACCACCTGTTACGTGGGGCCGAATTGTACACGGTGAAATGTGGGCCGGTATAGGCCTCTGCCTACCCCTTCGGGGACAAAGGCGTGAGTATATGTATGTATGAATGAGTAATACTCCGTACGCGGATAGGTCCTTTTTTAACGTGTGGAAAATCATACAGGGATGCTATGCCGGACTCCTAACGACCCGAAACCACACGTTTCCTATTTAATGCCTACGGTTGAGAGCCCCGAATAAGCCATCGAAATGATGATCCCAGGACTCCCAGACCTACAGCTACCACTGTAGTCTCACCTAGGGTTTCGGGTGTATTCCGCGTCTTTAGGGGGTTTTTGGGTATTTTCCCGCTTCTTGGGGGGCTGTGGCGTGCGTGAATCCCTCATGTCACACTGTAGTCTTGGGCCAGGTTCGGTAAGGAATGTGTGCAGCCCCCTACCGTCCTCAGGCCCCCGGTCATGGAGGTCGATAGTCTTGGGCGAAAACACGTCTGCGGCTCCCCCGCCGCAGATTGCCAGAACTCGGGTGGGAGAGTTCTCTCCCACTCCCGCCCCGGCGTCTCTTTCAAGAGCATGACCTGCTCACAGAAAGCAGAGTTCCACTCACCACTCCCGCTGGAGATCGTAGCTTGCGCCCACGCCGTGCACTCCATCAATGTGTGGAGCGCTGTGTTCTCACTGCGCTCCTCGCAGTGTTGGCATTTAGCCGTGGTTTTCTGTTGTATTCGCCACAGATACTTACCGAATCTCCCGTGCCCGGTAAACATCTGTGACAACCAGTAGGAGAGGGTGCCGTGGCTCCTCTCCATCCACTCGTCCATGACCGGTCCGACCGCCCCGATTGGGGCAGTCAAACAAAATATGTATTTATTTTATTAATAACTAGCTGATGCCCGCAGCTTCGCCTGCGTGAAATTTTGTTCCTAGACTATAACATATCTCTGTAGACACTAAATTTCAGCCAGATCCGTTCAGCCGTTACAGCGTGAAAGAGTTACAAATATTTGCATTTATAATAATACCATATTAATAATAATATGAGCTAAGTAAATTGATTTATTAAATACATTTCTTAATTCAATGGCCAAACTACTACTCGATACAACTTCTCTTCTAAGCAATGTAACTTAGTTCCTTCTTCAGGTAGTCCCAGCCTACGACGTTTGGACAAACCGAACTACTGTAGGCTTTTTCCTCCTAATACAGATGGTCCAACCAAGACCTGTTAACGTAATAACAATGTAAATTCCTTCAGCTGAGCGTTCATGTTCATTGTAATGGCTCTTTTCAGTCCTGTCGAATGTAGTCTACGTAGAGGCCATTCGCGATTTAAAAAAGACTTAGTGAGTCTGTTTCCTGACAAAATGCAGTCGACACTATATGTAGAATAAAGTTATGCCTTTCATGACCAGTCGCTTAGGGCTGCAGACAATCTTTGTCGTAAGGATTGAGCGTAGATGGTAACATGCGGTGTTATTTTCTTGACCAGTGGATACTATCTGAAGCGTGGTCTTTCATCTTAGAATTTTTTTCTTCTTTTCACAAATGTATTTTTGTCACACAAAATTTGAATAAATTAGCAATAATACTTCCATAAAACATATTTGGTTAATATTATACCAAAATAGCGCTTTTTATTTAACTTTATGGATATGTAGTAAAATCAAAAAGTAAAATAAAACATAAATGAAAACGTCAATTGTATTGAACTTTCACAAATTATGTGTCAAAATAAAAAGTAATTTAAGTATAAAATAAGAGTATTTAAGGAGTATTATATCAACTCCGGAGAAAATCAGCCCCAAAATAATTTACATTCCCTTTTTAGCACGTTAT
The DNA here is from genome assembly GCA_933228765.1 of Miltochrista miniata. Lineage (NCBI taxonomy): Eukaryota > Metazoa > Arthropoda > Insecta > Lepidoptera > Erebidae > Miltochrista > Miltochrista miniata. The sequence continues at coordinate 12,664,025 of OW121763.1, read as the reverse complement.
AGTATAAATTTCAATAAAATACGAAACACGTCTTCCATCAATTATGTAAATAATGCTATATGCCAAATTTTAAGTAGATCGGGCCAAGGAATCACGTTGTCCCATACAAACTTTACCCCCCTTTTTTATACATTTGGAGGTGGAATTTGCAAAAATGTTATAATTACTTTTTTCAAATTGTAACAAACAACGCTCATGCTTAGTTTCATCATCGTACCATTAACCGTTTAAGCAATTATTGATAATAACTTTGGGTCTAGGGATCGAAACGCAAAATTAAGTTTGGTTTGAATTCTATATACTTTTCCGGGATAAAAAGTACACAGTGTGGTGCACAGGCTATTAAAGAATAATTATACCAAGTTTCATTGTAATCGAACCGGTAGTTTTTGCGTGATGCCTGAACAAACAGACAGACAGACAGACTGACAGACAGACAAACAGACAGACAAAAATTTTTTAATCACATTTTTGGGTTCGGTGTCGATCTAGTAACACCCCCTGCTATTTTTTTTTTGATATTTTGAATGTACAGAATTTTCACTTCTACAGATTTATTATAAGTATAGATGGTCTTTCATGTAAAATGCTCATCTAATGTTACACCCAGATACTTTGTAAGTAGGTACTGTAAACCTATTCCAAAGTATTATTGTCAATAAACATTGATGTGTACAGAAAATGTACGCCTTCGCTCTATGTTCCATTTTATAAATTCTGTTACGATTCTAGCATTCTATGGTTTCACACCTAAATATTTATAAAAAAAAATTTCTGGAAGTTCAAAAAAACTACGGTCTAAATTTCGCGGTCCTACCTGTAGTATTTTTGGCTGGTCGTTGATTTATCTTCTTCGGGACAAATTATTTTATGTAAATAGACTCCGACGATTTTCTAACAAACTTTAATCCTTCGCCCTTAAAAGTAGAATCTTGTTGTGTTCTGCATTTAAAAACAATAGCTCTATATTTTTCTTTATTTTCAAACATTTTTTGGCAACTCGTTTCACTCGTTTAGGGGATGAACTTAGGAAATTTTTGTCTCAGTGGATCACGTCACAAATAAAAAAAACTACATACGGTGTAAATTTAATAATTGTATCGTCAGTATTTTCAACTGGGCTTTGATATCTTTTTCGGGACGAAGCATTTATTTAAAAATACAGTTGTAAATTTTCTTCATAATAAAATAAAAAATAAAAAAAAATAAAAAAATAAAAAATAAAAAAGCCTTTTATTTCTTACAGAATTACAAAGACTATTTACATTAACTATAAAAGTATTTTCTAGTTGAATATAAGTATGTTTCCTATATCTAAAAGTTAGTTTTCCCTTAAGTTTTAGAATAATAATCCTAATATATATATATATATATATATATATATATTTTTTTTTTATTGCAATGTATTTTTTATTTTTTTATTACTAAGTATTTATAATTATATATTAGTCTGTAAGAACCTCTCTGCAGGTGAAGGCCTCCCCCAAAGATATCCAGCTCTCTCTAGACTGGGCTGTTTGCGTCCAGTTCTGGCCAGCTATTTTTTTAAGGTCATCTTCCCAGTTAGCTACAGGTCTACCTCTCTTTCTTTTGCCTTGTGGACCCGCCCATTTTGTAACTCTTCTCGTCCATCTCTGGTCTCGTAGACGCGCCACATGTCCGGCCCACTTCCATTTTAGTGATTGGGCGTGTGCTAGTGCATCCTTGGCCTTGGTGATATGCCTAATTTTTGTGTGTCTTATTTTCTGCATCTTTTTAATGTTAAGCATGCTACGCTCGATTCCTCGTTGAGTAGAGATTATTTTGTCTTTTGTTCTTTTGTTAAATTTCCAGGTTTGGCAAGCATACGTTAGGCACGGTATAAGGCAAGTGTCCAGCACCTTAGTTTTAATTTTGATCGGCATACTGCTTTTGAAAATGTCCTTGAGTGCCCAGTACTTATTCCACGTTAATTGTACCCTACGCTCTACTTCTTGATCATTACTATTGTGGTCCAAGCTTATTTGTTTACCCAGGTAAATATATTTGTCTGTATAGTTGAGAGGCTTGTTACCGACATATAGTGCTGTCTTTTGGCTGTTGGTCATCAACATTGTTTTGGACAAATTCATTTCTAAGCCTACTAGTTTACTGACGCCATTCAGTGATTTTATCATATATTGTATTTCCGAGCATGTTTCAGACAACACAATCAAGTCGTCTGCGAATCTTAGGTGGCTTAGGTAGGCGTCTTTAATCTTTATACCCATACCTTTCCAATTAAGTTGACTAATAATAGATTCGAGAGTAGCTATAAACAGCAACGGCGATAGAGGGTCGCCTTGTCTGACACCTCTTTTTATTGGAAACCAAGGTCCGGCTTTCTCTAGCTTTACTCTACTCTTGCTGTTGTTGTATATACTCTTGATGACACAAATATATTCTTCTTCTACTCCTTGCGTTGATAGGCTTTCCCATATGCTTTTATGTGATATGCAGTCAAAAGCTTTTTGGTAATCAATGTATGCAATGTAGAGGGGTCTATTTCTCTCTCGGTATTTTTCAATGAGAAGTTCTAATGTGTGTATGTGGTCAATCGTTGAGTATCCTTTCCGGAATCCGGCTTGTTCAACAGGTTGATGTGATTCCAGTGTATAGTTTAATCTCTTACTTATTATTGAGGAGAAAAGCTTGTAGATAGTGGGTAGCAGGCTTATTGGTCTGTAGTTACCTATATCCTTTGGGTCGCCTTTTTTGTAGATAAGGATAATGTCAGATTCCGACCATTGGGTGGGTGTCTCTCCAGTTTCAATAATGAGGTTAAACAGTCCAGTCAGGTGACTTATAAGGGTTGTTGAACCGATCTTTAGGATCTCATTTGTAATACCGTCAGAGCCCGGACTTTTATCTGACTTACGAGCTTTTATTGTTTCCAACACTTCGCTTACTTCAATGTATGCTACGGGTGGATTACTGCAATTGGGACTTTGGTAATCTTCTCCACTATCAGTACTCGTCTTTTCGCTAGTGCTGTAAAGGTTCTCATAAAATTGTGTTGCGACCGTGATGACGTCGCTACGGTTGCTTTGTAATTTTTCGCCCTGTCTCAGACCTTCAATCCATATTTTATTTGTTTTTAACTCTTTATAAGCTTTTTTTGTGCCTCCCGTTTGAATTATGTGTTTTTCAATAGTGTTGTATCTGTGGTTTGTATAATCCTTTTTAATATTCTTACTTATGAGCTTACAAAGAGCAGATATCTCATTCTTAATCGCTCTAGATTTGTTTTTTGTACATTGAAGTTCCTTGCGTCTTTCCATTAGTTTTAGTGTGCGCTCTGACAAAATTTTAAGTGTTTTTTGTTCTTTACTTTTGTTTTGGATTGTTCGCAGGCTTCCAGTAATGGCTTTGATAATATTGTCGTAATAGCTTTGAACTGAGTTATTTGACGGTGGTTTCAGAGTCACATTTATGCTCTCATTGAATTTGCTTATATCATCTTCTTTAATTATTGTTTTCTTTTGGTAGTTATTATATCTTGTTCGACTTTTCTTTGATTGTGTATGTGTGATCGTTGCTCTAACTGGTCTATGGTCTGATGGGTAGTTTATATTCAGTACTTCTATATTTTGAAATATATGGGGACGATTTGAGAGAACAAAATCGATTTCATTTTTAGTTATTTTATCAATAGAGAGCCATGTCCATCGATTTTTTAGTTTCTTCTTGTAAAATGTGTTCAAAATTGACAAATTATTTTCAGTAGCAAATTCTATCAATCTCTGTCCTCTCTCATTCCTTTCACCGTACCCGTTCGGTTTCGTGATAAGATATTCTTCCTGTTTTGGATTACCAATTTTTGCATTCCAGTCTCCCATCAATATGAGGTCTTTATATGACATTTCGATCGCTTTGTTGACTGTATGATAGAAATTGTCGATTTCGTCTTGGTGTGCTTTTTCCGTAGGGGCATACACTTGTATAATTGATAATTGCGTCTTTTTAAATACCATGTTTAAGACTGCGACTCTTTCTGTAAGTCCAACGTAGCTTTCTATGTTGTTTTTGTGGCATTTTTTTACTATAAATCCCACGCCATACAAACCAGGTGTTTCTCCCGTGTAGCATAATATAAACTCGTCATACTCCTCAATTCTATTTCCCATACGTCTCACTTCAGCCAGTCCTATTATATCGTATTTAATGTCTGATAAAGATTTATTTAATTCTATCAAGCGTTCGTATGTTGACAGTGTTTTAACATTGTATGTTAAAATATAGAACTTTCCTGATGTAGTCATAGTAGTGGTAGCATTAGTTGAACTGGGTAGTTTTGTAACAATTTCTTTTTGAACCTTTGGGGGGTTTTGGTCGTATTCTTCCTCGGTGACCAGCCGGCTTGGAAGAAATTGATTATTTTTTGTTTTCGATTTTTTGATGCCATCTGAGTGAGAGGTGTACTGTAGTTGCTAAATCTTCACTTTATTGTTGTCCTTTCTCCCGGGCACACTATTTGAATTCTTAGAAGTCAAGTAGTTCAGGATCCCTGGTTTTATGACCTCTTCTGACATACTAGAAGATTTTTTACGTGACGCCTGGGTTATTGTATTTTGGGTTTTGTTCTTCTTGCTATCGCGCCCGGAAGGGTTGGCTTCAGGAGATATTGAGAGCATTCTTTTATTTTTGGCGGTTGTATTCTCCTTTTCTCTTACTATTAATTTATCATATTTTATTAATGCAGAGTTTCCCTTCTCCATTTCGATTCGCGCCTGTTCTTGAAGCTCTCTTCTTTTTTCAAGAACATTTTGAGGGTAATCTTCTTTTATATAGAACGCTGTATTTTTTAAGCAACTGCTCCTTTTGAGTATGTTGATTTTTATTCCCAGAGTGGAGAGTGTGACTATTATTGGTCTTGGTCTATCCCCTTTTTTTCCTATTCTCTTTATTTCTTTTAAATCCCTAATATCCAATTCCAATGAGAAATGTTCTTTTACAAAGTCGATCATAATGCTTTCTAAGCCTGAATAAGATTTTTCCGTTTCTTCCAGCCCAAAAAAGACAACATTATTTTTCCTTATCTGCTTTTCTAAAAAATATAGTCTTTTTTCTTGATTATCTATTTTTTCCTTGAGATTTTCGTATTTATCGTCTAATATTTTGAATTTTTCTTCTAAGATACAATTTATATTTTGGGTTACTTGCTCGGTAACTCTTTCCCCGTTCTGTAAGATCGTATTCTTTTGCTCATCAAGTTCCCTTTGAATATTTTTTAGTGCATTCATAACTTCTTCCATGTTTGAAACTATTGCAAAGTTGACGGTTTCTCAATCACGCAGACGGAGAAGAAAATAGACTCTGTGCCAATTCCGTTGCCCTCCTACAAGAGGAGCAGCGAGTATGAACAATAAAAGGCGAAGCTACAATTGTCTATTGGGAGTCGTTTAAGGAAGCGCTCAAAACTTCCACAATAAACCAAATTATTGGGTAAACTTTTCCTGTGGCAACCCTATAATATCTCTATTAAGTGATATATCGTCAGTATTTTCAACTGGGCTTTGATATCTTTTTCGGGACGAAGCATTTATTTAAAAATACAGTTGTAAATTTTCTTCATAACACACAAAAATATTACTTTGAAACAGCACCATACAAATTGCCTACTATGGTAACAATATAATGTAATTTTTAACCGACTTTAAAAAGGGGGGAGGTTACTCAATTCGACCGTATATATTTTTTTTTTGGAAGCAAGTTCCCTATCGCGCGTAGCGAAAGGGGCCGAGACGGAAAAAATTGGGACCAAAAGTTGTAAGGACACTTTTTGCTGTAGTTGTAAGCCGCGCGGCGTGGCATGTTTTTCTCTCTCATAGAAAGCAAGCCAGTTATTTTCGTAGTAGTCACTACTATTTAGTAGCAGTAGTAGTAGTGGTAGTGGTGTATTATCAGATGTCATTTATAGTATTACTGATGTCGGTGCCAATATGACTATGAGAGAGATTAATAATGTCTACCTAAGCCTACGTAGTTTTACTGGGTACCGATTTCAGTATTATATTTCATGATATCTGATAAATCAGAATATACTAACTTTGTGCTAAGTAAATTTTATTTTTCGACCTGGAGTCGATCTGATGATGGAGCTGAAAGACAAGGAATTCCTTAACGTTTTACAGTAGTTACTTATGTTTGGGCTTGATTGATATGTGTACCTGTGTGGCGACGGGATCCCGTATTGCGACAGGTAACAGTACAAAATGTTGGCACCCCAATACCATCATCCCCGAAGGTGTCGTAAGAGGCGACTAACGGAACACTTTCGTAAAACAATCCATGGTGTAGAGAAGGAAAACTCGAAATGTAACCCGGTTGTCAGTAAAATGACACTCGTATAATAGTCGGCAAAGGGAAATGACAATTTTCACCGTAAACATAACATAAAACCGGCCAACTGCGAGTCGGACTCGCGCACAGAGGGTTCCGTACCAAAAAACGGCATAAAAAATCACGTTTGCTGTATGGGAGTTGCCCTTAAGAGTCCATATGACGCCAAATAGACTATTACTTTGATCTAGATCTCAGGACTCGTGAGGTCTGCTGAATTAAAATTTGAACACAGCCAACTTCAGTTCATGAACTAAAAATGCTCTAGGCTCAAAACACGATTACTGAAAAAATCATAGATAGATTTTTGTGTTGAAAATACCTCCATTTCGTGAAATTTTAAGCTAGATCTCGTATGTTATAAGTTGTTTTTATAATATAAAATATTTATAAGAAAGACAAAAGTAAAATCTTCATTTGCACTAGAGCATTTTTTTCATATTGGTTATAGTTTTTTTATAATTAATTAATTTCGTTAAAAGCGCACAAAAACCGATCGCCTCTCTCTCTTTCTTGCACGCTGAAATGTATATCTTCTATCTTCTTTTAACAATTTGGCGTCTGGTAGGCTCTAAATACCCCCTTTTCTTCTGATTTTAGTTTTTGTTGTTATAGTGGCAACAGAAATATATCATTTATGAAAGTTTCAACTCTCTAGCTATCACGGTTCCTGAGATACAGCCTCGTGACAGACGGACAGCGAAGTTTCATGAATAGGGTCCCGTTTTTGCCCTATGGGTCCGGAACCCTAAAAATGAGAAATAATTACAGGGTTACCTCATTTTCCTGTCTAGTTTAGTTGTTCGCTATGAACATAGATTCCGGGTTATTTTGGTGGTTCCAAGTTCAAATTATATATTTTTTAGCTATTCTACTACTCTATTTATACCCAACATACTCTCGGTCTTCGAGAAGAACTAAACCATGTTCTTTATCTTAGCGTCTTCTCAGCTGCTTAAAACCTTACCTTGATTTGGGGCCTGGTAAGTTTGCGATATAATATATGTTTAATATTTTAGTTGTTTTTTTGACGTTGCGAAAATTCACCCCAAGTGTCAGGATGCGCATGACAAACTGTTCCCGTTATTCTATTAGCTGTGTAGTATTCAGCCATTAAGCCAATTCGAAGGCATACCGGGTTGTTACAACCTTCACTTGTCCGTTTCAACGCGGCAATCGGCTCACCACCTAATGCGTGGTATAAAAAAGTATATTATGTGATATTTATATGAAATGTGGTTATGTAGGCATATGCTAAGCCTCTGTTCCTACTTCGGGGATTATAGTGTATGTAAGTATGTAACTGAAAACAAGTTGAATCTGAGAACGGCCTACTACCATTCACATGACTTTATTGCTAGCACTATATGCGTTATTTAATGTTTTCTATTATAACGTCCACTATCGTTTCTTTTAGGCGCGATTGGTCCAATTCGCGATTTGTCCCGTTTGACTAAACATTAATCTGAAAAATCGTTCTTAGAAAAGTTTTTTCCAACGCGGAACAGTTTAAGATACTTAAATCTATGAAAACATGCTCTGATAAGGCTAAACATACGCTAAAACACACTTCCGGCTGTCTGATCGGCAACTGGAAAAAATGCGAATAACACGAATATTTGAATAAACCCGGGAATTGAATTTGGGAACGCAGCGCGGCGGTCGCGTACACTTGCCACCTGGGCGGATAATGAGGATTATTTTTACAATGGAACAACTTCTCGTGACATTGTCATAAAAGCACCTTGTAGAATAGTACCTAGTAAAGAACATTAAGATTTTGAGATATGATAATAACTGTTTTAAACCGTCAAGGTCAAGACCCCCAAAACAAGGGTCAGGGTTTATTATCAATACATAAAATAAAATCGTTACTGTCTGTTTGTCTGTTCGTTTGTGCACGCTAATCTTAGCAACCGCTCAACCGATTACAATGCGGTTTTCTTTATTGCGTTGCGGGTTGTTTCATGTCAATACAATGACAATCTAATCCGTTCATAAATAAAAAAGCTACAGCAATCTAAAGAAACACATTTAAAATGCAGCGTACGAAGTCGCAGGCAACAGGTAGTCATTTTATATAAATGTTACAACTACTAACACAATTTCACAATACTCACTTCTTCCTTATTTATTCTTAATCAGAACATACTTATTAAAATTATATAGGTATTGATTTCTTTGATAAAAAAAAAACAATATTTTATTTTTTATTTTATTTGAATGTATTATTTATTCATCATATAAAATTTACTCATACATACATATACTCACGCCTTTATCCCCGAAGGGGTAGGCAGAGGCCTATACCGGCCCACATTTCACCGTGTACAATTCGGTTCCACGTAACAGGTGGTGAGCCCATCGCCGTGTTGAAATGGACCGCCGCCGTCAGAGCCTCGTCCGTTGTTCAGCAGGTGCACGAGCTTGCACGTGCGGTTGACTTGGGCCCGAAGGTGTTGGTAGGGCCCCACTACACCCTCAAACTTACTCAGCACAATATATTCTGATTTATGGGATATCATTCTATAAGTAATAAAAAATTTTTCAATAAATAATAAAACCGACTTCCAACTAATCCTGAAAAATAAAATTTACTTAGCACAAAGTAAAATGTATTTTGATTTATCTGATTTTATTCAATATCATATTGAAGTCGGCGCTAAGTAAACCCATAGGTTTATGTAGGTATTATTCATGGCACCAACTTCAATACTATATTGAATAAAATCTGATAAATCAAAATACATTTTACTTTGTGCTAAGTAAATTTTATTTTTCAGGATTAGTTGGAAGTCAGTTTTATTTTTTATTGAAAAATTTTTTTTCATTATTTTAAGTGACGGGTGAACCGAAAAATATATCTATCTAAGTAAAAGTTTTCATCAATACAAATCAATCAAGCCCAAACACAAGGTAGCTGCTGTAAATCGTTAAGGATTTCCCTCGACTGTCTTTCGGTTCCATAATCAGATCGACTCCAGATATTCATTAAATCGTAGTACATTAAAGCACTTAATTAAAAAGTTAACAAGTGCACTAGTTGTCCCTACAACTTTCGGTGGTTGCCCTCGTTTTCTCCTGGATCCCATCATCAGATCCTGACCTGGTGAAAATGGGACCACCTCAGAAGTAAACCCTATTCAACAAAAAAATAAATTTTGAAATCCGTCTATAATTGACGGAAATATCGCTTGGCATACATAAAAAAAATACATACAGACGAATTGAGAACCTCCTCCTTTTTTTGAAGTCGGTTAATAAATTAAACTAAAGGTAGGACCGCACTGGGCGGAACTGCGCGACACGACGGGACGCATCAAAATATTCTTCTTATAAGTCAACGCTGCGCGGCAAGTTGATCAACGGACCAAACGTGTCGCGACGTGCAGTTGCAGTGCAGTTCCGTTTCCGCTTACTGCGGTTTAGACCAAGTTCATTTTCATGGTCAGTAAAACGAGATTCTTGGAAGTGCGATGTCGTTTCTCAAAAAAATGTTAAGAGATGAAGCAAAATTTATTGTATTCATGAGTCAGTATGAGGAGATATTATGTATGTTGCATCAATGATATATAAAAACTATAGATACGTTACCTACACTAAAAAATGGCAGCAAAAATATCAGGCAATTGCCTTACTTTTCATACATGTAACCATAGATAATTTCATAGATTTTTGTTAAATGTATTAAAGATCTGCTACTTTTGAACGCCATGATGTTCGTGCATGACGTGTCTAATTATTAGACGTCATTGTACTGCATAGTTTGTACCTAATAACTTACTGGAGCTCTTGACAATCCTAGGTCTTAGAATAAGTTATATAGAGATTTAGCTGGTATTCGCATTGCTCCTACTTCTACGGTATAGAATTTAACCACAAAGCCCTTCTTGGTCAATTCAAAGTATGTATTTATTTATCTTCATAGCTTCGTAGCGTCACTCATTTCGACGTTCATCTTGCTCAGAGGTTGCCTAGCTACTGAATACATTTTTGTAGCGCCGCTGCAGTAGAAGTGCGGTTTAACAAAAAATTACGCGTCGTGTCGCCCAGTTCCGCTACAGTGCAGTTCCGCCTCGAAACAGATCTCAAAACATAGGAAATCACGTATATTTTTCACAAATAATATCATTGAGTATAATAGTTCCTATTCTATAGTAACGCTTTTATCTAATCGTATCCTAATTATAATAAATATTCTCATTTTATAAAATCCACTTTGTAATCTTTTTATTTAATTTAGATAAAATTAATGAAACACAAGACCCTGTACTAGAAAACTTAAACAATACACATAATAATGTGTAGGTCATAATTACCTCATTATATTCTGAGTGTCTTATTATTACTTTTCTAATGTCGTAAGAATATGTTCTCACGTATATTATTATTATATTGTTACCATGTGTATGTCAATGTTAATATAAATCATGCTCGTGTGTATCGAATTATTTTACGTTACATTATAAACTAATGATTAGAAAATTCACAAAAAATAATGCATTCTTTAACTAATACCAGTTAAACCTTACAAAAATTAACAATACCGTATATCAGCCGTGGCCCACTCGCTTCGCTCACTCGCCTTTGCACGTTGACCGCTGTTCACAATATCTCACAAGTGTACAACCTAGCTAAGTAGATTACTACCAAACAATTTCACGGTGACATAATAATACACTAAATTATTAATCTCTACTTTCTGCCGTTGAGGAAATTATAAAAACACACCTTCGGCACACCTCGTGTCATCATCTTGCTACGTGCGAGGACTTACCATTTATGAAACAGAAATCTAACACCCTGTTCCTCCTCGAAATGGAGGTAAACATAATTATTTGAGTCATTCCTGAAAATTAATAAAACAATATCGAAGCTTGGAAAATATTTACTTAGCATTCCATGGATTTACAGTGCGGGCGCCGGATCCATAGCGTGGCATAAGGGGGAACACCCCGACGGCGGCGCGGCGTTTGAAACTTGGGACCCAATTTGTAGGATTAAGGTTGCCATCTGTCTATGCGCATAAACGCTTCCACCTTCAGCAATGTTCCCTCCCCTGTCCAACCAGATTTGCTAATATCCCATCAATGCCGCTTTGGATATTCGTTTTAGTAAAGAGCTTTCTGAAGCTCTTGGCAATCCAAGATCTTTAAATAAATTAAGGAATTTAGCTGGTAATGGCCCTTGCTCCTACTTCTACGGCATAGAGTTTAAACACTTAGCTATTTTTGGTTAACTCATTGATCAAGTCAAAGTATTTATCTTCATGGCGTGGTCCTTAGGTATGTCGGTCATCCACCGCACCGTGAGCTCCACGAGCACTGCACGCCTATGCGTCCTCGAAAATAGGAATATGTCGGGTCTGAATGACGAGGTACATACATCCTCCGGGATTTTATCGTGTTTCTGATACGTGCCTATGAATATTGTCCAAGCAGCGGCAGTTATCAAAGCTAAGTATAGCTTTTGAGGTAATTTCTTTGAACAACCTTCCTTTCCAAACGCAATGACACTTATTTTGTTTGTAGTTTATCCCTTTCTTGCTCTAGCTACCGCCAAACTTCCAGCATCACGAATCAGTGTTTCTTCCAATACCCTGTCATGTCGGCGTGAGTAATGACTCCGGTCTAATATAAACCTACAACCCACCAGCAGGTGCCTAGCAGTTCCAATTGCTTCGCCACATGTATTACATGTTTTATCTGTAGCGTTCCCCCACCTGGCAAGATTACTTTGATCGGGGCGGGTCAACTAAAATGCACTCAGATAGAATCTAAGCAAAGCCGGTGACCAGTCGTACAGAGGAACGTCACTGCAAGGCCATGGGAATACAAAATTCGCCTGGAGTCAACCATTCGTTCTGCATTTCTAGGTTCATCGCGTGCACTTTATAGGTGTCATTTTCATCTTCTTCCAGAGAAGTTTTAGTTATGTCTTTATCTGTTTGTCGTCGAATACTACCTAAACTCGCTTTACCAGTTGGCGAACAGGGTTGTGTAGCGTCACTGTGGCTGGTTAATCTGTAGGTGCATGGACAGTTGTTTGAAAGAATTGCAAGAGAGTGCGTATGGCTTAAAACTGTATGAGCTGACCATCAAATAAATAAATAAATATTTGTGGACGTTCATACACAACATCATCTAGTCCAAAATACCTCCTATATGCTGACGATCAGGCGATCTTAGCTTCATCGGCGTAGGAGTTACAGTTGATGGTTAATATTATTCATCAGGCAGAGACTATGGCTTTCCACTTGCAACGATCCTGGCATACCACTTTCACTTCTTCTACTTTCATAAGTGCTTTCATACGCTCGCCGGTTAAGGGTGCTCTTGACCTGGCCTTTTTCCAAAAGGTAGAGGAATGAAAGTGAATGTATACTTGGGTTCAAAATTTACGAGAGATGGAAAGTGTGACCATGATATTGAGAGAAGAGTTTAGGCAGAAAATCAAGTGAATGGGGCGATACATACCTTCATGAGCAGTCAAAATGTGTCTAAGAAGGTAAGGGTGGCTGATCTAGCGGTGTGCTTATCCCTACACTTATGTATGGTAGTGAAAGTTGGGTGTGGCAAGAGGAGCATGAAAGTAAAATTAATGAAGTGGAAATTGCATATCGTTACCCCATCTTTCTTTGAGCAGTTTCCTCCAGACTAGTTTTTGATCCTTAATCTACACTTTTTAAAGAGAGACGAGAGAGAGACTCATGGACGTGGAGATGAAAGCCCTGAATTTAGAATGTATAAATTTGGATGATAGGTAGACACCCTTTATTAAGTATATAAGTACATAGGTAATTAAAAAGAGTCAAAGATGTTATTCCTCATTTAGACGATGATTTTGTTTGCCAATTACTCGTAACTAAGTAAACTAGACTTCTCCCGATAATGATTTAGTTTCTTGCATAAACGTGTAAGTACTTTGATTCCATATTTGCATTACCTAATTGATTATCAAAAGGAAATCGCTTGAAAACCTTAAAATTAATTGATTTATGATTGATGTTTACAATAGGGATGTTACTTAACACTAATTAAAAATGTTATAGCGTTCATCGATACTGGCCTAAATATCTTTTCACGACTTATAAGGAACCTATTTATCATTGATTAAATGATCAGGAGTAAATTAAATAATGTTCGATCGAGTATAGGAATCTTTTGTTTTAAAGCGTTAAACTCATACTTTGTATCGAACAGGATTTTGCATGGAAAGTGCTCGTAGCCTTGCTGACTCAGTGTTCTGAAAGCCTAATGCCACACTATAAGTGCCTAGCTACTTGCTAAGAGCCAAGCATCTTGCTGCATACCAAAGCAGGGACTGCTTTGGTTTTCTCAAACGCCTACAGTACTTGGTTATTGAAAGGTGCTCTTAAAGGGTTTTACCAGGGTCTGCAGCGCGAGTGTTGCAAATGCCCATAGGGTACGGTGACCACTTTTCATCAAGTGTGCCGTATGCTTGTCTGACAGCTTAGTCATATAAAAAAAACCAGTATAAACTAAAAACTTACATTACTTTTTTTCTATTTACAGCTGACTTCATTCACCCATGCAACAACACCGAACCGGCATGTCTAATACAAGCGACGGCGGATGCTATACCGGAATTCGCAAAGGGTATGCCGCACCTCGGAGTGCCGCCATTAGATCCCTTTATCATCGATGAACTGCCGATACAACTTCCAGGTATCAAAGTCACCTTTATTGGAGGAAAAGCGACTGGATTAAGAAAGTGTCAGGTGTTAAATGTAGAGTAAGTTTCTGCTTCTGCAATTATTATTTTTTTCTGTCGTATTCAGAAATTATTTATTTCTCGAACTCTTTTAGTTCAGTCGTAGGCCATGATGATCATCAACTTTGTGAAAATAGAGATCATCGACATTAAACTGGTAGATTAACTGATGACTTAAAAAACATTTTCCATTCATGAAAACGATTGGTCGAACTATCCACAAATCTTCGAGCAGATTTTGTTGAATTCATTTTTTTTTCTTTTATTTATTTATTTATTTTAAACTTTAGCACAATGTACAAGGCGGACTTAATGCCTTAGGCATTTTCTGCCAGTCAACCTTAGGGTGATGCAGAGATAAAAGTATTAGGCAGGTGCTCCGTGATGTAGTGAGAACTATTTAAAACTAGCTGATGCCCGCAGCTTCGCCTGCGTGTAATTTTGTTCCTAGACTATAACATATCTCTGTAGGCACCAAATTTCTGCCAGATCCGTTCAGCCGTTACAGCGTGAAAGAGTAACAAACATCCATACTCACAAACCTTCGCATTTATAATAATACCTAGTTAGATAGATTTCTGATTAACAAATTCATAATGCATAATAATATGAGCTAAGTAAATTTATTTATTAAATACATTTTTTAATTCAATGACTAAACTACTACTTGACACAACTTCTCTTCTAAGCGGTCTTCTCTCGTTTTCCATAAATTTATTTGCACTAATATTGTTTGTCATAATCATCCCCGATCATAATATTTACTTGCACTATTATCATTTATACTAATAACGTTTGCCTTAACAACTCAACAGTCATAACTTTTATTTGCCATAAAATGACTTTCTACAACAAAATATATCATAATAATTAGTTTCCATAAGTAACACATCTCATAATCGACTCTTAACATAATCAAAATTTGACATAATTATGAAAATATAATATTGTTAGGTCAAAATTAATTGTCATTAACACACCGACTTAGTGCAATCCGACTCGGATAGGTTAGGTTTTTGCTTCGCTCCGCCTAATTCTTCGTGGTTTTTTTTTAAACCACCCAGAAGTAGGAGCCCCGCGAAGCGTGGCCCCGTCGAACTTAGTAAGTAGAGGCCATATGAGGTTTAGTTTTGGGTTTAATTGTTAATAAAAAATCTGAGTCGTAAAAATTATCTTTATTTATATTATGGTGAATAAAAGTTATGGAAAACGGCATTATTGAAAATAAAAATTATGGCAAATACATTTATGGATTTAAATTATTATGACACTTGATCGATTATGACCAATGGAATTAGTGAAAGTCATTTTATGTCATTTCACGATTATGGCAACTGAAGCGTTATATCTAATGAAATTATGGCAAATACCAATATGGCATATGAAATTATGGCATTTTAAATTATGGCAAACATTAGTAAACCCTTCTAAGCAATTGACACCGTAACTTAGTTCCTTCTTCAAGTAGTATGTAAATTTCATCAACTGAGCGTTCATGTTTATCGTAATGGCTCTTTTCAGTCCTGTCGAATGTAGTCTACGTAGAGGTCATTCCCGTATTTTACAAAGACTTAGTGAGTCTGTTTCCTGACAGAATGCAGTCGGCACTATATGTAGAATAAAGTTCATACCTTCCATGACCAGTCGCTTAGAGCTGTTGTCAATCTTTGTCGTAAGGATTGAGCGTAGATGGTAACATGCGGTGTTATTTTATTGACCAGTGGATACTACCTGAAGCGTGGTCTTTCATTTTTCTGGCCAGCCATCTTAGAATTTTCTTCAAATGTATTTTTGTCACATAAAATTTGAATAAATTAACAATAATACTTCCATAAAGCATATTTGGTTAATATTATACCAAAATAGCGCATTTTAGTAACTTTATGGTTTTGTAGTAAAATCATATGTTTGAAGTTTGAAATACGACATAAATGAAAACGTCAATTGTATTGAACTTTCACAAATTATGTGTCAAAATAAAAAGTAATTTAAGTATAAAATAAGAGTATTTAAGGAGTATTGATATCAACTCCGGAGAAAATCAGCCCCAAAATAATTTACATTCCCTTTTTAGCTCGTTATATTATAAATTTCAATAAAATACGAAATACGTCCTCCATGAATTATGTTAATAATTCTATATGCCAAATTTTAAGTAGATCGGACCAAGGAATCACGTTGTCCCATACAAAATTTACCCTCCTTTTTTATACCTTTGGAGGTGGAATTTGCAAAAATGTTAAAATTACTTTTTTCAAATTGTAACCAACAACGCTCATGCTGAGTTTCATCATCGTACCATTAACCGTTTAAGCAATAATTGATAATAACTTTGGGTCTAGGGACCGAACCGCAAAATTAAGTTTTGATTGAATTCTATATACTTTTCCGGGATAAAAAGTACCCAGTGTGATGCCCAGGCTATTAAAGAATAATTATACTAAGTTTCATCGTAATCGAACCGGTAGTTTTTGCGTGATGCCTGAACAAACAGACAGACAGACAGACAGACAGACAGACAGACAGACAGACAGACAGACAAAAATTTTTTTAATCACATTTTTGGGTTCATTGTCGGTCTCGTGACACCCCCTGCTATTTATTTTTTTGATATTTTGAATGTACAGAATTTTCATTTCTACAGATTTATTATAAGTATAGATAGATAACACAACAAAATTGAACTATGTAACACAAAATACATTACTTATACTAACCTACAATATTTATACATATAAATATATAAACATACATGCATACATACATACATACATACATAGATACATACATAGATACATACATACATACATACAATGCAAATACAAATACACAATAAATACATACATAATATACATTACTAAAAAAATTATAAGTACATACGTAGAAACCTAAACCTAACCTCTTTTCTCACTTCTAATTATACTAAAGTAAATTCTACCAAGAAATATGAGATTGTTATGTGTTATGTTATGTGTTAGGGCATGCTCATGAATGAGTACCTATTAAATATTGACAGTTTATAATTAGTATTCTAGAGAATAGGGGAGTAAATAACTAGCTATGAATTCATGGGTTCATCCACGTGGAAACTAATAATATAATTTTATGTTATACTAGCTTTTGCCCGCAACTTCGTCCGCGTTTTCGTCGTTTTTCGTAAAAAAGTAGCATAATGTCCTTCCTCAGGGTTCAGTGCTTTTGATGCGAGAGACAGATTAACTTTCGTATTTTAGAAGGAAAATATAATATGTCAATCCACAATACTGTTAAAAAATATCGCAATAAGGAACCGCAGAATATTATTATTATTAATAGTTGTGCCCCGAGACCATCAGCGTGTAACTCCTTGTACTTATGTCAATATGTTAATGTGTTGGTAATATTGTTTAGATCACTTTCACATGAGGCTTAAGTAGGTACATATATAATGAAAATACTTTAGCGCAAAGCTTCCGGGTAAACTACGTTGAAAGTTGACTCGTCCGGTACGTGAACATAAAGATTTCTAGAACTGCTAACCCGGGAAAGAGCGACATATAACTGCCCATGTGAAAAACAACTCACACCGAGATCTACTTCAGCAACACGAAAAGTCTGCCCTTGAGCCTTATTTATTGTCATTGCATAACACACCGATACTGGGAATTGCGTTCTTTTAAATGGAATGGAAAATTATTTGGGATTATGGGAATTCTGGGAATAAAGATGGTTTCTCCTGCACCGCAACTTGTTAAAATTTGAGTCTCGATTACATTATGTTGCAACTGGGTTACTTTAAGCCGAGTTCCATTGCAAAGTTGTAAAAAATTTAAGACCATTAAATTTAGGAGCAGAATAATCGGAATGCCAATTTTTAAACAAATTTCATGAGAAGGAAGTCCGGGCATATTTAAAGAATTTAAAAATTCTATCGGGTAATTAGTGGCTTCTTGTTCATCAACCATTTTATTTATTGAACTATAAACTTTGCTTTCCCCCTGGATATTCGACAGTATTTTATTATTAATCTCAGATGCCTGGTCCTTGCGAGGAGTTAAAATGGACCTTTCGCATAGCCAAGAATTGTCCTTATTTAATATGACGGCGCGTTGACATTGGAACGAGAGTGACACTAATGATTAGATGTCACTCTGACGGAGCGTCGTGACAATGTACCGGTGCCGCCATAATTTTGGAAACAGATTGGTGTAATTTGTTGTTGAAAAAGGCGTGCGCGAGACTTGCCCGACGAATCGTCGTTGTTCCGCAAAATCTCTACTTAATTGGAAAGTTATAATTCAGTTAGACGCGAGTATAATCGATCAAAGTATCAGTGTATTGATTTTCTTAAAATAAGCAAGTATAATTAGATTTGTGATTAAAGAACATTTAATTGTGAATAAGTGATTACTTTGCCCGTTATCCGCTCAAATACCCACGTGCTGAACTATGGCCGATCCTGATGTATGCGGGCAACCGCCTACATCAGAAGTGGGATGCGATGGGCAGGATCAACAGCAGGAGAAGCAGCCATCAACTGAACATAGTGCAGTAACACTGTTTAATACTATGGAAATGCTTCTTACTCGAATACTGGCGACCTCACCGACTGAAATTAGCGCACAGCGGAACCCTTTGAAGCTATTACAGTTTGATCCGGATGATCCGGACGCGGACATAGAAGGTTGGTGCAAAATTGCGGAACTTATAATTAAGGATAAGCGCCTAGAGGGTGTCGATTTGCTTTTGGCTGTTTCTAGCGCCCTAAAAGGAAGTGCTGCTTCTTGTCTAACTAAATTGAATCTGAATGAGTTGACATGGGCAACTGTAAAACAAAATTTAATGGCCCGGTTTCATCAACCTAAACTCATACAAGATTATTTTGATGAAGTGCTACGATTTCAAGTAGGAATAAAGGAAACTGCTCCAGAAGCCGGCTTGCGCTTGTGGAATATGATTGAGCGCATACCTAAGGCTCAAATGCCAGAAGAAGTTATGACTGGTTTTGTGATTTCTATTTTATGTCAAAAGGATGGGCCAATTCGTCGTGAAATAAATGCTCACACTATCACTACTAAGACTCAACTATTTAGAATCCTGGGTCGTATTTCTCTGAAGCGACGGGTTGAAGGTTCAGATTTTCAGGAACCTGATACCAAGCGATCTAGGATGTCATCGACTGACACCAAGTTTTCTGGCAAATGTCACTGGTGTGGAATACAAGGGCATAGACTGACTGAATGTAGAAAGCGACGAGATAACCCAAGTGGGACGCCTGTGGCCCCGCCTCCTGCTTCTAGTTCAATCCGTGTATCTGAGAAGACATGCTATACGTGTGGCCAGTCAGGTCACCTTTCACCTCATTGTCCGGCAAGGAACAAGAAGACTAACGTTGGACCTGCAGCATGCAAGGAAGTTCAACTTTGCAATCAGCGGTCGTCGAGGGGCATTTTGAAGACGGCATCTGGTGAGTCGGTCTCCTTTTTATTCGATAGTGGTTCTTCGTGCTCCCTGATTAAAGAAAGCTTTTCTGATAAGTTCCCGGGTACTGTACGCAACGAACTCGTTTTTCTTTCTGGTATAGGTAGTAATGAAATAAAATGTGGGTATCAAATAATAAGCGAGGTAGGCATAGGTGAAGTCCCACAAAATCTGACACTTCATGTAGTACCTGACTCCTGTCTCAGTGATCCGGTTATCATAGGCCGTGATATTTTAGAGAATGGAGTAAGCGTTCAAGTAAATAATGATAACCTGGTATTTTCCTTAAAGCAACAGTCAAATTTCTGTAAGACAAACATTCTTAAGCTAGATTTCTGTCAAGTAGATACAGATTTAGTAGGTGACGATAAGCAAGCACTTGTCAACCTTTTGGATAGGCATGCTGACTGTTTCGTAGAAGGTGTGACTACCAAACGTGTAACAACGGGACAGTTAGAGATCGAGCTAGAAGACCCACACAAAATAGTGCATAGGCGTCCGTATAGGTTAGCTCCAGTAGAAAAGCAAATTGTTAGAGAAAAGGTTCAGGAGCTTTTAGATGCGCGAGTCATTCAGGAAAGTACATCGCCTTTTTCGAGCGCCATTCTTTTAGTGGATAAAAAGGATGGCACTAAGAGAATGGTTGTTGATTTCCGGGACCTCAACTCCAACACACGACCTGAGCATTACCCTCTTCCTCGAATAGAAGAACAAATAGATCAGTTAAGCGGTGCTCATTTCTTTTCTTCACTTGATATGGCTTCGGGTTTTCACCAAATTCCTGTTCATCCCAACTCAGTGGAGAAGACGGCATTTGTGACACCCGAAGGACAATACGAGTACCTCGCGATGCCCTTTGGTTTACGTAATGCACCGTCAGTGTATCAGCGATGTATCAATAAAGCAGTTCATTCACTGAAAGATAAACCCCTAATTTATATGGATGACGTTTTGTGTTACTCGGGTGGCATAGCCGAGGGGTTGAAACGCCTTGAGGAAGTTTTAATTGCTTTGTCTGATGCTGGGTTCTCACTTAACTTAAAAAAATGTAGGTTTATGAAGCAGAAGATTGATTTTCTGGGATACTCGATTCAGAATGGAGAAATAAGGCCGAACCCTCGAAAAATACAGGCTTTGGTAGAGTCTCCCAAGCCAACAACAGCTTCCCATGTCCGGCAATTCCTGGGTCTGGCCTCTTATTTTCGGAAGTTTATCCCTAGCTTTACTAATATTGTTGGCCCGTTGTATCCCTTAACAAAACAGAAGGGCCCTATCCAATGGACTATGAAGTGTGAGGAGATACGCAATACTATAATAGGTATACTCACATCAGAACCTGTTTTGACTATTTTTGACCCCGAGTCGCCCGTCGAATTGCATTGCGACGCCAGTTCTGAGGGATATGGAGCTATCCTTATTCAAAAGAAAGATGACCTTCCCCATGTTGTAGAGTATTTTAGTCGCCGTACATCCGAGATTGAGTCTCGCTATCATTCGTACGAACTGGAAACTCTTGCAGTGGTACGAGCCGTGGAACACTTTCGGCACTATCTATACGGCCGCAAATTCAGGGTTTATACAGACTGCAATTCCCTGAAGGCGTCGAAATCAAAAATTGATCTGACGCCCCGTGTCCACCGCTGGTGGGCTTTTCTGCAGGCATATGATTTTGATATTGTTTATCGGGAGGGTCGCAGTATGAAACATGCAGATTATCTATCTAGAAACCCGTTACCAGACCCTAGGGATGCACATGCTTACACGTCCCGAATACCTACTACACAAGTCACTAAACCTGTTCATTTCGTAGAACTGCATCAAGGATGGCTTGCTGTAGAACAGAAACGCGACTCAGAGATTCAGGATCTTATCAGAAAATATTTAAATAACGATTTCCCAGAGACGGTTGCAGATACATACGATGTTAGAGATGGTATTCTGTACAGAAAAATTGCAAGGAACAAAATTGTCTCCTGGCTGCCAGTAGTCCCCCGATCATTGATCTGGACATTGATTAGTCACGTTCATAATGAGCTACAGCATTTAGGTACCGATAAAACCTTGGAAAAATTGTATGAACAATATTGGTTCCCTCAGATGTCGAAAAATGTGAAAAAGTTTATTGACTCTTGTATAATTTGTAAAGCATCAAAAGGCTCCTCCGGAGCACAACCGGTCCAGCTGCATCCCATCCCTAAAGTAGCTGTGCCCTGGCATACGGTTCATATAGACTTCTCAGGCAAATTAAGTGGTAAAAGTGACCGCAAAGAATACTGCTCAGTTATTATTGACGCGTTCACTAAATACGTGTTGTTAGAGCACACTACTTCTCTAGATGCAGCTAGTGCAGTTCGAGCTGTTAAAAATGCTGTTTGCCTTTTTGGAACACCCAAACGTATTATAGCCGACCAGGGTAGGTCCTATACTAGCACAGAATTTAAAGAGTTTTGCGCGGAGTATAATATTCAACTTCATTTTATTGCAACGGGCACCTGCAGGTCAAACGGTCAGGTCGAACGCGTTATGCGAACTCTTAAAAGTCTGCTTACAATTACTGAAAATGACCCCAACAAAACGTGGCGAGATGAATTGGGGAACGTTCAACTAGCGCTTAATAGCACCAGGTCAAGTGTTACAAAGTACACGCCAACTGAGCTGATGTTTGGCATCAGGTCGCAATCTTTAGGAATGTCAAAGGTTAGCTCTATTGCCCCTGAAAATGAAAAACGACTCGATTTAAACTCAGCGCGGAGTAATGCCTCTAGTAATATACAAAAAGCAGCTGCATCAGATGCAATACGGTTCAACCAAGGTCGCGCGGTTATTAAGCCATTTTTAAAAGGTGACTTCGTATTTATAAAAAGCAGCGAACGAAACCAAACGAAATTAGACCGAAAGTTTAAGGGCCCTTTCGTGATTACCGCGGTTCTTGATAACGATCGTTATGAGTTAAAAAGCCTATCTGGCTCACATCACACTTTTAAATACGCACACGAGAACTTGCGTCCAGTACCTCAGGGTCATGATGGTTTAATTGAAATAAGCACCAATTTATTGAACGAAGAGGAGGCCGAGACGGCGCCGATTGAAGTAGAACCAGATGTTGGTTGCCTTAGTGGAGACAGTACCTGCGAAACATTAACAGCAGGATCTGATACTATTTCAGTAGCATCTGGTACAATTACAGCAGGATCAGATACCCTCAGCATCATTTCTGATCATGAGACGTTTGAACACGAAGTTCAAATTCACTCTAAATAAGATAGTACCTAACAGGTAGGTGTAAGTTACTATTTGCATGGTTATTTAACATGACTGTGTGTGTGGTTATAATTTATGTTGTGGCGAAATTTGTGAGAGGCCTGTGTCCAGCGGCTGACTGCTATAGGCTGGTTTGATTGATTGATTTGTCTGGTTGAAGATAAAAGCTTGCTTGGTACTGTGTTGTGAAGTTCTGATTTATGTGAAGCTGGTTGAGAGGGCAGTGTCGTCCGGTCCATGCCCTTGCGGATGGTCGAAGGGACACACTCGTCTGGTTCAAGTTAATGAGTTGGATGTGCTGGTCGAAAGGACAGTGTCGTCCGGTCCATGCCCCGTGCGGATGGTCGAAGGGACACACTCGTCCGGTCTAGCTTAATGAGTTGAGTGCGCTGGTCGAAGGGACAGTGTCGTCCGGTCCATGCTTTGTGCGGATGGTCGAAGGGACACACTCGTCCGGTCCAGGCTAATGAGTTTTAGAGATAGGTAGTCTGGTCGAAGGGTGTCGTAAGGGCCTTGCACTTGTGGCTGGTCTTGGACAACCCCCACCCGATCCAGTCTAGGGAGGTTTAGAGATAGGCTGGTTGAAGGGTGTCGTAAGGGCCTTGCACTTGTGGCTGGTCTTGGACACCCTCATCCGATCCAGTTGTAGTAGCTAGCAGTAGTGGCAGATAACAATATCTTCCGGGCTGTACCGCAGCGGTTAGTTGTAGGGACATGGACAGAACACTGTGTTGTTGACTGCATGCTTGGTTGGTTGGATGGTTGTTTCTGTTAATCAAAGATGTCAGGTTGGACGAGCGGATTGCTTGTCAAAGTGAGCTTTAGACTTTTGTGTTATATTTCAGAGTTGCAAAATTAAGCGCCCGAGGACGGTCGCAGGTCAGTCCGGCCGTGACGGCGCGTTGACATTGGAACGAGAGTGACACTAATGATTAGATGTCACTCTGACGGAGCGTCGTGACAATGTACCGGTGCCGCCATAATTTTGGAAACAGATTGGTGTAATTTGTTGTTGAAAAAGGCGTGCGCGAGACTTGCCCGACGAATCGTCGTTGTTCCGCAAAATCTCTACTTAATTGGAAAGTTATAATTCAGTTAGACGCGAGTATAATCGATCAAAGTATCAGTGTATTGATTTTCTTAAAATAAGCAAGTATAATTAGATTTGTGATTAAAGAACATTTAATTGTGAATAAGTGATTACTTTGCCCGTTATCCGCTCAAATACCCACGTGCTGAACTATGGCCGATCCTGATGTATGCGGGCAACCGCCTACAAATATATTTGTTACGTCACCGTAAACTGACGATATAAGATGTTGTTGGGATTGCACTATACAACATAACTCAGGCGTCAGAATAAGTTTTCCTTGGTGTAGCAGTGGATAGGTACCTTCACCAATCTTTAATAATATATCAGAAAATTCACGATCATCCGGGTTACAACAAAAGAAATTCAAATAAACTATTTAAAGACTAAAAGTCGCGCTGATTGGTCGTGCTTGGTTTCTCAATATCAATTATTGTCTGTCAATAAGGTCGAACGCTCTGAACGCAAAAAACAGCCAAATATTGAATGAAGCTCGCTCTTTTTTTTTTTTTTGAGCCCTAAGGCACCACCCAGGAGCGAGGGGTGGAGGTAGAGAACGCTACATGCGTACCACACGGCCGGCCGTGTGATTATGTCAGACTCTTACTGACTAAACTCTACCTTGAGCCTCTAGCCCTTGGGCCTTGGAGACTCATCGGATGCGATCGCAGCGTCACTCAGCTAACGCTGGGCATACGCTTGTGAAATGGACCTCCCGCCTTTTTATACCCTCGCCGCCGCGACCCGTGTCGAGCGCGGCAACCGTTACACAAAAATAATCCGTATAGCATGATTCAGTATTCACGTGCGACGGTGCGATGGCTTATATAAGTTTGGTGTTTCTATACCGATTTCTATGATTCTTTTTTTATTGAATAGGTAATAATGTTAACTTTTTTAAATTAGGGATGAGTGAGAGTATTATAAACGTAAGAGTAAACAAATATAATCAGAATGCTCCGAACTGCTAAGCTATCAGGAGTTACACGTGTTATTGTGAGTCAACCATAAAAGATAGACATAGGATATTTTTTAGACAATTTTATGTAGAATACGAATATGTATTTCCGTCATACATGATTTCTATGTAACTTTAACCATTAAGGCTGCACACGCGACGGAAGCTTAAAAAATGGAGTAACTTCTCCCGTTTTAACAAAATTTCCCTTCACTACTCTGCTCCTATTGATTTAGCGTGATGAAAAGTATACTATAACCTGCCCAGGAGTATGAAGAATAATTGTATCAATTTTCGTTAAAATCCGTAGAGTAGTTTTTGTTTCTATAAGGAACATACAGACAGACAGACAGACAGACAAAAAATTTACTGATTGCATTTTTGGCATCAGTATCGATCACTAATCACCCCCTGATAGTTATTTTGAAAATATATTTCATGTACAGAATTGACCTCTCTACAGATTTATTATAAGTATAGATTTTATGTAATAAATATGTATCACTGTAATTTTTAACAAAACATGTTATAATTATTTTATTAATTTGTCCACATATTGTCAAACTACCGTTTCACTTATTAAAGGTGTTCTTTACAAATCATGCATCAACCGGATAAACTCAATTTCTTTTTCTTTTTTTTAAACTTCTTTTCCTAAGACCTTGCGTTCGAAAGGAACGCTTACCTAACGCTAGAGTGATTACAGAAACCTTGCCACATCGTAATAATGCGGCTTGGTTCCCACTTACTGTTGATGAAACCCTATGTATAAATCATACCTAGTGTACGCAAATATTTACAGTATTTAAACTATATTTTACAAGGATGTTCAAGGATAAGCTTGTAGCAACTCTGTGGCAATTAGTAGGTTTCAATATTGACATTGCAAAAGTTTGGCTTATCAATTTAAATAGAAACTAAATTTAAAAAAAAAAACTGAATATATTTTTTACTAATTGGCGCCCGCGGGTCCATCCGCGTGGAACTTGTTCCTGCTCTCGATTTCCACGAAAATTTATTCCCGGGACAAAAAGTAGCCTATGTGTTATGCCAGCTTATATTCAATCCCTGTACCAAATTTCAAATAAATAGTGCGTGAAAGAGTAAGACACATGCAGACATCCATTACTGTAACACGGTGGGCTTCGTTTCGTAGGCACAGTCGTAGTGTTATTGATTGAGTAGTAAGAAAATTCCATTTTCGTAATACTATGCCAAATTTTCATTTCAGAGCATTTTTGGAGCAGAATATATTCACACTGGAAGTGCGGTGCAACATCACAATCAAAGGAAAGTATACAGCGGTCGGGAGACTTCTACTGTTCCCTATCAACGGCGAAGGAGACTCCAAGATTAAAATTGGTATATTTTTTAATTAACTTCCAATATTTCTGACACAATACATACTAACACTAGTACTTCTGCGAAGAATAGACCTTGCGACCACACAGGAAAATAAAAATCTGTAAGGAATTATTATCCTATAAGTTTTAGCCTAAAATCATCAAGATCTGCTCATAAATAACGCGACAACAATATATACCCCCTCCCCCCCCCCCTTATAAAAAAACAAAAAGTTGTGTTTTAGATAAAATAACACATGTGCCGAGTTTGGTGAAAATCGGTTAAGAAATGCGTCCTCTAGACAGGAACTGAAGTGCACACAGACATACGGACGAAAGCAAAATTGTCCATACTGTCGAATCAGAGACTCGCATTTGCTTCGCTCGATCGGTCAATTAAACTAGCAGTGGCTCTGCCTACGTGGATTTCTGTTTCCGTTCCCGCATATTATGGTATCTTATTCATAGCATTCAAGACTTCCACCGTTTACAAAAACAGGGTTTATTCTATTATATCACCACAGAGCAACACGACCTGTGCATGAATTTGACGGGGGGTCATGTTGCTATAAATTTGTCACTGACAAAATTTTAGAGCACAGCTAGTATTATAATTTAAATACGAACTTAAACTTAAACTCACAGTATTATAATAGATATTACGCAAATGTATGAATGTGTTAGGGAAAACTCATTAAATTGGCCAATATTTTGCGTAATAGGTTGCGATAGGCATCCCCGGTTCATGAAACTTTAAATCCGCTACAATCAAGCAAATCGAACGAACGAATACTAGATTCAATCAATTATGGCAGTCTTCACATTTACTTAATTATGAGACACTAGCTGACGCGCGCGGCTTCGCCCGCAAACATTTTCCCGGGATAAAAAGTAGCCTATGTGTTATTCCAGACTATACTCTATCCCTGTACCAAATTTCAGCCAGATCCATTAAGCCGTTAGAGCGTGATTGAGTAACAAACATCCAAACATCTTCACAAACTTTCACATTTATAATATTAGTAGGAAGTAGGATAGTAGGATAGTAGGAAGTAGGATTTCACCCGCGTAGCTCCCATTCCCGTGGGAATTCGGTAATAAATTATAGCATACGTTACCTGGGGATAATGTAACTTCCAAACAGCGAAACAATTTTTCAAATCGGTCCAGTAGTTTCGGAGCCTATTCGATGCAAACAAACAATAAAGTATTTCCTCTTTATAATAAATTCTAGTAGGTATAGACTAGCGGACGTCACGCGGTTTCACCCATGGAGCTCCCGTTCTTGCAGGAATACGGGAATAAAGTATAGCCTATGTTCCCGGGGTTAGCGTAGCTTCCCAACAGTGAAAGAATTTTTCAAATCGATCCTGTAGTTTCGGAGCCTATTCGATGCAAACAAACAATCGAATTTTTCCTCTTTATAATATTAGTATAGATTAATATTTAAGTAATAATACTTATAATAGTAATATTAGTATAACAGTATTAGTACAGATAATTTTACCAATTAGAATTTAGTATCTTATTATAAAAATGTGTGGATAGACTCGATACGATATGCGCGTTTCACAAGTAGCGTGGGGCCACGAACCTAAGTACCTAGTAAGTGGGCGCTTAATCCAGTATTGCATCATTAGTGCTATGTGTCACTCACGGCAGGTAGGAGTAAAAGATCCCGTTTAGAATGATCTTCACCGAGCTGCTTAATGGATGAACATTATTTTATTCACCGAAATATGTCAATAAATTATTTGCAGATGGGCTGCCTAAAAAATTCAGTCCAGAATATGATTAATAAAAAAAAAGTTAATATTTCACTGATTTGAATAGTACCTAGATACATTCCATAAGTACCAATTGAAAGTACAACGCCCATAGAATATGCAAATTTTAGGTTGTCAACTTTTTTCCCGTCACAACTCTTGAGTACGCAGGTATAAAGAAGTAAATCGATACTAGTAACTTACAACGATCTGGTTAATGAATTAAAGTTATTAAAATATAAGAGATTATTTAATTGATTTCACCATTGATTATTTCATTGATGACCAGTGAAATGTCTTTTTTTTTAATTTTTGATGTAATTATATTCTGGACTGGATTTTTTTAGGCAATCCATCTGCAATTAATTTACTGACATATTTCATTGAAGATAAAATAATTTTCATCCATTAACCAGCTCGGTGAAGATCGTTCTTAACGGGATCATATACCATAATAAAATATTGAAAATGCTGTAGTGTATGACGCGATATTGCACAAATCATAGGAGGAATAAATCACATTCGATATGTATTATCATTTGCCCCGTGTGGGGACGGGGTCCCGTGTTGCGACGGGTAAGAGTACAAAATGTCGCCACCCCAATACATCCCGAGGGTGTCATAGGAGACAACTAGAGGAACACTTTCGCAAAGAGATCCATTGTGTAGAGAAGGTATACTCGAAGTGAAACTCGGTTGTCAGTAGAATGACAGTCGTTGGGCCAAGTTGAAGTGACCTGCGCCTATCCATTTCAACACAGCAATGGGCTCACCACCTATTACGTGGGAGATAAAACTATAAGGTGAAATGTGGGCGTATACTATGCCTCTGCCTGCCCCTTCGGGGATAAAGTGTGACTATATGTATGTATAGGTAGGTAGGTATACCATTATGATATAAGTAGGTACAATGAGCTACGGTAGAATTGGACCACAACAACATACAATTACAGCTACCTATATCTCTGAGGGTTTAGGCAGAAGTTAATAACACACGCATACTCTGCCAGTAGTTTTGTTGGTCCCACGTAATAGGGGCAAACCTATTCCCGTTGGCCTATTTATACATGAGAAGATATATAACCATTCTGTTATCCAAACCAAAATACCAACAGCAAATACAAATGCTTCCACAACTAGAATGTCTGCAGTCTAAGTTTAGGACCATCTTGTAAAGGAGAAAAAATTTAACATTGTCCATTTGCAGGCGACGTTACACAGTTGCGGTCTTTAGAAAAGTATGCAATTCAATGTCAAGTCACAAGATGAGGTTTATTTTTCCAGTCCTAATTTTAATGTTTGTTGAGGAACCTCATTGACATGACGTCTCACTGTGTTTTTCCAGAGGTGGTGCACACAATCATTGTGTGCACCATTTCTGGACATGGTCTTTTAAGACATCAAACTCACCACTGTCACGCCTTCATACATAGTCACGCCTTTATCCCCGAAGTGGTAGACAGAAGCGTACTAAACGCCTACGTTTAGCGGGTAGCATTTTGCCTTACGTTATTTCGTTATTTTTAACAATAAAAGTATATTAAGTATATTTACTTTTACAATATGAGAAGACAATAACACACTACATAAAAACGTGGTCTTCAAAAGTGGTAGGAAAACTGTCAAGAACTACTGTGAAGGACTTTGTTTCTGAGGATGAGGAGTTCTCTGTCTCACGCTGCTTGGAATAATTGGAGCACAATGGAATGCTCAAAGTATCACTAAACTATTAAATCTATGGTGTAAGAAATATGAACGAGGAGGGATACATAATATTGCTGAAGTAATGCCTGACTCAAGTGACAATATACAGGTTATGTGCAGAATTTATTTGTCGAAATTCAACAGCGTCCTAGAAAAAGCAACGACTTCCCGCATATTCTGCTACGACTTTTAAGAGGTAAAACGCAAAAAGAAGAGGTTAAAAAGTACCAAAAAGGGATAATATGGGGACCAGAAAGGGAAATAAATGTTGTGGAACAGTACAAGTGTCGTTATTCAACACGATGCTGAAGATTTTAAAATGATCTTCAAGGTCTCAAAGAGTCGGCAGTACCTAAGTAAAATACCTTTCGGTGATATTATGGTGAATATTTATTATTTACTAGAGGACGTCACGCGGTTTCACCCGCGTAGTTCCCGTTCCCGTGGGACTACAATATTTTCCTTTCATAAGAACCTTTTCCTGACAATACCTTACACAACAAAAAAAGAATTAGTGAAATCGGTCCACCCGTTCTGAAGTTATGCGCTTACCAACACATTTTGCGATTCATTTTTATACAGGGTGAATTTTTGAAAAGGGCTTGGATGGCCAAGTCCGAAACTATAAGGAATAGCTAAAAATGCTCAAAGGAGTCACGAGCCCGATTTTGATAAAACTTAAAACCTCATCATTAGATTTTTGAAAAACCAATAATCCTAGCTGGAAAACGAACCCATTGATTTTGAAAAAAAAAACACACCCTTTATTATTACACCATACGATAGTGTCGCTGATAAGGATCAAATTCTGCGAAGTAATGATATACGGCAAATTTAAGGAAAGTTTAGAATTTTAATAGAATTCATATTTTATGTATCTAAATTTTGTATCATAATTTGTTCCGTTCGAAATCCCAGAATAGATCGTAACTATTCCGTGTTTTAAATCATGCTCAGAATGATTCTTTGGAGAATATTCTAAACAGAATCAATAATATTGAATGCAGTACGATCCTTGAGGTCTTGAATCCAGCTATGTGTTGAAAACAATTGTCTACATTTTGAACAATTAATCAGATAAGTAAGAAAAATAAGTTGTATTTTGTTAAGGATGAGCTCTTTCCTTTAGTTTGCCGTATGTCATTACTTCCCAGAATAAGATCCTTAATAGCAATACTATGGTGTGGTGTAATAATATAGGGTGTGTTTTTTTTTCAAAATCAATAGGATCGATTCCCAGCTAGGATTATTGGTTTTTCAAAATTCTAATGATGAGGTTTTAAGTTTCACCAAAATCGGGCTCGTGACTCCATTGAGCATTTTTCGCTATTCCTCATAGTTTCGGATTTGGCCATCCAATCCCTTTTGAAAAATTCACCCTGTATATAAGAAGATGTACCAAGGACACTAATTTTATATTTTTAAGTATTTTGCTACATCATTTATTATAGGTGTATGCACCATTAGTAAATAACCGAATGCGTAGTAAATACTAAAAGACTATTTTCACCAATAACATTGGCTACCAAGCGTTATCGAAACACCGGAAGTGTCTAGCGAAATAGTTGGCACGTATCGGAAAACTGATGAAGTGATAAATTTTCATTAAGATAATGTACTATAATAGTACACTGTAATTTTTATATTAACTTTCATAAAATATAGCAGCACCCAAAAAAGTCTCTAAAAGGAGGTGGTGAGCCCATTGCCGCTTTGAAAGCTTCAGGCGCGTGCTGTGACCACTCGTTATTTAATAAAATTTTCAAGCCACTAGTATTGTAAAATATGAAGTAATTTTAAGGTATTTAGTATCTGCTGTATTATTGATGGGTCTAACAGTATTCAAAAATCAATTAAATTTGCTAAGTATGGTCCTATGGTCAGTTTTGAAGCTTCAACAGGAGGTAATGATAACCTACACTTGTCAAATTTTAACACGGCGATAGTTTCATTTCGCCGTTTGTTTTATGTATGTCCCACGAAATAACGTAAGGCAAAATGCTACCCGCTAAACGTAGGCGTTTAGTACGCTTCTGTCTACCACTTCGGGGATAAAGGCGTGACTATGTATGAAGGCGTGACAGTGGTGAGTTTGATGTCTTAAAAGACCATGTCCAGAAATGGTGCACACAATGATTGTGTGCACCACCTCTGGAAAAACACAGTGAGACGTCATGTCAATGAGGTTCCTCAACAAACATTAAAATTAGGACTGGAAAAATAAACCTCATCTTGTGACTTGACATTGAATTGCATACTTTTCTAAAGACCGCAACTGTGTAACGTCGCCTGCAAATGGACAATGTTTAATTTTTTCTCCTTTACAAGATGGTCCTAAACTTAGACTGCAGACATTCTAGTTGTGGAAGCATTTGTATTTGCTGTTGGTATTTTGGTTTGGATAACAGAATGGTTATATGTCTTGTCATGTATAAATAGGCCAACGGGAATAGGTTTGCCCCTATTACGTGGGACCAACAAAACTACTGGCAGAGTATGCGTGTGTTATTAACTTCTGCCTAAACCCTCAGAGATATAGGTAGCTGTAATTGTATGTTGTTGTGGTCCAATTCTACCGTAGCTCATTGTACCTACTTATATCATAATGGTATACCTACCTACCTATACATACATATAGTCACACTTTATCCCCGAAGGGGCAGGCAGAGGCATAGTATACGCCCACATTTCACCTTATAGTTTTATCTCCCACGTAATAGGTGGTGAGCCCATTGCTGTGTTGAAATGGATAGGCGCAGGTCACTTCAACTTGGCCCAACGACTGTCATTCTACTGACAACCGAGTTTCACTTCGAGTATACCTTCTCTACACAATGGATCTCTTTGCGAAAGATGAAATTTGACAGTTTTCCTACCACTTTTGAAGACCACGTTTTTATGTAGTGTGTTACTGTCTTCTCATATTGTAAAAGACCTACTTAATATACTTTTATTGTTAAAAATTACAGAGAAACATAATTATTACATATCTATATTTAATAATTATTACTATCTAAACTAAACCTAAATATTAGGGATATGGAGGAATAGGGATGCGGGGTCCTACTAACATCTTAAGGACCCCAATGGGTCGGATCCTCCTCGTGGTGCATCCTGGGCAACGGAGTAGCGACCACTCCCCTTCCTCTGTGGGGGAGTTGTGCTACTCTGGCTAATTCCGGCCGAGGCGGGAGTAACCCACCTGTGGGTTGCTCGGTGGTGTGTGTTGCTGCCGGCCGTGCCGTTATTCACGGCCGGCAGTAGCAATGCTGGGTCGCCGTCGCTTCGCCATCTTTGCTGGCGAGACGATGGCGGCAAAATGGGAGAGGCACTGCGTGTGGGGCGGGAGTTTGGGTAGATGCTCCCGCCCTGCCATGCAGTTCGGGCTGCCGGCCGTGAATAACGGCGCGACCGGCGGCAACAGTGCTGGGCCGCTGTCACCTCGCCAGTTGACGAGGTGATGGCGGCAAAGCAGGAGGTGCACTGTGCGGGGGAGCGGGAGTAACAGATAATGCTCCCGCTCTGCCGTGCAGTTCGGGGGCGCCGCGGTGAGGAGTCACTGCGCGCCCCCGATTGTTTCTCGACCGTGGGCGTAAGGTCGGGGGACCCCGCCCACCAACGGTCACATGGCGGTGGGCACCTTTCCCGTGTTCCGAGGGTGGCCATAAGCGCACGCCTGCGCCGCTCTCTGTCTCCTCTATTACAGAGGGGCGCTCGAGAGCGGTGCAGGCGTGGTCTTCAGCTCCTTGGGGAGCTTTGGGGAGCCGCCCATCTGGCTCCCCCGAGGTGAGCCCCGAATAAACGGGGCGCCCCTAGCCGGGTCGACGTGAATAATCTTTTGATATCCCTCGGCCCGGCTAAAGGGTGAGGAGGAACACCGCGGGGTTTAGTGGGTAGGACGGTCCATTCCGGACCGGGCCGGGAGTCCCACACACCATCCCAGCTGCCCCCGCAGATGGGATGAAGGCGCGTAAATGCGTTCCCCGCGTCAACAAAAAAAAAAAAAAAAAACCTAAATAAGGCCCCCGTGGCATTGTGCCTAAAAGACTAGCAGCATTCCCCCTTTGAATAGCAATGCCTATTCGTTGAGCGAGAAAACTGCCAGCCCTTGGGTCACCAGTTGACTCCATAAGGCGCTTTTTCAAATTCTTGAAAAATTTTTGCGCATTGGGACCCCATGGACCTAGGGTCTCGACACCGACTGGACAAAAACGATAAGATGAGTCGAGACCCTTATATTTATTAATTTTAATATTTTCAGCCGCTTCCGCTGCTGCACTGGCTTTTAATTTTGTTTTAGGAAGATGGGACGGGGCTAGAGTGTCAACACAAGTTGCATCCCACACCAGGACCCGACCCATCTCCCACGGTATCAAAGTTATACCATCCGGTCTCTTGCCATCGTCCCTGAAAACGCCGTTTGGCTCTAAGAGCGCAGGCACATTGGCGGTGGCAAGAGCACGGCGGATGATGTCATTCAGCGCAGCGTGGCGTGAGAAGCGGCCTGCGCTCTTTAAACATGAAAGACCATGATGCCCCAAAGTGTCAACGTTAAAACCGCAGGGGCATCGATGTGGAGCGCAAAGCGTGACGCCAAGTCTCAAACCAACTGAAATTCTTAGGATGTCCGGTTCCAAAAAAGTTCCGGTGTTGGCTGTAGGGAAAGCTTTCAACCAATCACCGGATTCCGTTCTACTGAGCGCTAATAATCTGGCCCGATCCGGGCCTAAGCTAGCATTAAAAAAGGAGTCAAAGTTTGATTTTGACATAGCGTCGTCCCAGCTCCGTTGTAAATTTGGATGGGTGGGTAAATTTTGTCCCGGACAAGCCATTAGCCAAGCATTCTTGGCATCTGTAAGGCCAGTCGTCTCATAGTCTGTAAGACAATTCGTCAGAATTTTACCTACGAGACTCGACGTGGCATGTACAGATGACAAAAAGGCTGGCAAAGCCACACAAGAAATTTTGCGGATCCCTAGCCCACTATATTTAATGGGAAGAGATGCCTGGGACCAAGATTGTTCGCTCAGTTGTAAGACCTTGCACCTATGTTAGTTTTTAGTGGAAGACTTAACTCCTGAAAATGTAACGGCTTATTGTGTTTTTTGTTGTAAACCATGTTTTAATAAAATGTTCACAACAAGAAGGAATTACCAGATCTCACAATATTTTTTATCTTATCATTAAAATTAATTCGTAGATTATCGTAAAACCGACCATATAAAGTGAACATTAATAGTTTCAAATTTGTTTTCAGTGAACTCCATCATAAAATTGAACATCAAGACCAAATATTTCAAAGATAGCGAAGGCCGTGACCACTTCGGGATCAAGAGCTACAAATTTACTTTTGACTATGGCGAAAGAATTATCTACACCATTTCAAACCTTTTCAAAGGCAACCCAGAACTAAGTAAGTACTACCTATATATTTATTTAAACTTTCTGCACAAATTATAATTGTACAAAGCCGGAATCTAACAGTCAACCTTAGTGATGCAGAGATAAGTTATACTTATAGAAAGTACTAAATACCTAATTTAAAACTTTGCATAGTGGTGATTTACAATTCTCTGAAAGTCACTATGAGTTGACAGAATCAAGAAAGTCTAATTTTTAATGATCTGTACACAAACAGTATATACGGGACCCTATTAATAGGAATACGCTATTCGTCCTTCTGTCACCAGGCTGTAACTCGTAAACCGTAATAGCTCGATAATGAGAATTTTCACAGATGATGTATTTCTATTATTGTCGTTAAATCCCTTTCTAATACCGAAATAGTAGATTGTGTAACAAGGGAGCAAAATAGTATTTTTACGGTGGGGGTGCTTCTTTGAATCACGAGCGAAGCGAAGGATTTTAGAATAGAATTCCGAGCATAGCGAGGGATTCTAACGTAGAATCCTGAGCGTAGTGAGGGATTCAACGTACACCGCCCGAGGGAAAAATATTTGCTCTCGAGTAATATACTCTACTTTTCATTCCCTTTCTATGAGAAAAAATAAAAGACGGAGCTATGTTATTAATGAATATAATTATATATTTAAAAGAAGACATGAGAATATAAGTACCTACCTATGTATAGACAATTATAAATTTATATTTGATACACTAGCGCAATTTTGAAAAGTTATAGTCACCGTTTTTTTTCGGAGCGATATTTTTGTCGATTCATTTAGATTTTAATTATTTTCTAATCTGAGTATCTGACTGGTGCTCAATAAGAGGTACAGAATCCTTTGATGTAGAATGACGTGGCGACAATGGCATGAACGAATGGTCTTTAGATGTCAATTTAATTCTTTCTACTATTCGGATGATAAGACAAGTAAAAAGGTAAAATACGTACCGTTTTGAAACAATACTTAGATTGCTATGGAAAAACTTTAAACGAATTTAACGACAATAGAAATACATCATCTGTGAAAATTCTCATTATCTAGCTATTACGGTTCATGCGTTGACAAATAACTAAGTTCACGGCAGATTTGTGGGATCAAAAGTTTCCAAAAACTTCTTGAATAATATTTTCAGATTCAGTTTCGTTTATTATAGAATGCCCTACAATTAAAATTATTAAAATACCCATCTTCGATGTATATTTTGGACCCCATACAGTTTTTTTATAAGTATAGTTAGTTACAGAACGTTATGGCGATCGCCCAGCAGTGGACGCCAAATCGGCTGCAATAAAGATGATGACAGTTTTCAAGCATGATAGTTAATAACCTTTAAAATACTTTTTCAGGTAACACAGTACTAAAGTTCCTAAATGAAAATTGGAGAATAGTCACAGAAGAATTTGGTCAGCCTGTAGTGGACTATGCAATCAACGTGACCGTCAATACAGCAAAAAAATTCTTTGATGCAGTTCCGTACGATGAATTGTTACAAGTGCCTATACCTAAATATTAATAAGGAAGGATGTTGAATGTAGTACAGTTAAAAAAAATCATAATTTAAACTTATCTTAAGCCATTAATAATACTTTTAGCTGAAAACCATTTCTGTATTTTACAAGATCTCTAAACCAAAATGGTACAATTACCTTAACAAGATCATCAATAACATTACAAAATATCCTTTGCCAGATTTCTTTCTCCTCCCTCCTCCCTCCTCTCTTTCTTTCTTCTTTAATATTAATTTTACTTGTTTTTTCTGATGATATCATATTATTTTGTCTACTTAAATCAATTTTAACATGTTATGTAGGGTAGGTAGCTATGACCAATTTTTTGAAAATAAGTAGTTAAGTAACAGTTACCTTAATGCTTAAAATGTTTTACTGATTTCAAAAATCAAACTTTTGAAACTGACATTTCTGATTTTATTATTCAAACTCAAAATAGTTTGAATAGTAAAATCAGAAATGTCAGTTTCAAATGCAATCATTATACCTGAATTAAATTATGTACTTATTTAATTTTAGAATACATAAACTTTTTCTTCTTTAAAATAGAGGTGGATATATTTGACCAAAAATAGTAAATAGGTCTTTATATAGTTGGACAAAATGATGTTGCCAAAGCATGTGGGTAATTAAACTTTTCTTTTTTTTAGTATTTTTTGGCTTGAACTCGTAATATTGACACGATTGCAAAACATTAATGTATTATTTATTAGAGTAACAAATAGAATTGTAATTACTAATTATATATTATTATAATTTATCTTAAATATTTAAGAAATAATGTTACCATTTACTCATTTTATGTAAACCAATTTATTTGCGCTCATGTTTTCAAATCGACTTTGAATAAATTGTACGACAATAGTTTTGTAACTGATTTTATCGATGAAAAGAAAATTAAAATAATAAATACTAACGGGAATTTTTATTTTCAAATCGACATTGAATAAATTGTATGGAAATAATTTTGTCACAATTTTTATCGATGCAACGAACATTTTTACACAACGCTATCAGATCATAGAATCCAACTTGGTTCAGCAAAGAGAAAATACTATTCAGGAACAAAAAGACATGACAACGGAGAGGCTATTTTTTATTTATAGTTATGAAAATGTATACAATTTTATAAGTTTTGAGAGTATTAAATATTTTAAGATATAAAAATAAATAGAAAATAAAGATATGCGCGTTTCTGTTCTACCCTTTTATTATCCTCGATTTTTAGGGTTCCGTGCCCAAAGGGTAAAGAACGGGACCCTATTCATGAGACTTCGCTGTCCGTCTGTCTGTCTGTCGGTTTGTCTGTCTGTCTGTCCATCACGAGGCTGTATCTCATGAACGGTGATAGCTATGGAGCTGAAATTTTCACAGATTATGTGTTTTTGTTGCCGCTATTACAACAAATACTAAAAACAAAAACATAATAATATTTAAGTGGGGCTCCCATACAACAAACGTGTTTTTGGCCATTTTATCTTATATATTAGATAATAAGGTATCTATCTCAATTAAAATACGTTAGTGGCTTGAACATATCACCAAGATCATTTTATTCCCTTTACACCATGCAAATTAAATGAATACTTTAGAAGGTATAGGACAATCAAATATTGCGCAACGAAAGTAATTTTTGTTGCCATGATTGAACATTACACGGGTCACATGCCGACTTATTTTTCGACTTTCATCGTAAATATTTTTTACTTTAAAAAGTGAACAACGCTTTCAGCAGATTGCTTTAGATAGGTGTAACATTTCAAAGATAGCAATTTCATAGGAAATAGTAAAAAAGAGCCCTTATTTTAGATTTTTCTCCAGTATAAACAATTTACGTACAAACACACAATTCAATTACATGCACCGATGTTGTAGGCGTATCGTGTTTATAATGTCATGTCATCATTCAAATGTCATCCATATTCTGTAAAAAAAAATAACAAAAAAGAAACCGACTTCAAACAAAACTAAAAACTGAAAAATAAATATTACTTAGCACAAAGTTTTTGAAAAATTCTGATTTATCAAACACAAGGCAACTGCTGTATATCGTTATTGAATTCTCTATACTGTCTTTCGTATCCATCATCAGATCGACTCCAGACTTTCATTAAGTTGTACTACTTTAAAGCCCTTAATAAAAAAAAAATACAAATGCCCTAGATGTCACTACAATTTTTAAAAGTTCCCTTCGATTTCTCCAAGATGCCATCATCAGATCCTGACTTCCTTAAAATGGGACCACCTTGAGAGTATCTATTCTCGAACGAAAAAAACATTTTTCAATTCGGTCCTTATATGACGGAGTTCTGCGCGAACAAACATAAAAATATATCTATATATATAAAAATCAATGCCACTTTTCGTTGTAATTTTATAACTCAAGAACGGGCTTACCTATCCAAACCAAATGTTTAGGCTTTGTTCGGACTATTTAGTAGATGGTTTATGTGAAGTTTGCACAAAATCGATCGAGTGGTTCTTCAGTTATCACGCAAACGAAGTTGCGCGGGTCAGCTAGTATGTTTATATTTATGTTTGTTTCTATATACCATAGAGCAATACTTGTTTTATAATAAATATGTACTGTTATTAGGTAATTAGGGCAACCAGAAGACTCTTGAAATACTCACAGAATATCGAGCAGTGTATTTTCATAAAAAATAAAGAATTAAGACAAAATGGACATTTACTGGGACATCCTTCCGAGGGTTAACCCGGGACTCCCAACCGTAGGCTGTTGGGTGTTATGTGAGGTTTTACTGCCGTGGCGCTGTAGCGCGTCGGGCATGATCGCGGCGGCTTGCGTGGATGGTTTCCATGCAATTATGCGTAAGAAAGCGGCCTCATTACTGCAGCGTCTGCACGGTAGTGACAACAGCATTCTGAGAATGATCGCTGCCAGACTAGACTGCCCCTTCCAGAAGATCTGGATAGGGACCACCATAGGTCTAAGTAAATAAAAAACCTATTGTTAATTATACTAGCGAAAACTAACAATACTAACATAGTTACTTAAGCAGTATTGTTAGTAACAAACACCCAAATACTAACAATAATACCTATGGACATTGTGTCTGAAAACAAATTGATATTTAATTTAATTTAATTTAATTTAGGTAGGAGGTCGGCATAGCATCCATGAAAGATTTTCTCTCACGTTAAATAAAAATAAAATAGGAGACTCCCATGCAACAAATGAGACTTTTTGTTGTTTTTTGGTACGGAACCCTCCGTGCGCGAGTCTGACACGCACTTGGCCGGTTTTTCTATTATTTTTGGCTGCACTACCTTATAAAATCAAAGCTATAAATATAACTAGGTAGGTATATAGTAATAAAACTTTGTGTAAATATTTTTAATTAAATTGTTTAATGTATACTATTGTTACCTGTAAATAAATAATACTAAATTATGAAAAAAATGTCATAAAACTTAAAGATGACCTTGTAGGTAATTTAGTGCAAAAGTACGCCAAAACTCATCAAAAAAGACTTCCTCATTTAGTTTAGATTGTTATTCATCTTACTATTATTATAAATGCGAATATCGTCGTTGCGCCTGACAAGTTCCAAATGTGCATTTTTTTGATTTTTGCATAATTATAATCTGCGTCTAAATCTACATGTGCTAGTGAAATCCGTTTTATAATATTCGGCTTAGAACCGATTTTGCCATATTCCGTATGTGTTTTAAACATTTGAGAAAAACCGTGATGTGCAAACAACACGCACATATGGAATATGCGATCTTGCCAATATCGCGCGGAGACCGTAATAAACATGTAACAGTATAGTGACAAACATGGTCTAAGGTGACGTAAACCATCATTTTAATTAGAAAAATGTGTCGAAATTCGTAATTTGGTGTGGATAGAGTCCTACTTACAACATCGGACCCAGTCCGGTCTCATCTGAGAGCGGTGTTCCTGCCGATTAACGGATGAAGTCATGACAAAAATAGAAACAAAGCACTGTACTAAGCCGTATAGTCAACGTCGTGCAGTAAGGTCCAAAACACCTAACAACACGAAACCTTGTAAAAAGAAACGGTGCTTAGTTCTCTGCACTTTTGCAGTTCCGGTCGTGGTAGCGGTAGGAACAATGGCGTAAGGAAAGTGCAAAAATTTGCATGGACAAGACATGCTACCATTCAAGACCGATCCTGGCTCCATACAACGACGCACTTTAGGTACACTCCACAGCTGCTGGACGAGCATCTCATCAAACTCGAGGTAGAACTGAGTCGCATAAAACATACTAGTCTTGTGCGAGGTCCGAATAAAGGGTAAGAACATGCTAACCCTCACAACAGATGAAATGCTCTATTTTTAGCAGAGTGTTGAAAGGGCCTCTGATGGTAGTGTCGGTTTCATGGTGAAAAGTACCTCATTAGCAGTAGTGTGAAGCAGTGGTCAGCAGTGTATCGGCTCAAGTAGCATATCTAATACTGAAACTCATCGACAGGTACTCCCTGAATGTTAAACTGTAAAGGTGTTTGTCCATACATCGAGAATCACAGAACGGGCAATCGAGGCCGTGTACAATGACATAGCGAAGATATGTCATCGTACACGGCACTGCCAAGGCTCACTACAACTTTAATGGGGGATTTCAACGCCAAAGTGGGAGGTACAAGATAGTGGCAAAACCGTGATACGGCGAAAGACCGGGGCACATACGTGTCGATTTTCCCTCGTATCTCAGGATCACTTCTTGAAGAATACTTTCTTTAATATGAGACCCCATAGAAAGTAGATTTGGTGAAGCCCCGACAAAGTAACAATAAATGAGAAAGTCTTTATCATAACGGATAAAAAGTGATGACTTTGTGGCCGATAGGTGGTTTAATATCGGTTGTGATCACTGACTTGTCCCAGCATCTCCAGAAAGAGCCCCGGTTATGAAGCCTGCTCTCTGACTTACTATGCTTGGGATCCGAAAGGTTCAATTGAAACTTCGAAATCGTTTCTTGGGATCCGTAAGGTTCAATTGAAACTTCGAAATCGTTTCGATTTGCTAGAAACCACTGACAACGATAAAACCGGTACAGGGGCCAAAACCTTACAACAAATGTTCGAAGATTTTTTGTCGAGCAATAACAAAAAAGGTGTTCAAAGCTCTCGCCCGAGAACCTCGAAGTTATGAAGATTAGACGGGAAATGTGACCTACGCCTGCGTATTCGTCAGAACTGTTTGACCTTAACGTCAAAGTCCTAAAAGGCGACCTTAGACGTAATAACACCAGTGTCGCTGAGACTACAATTGAGCAGAACAGGGGCACTAAGGTCTGTACCCAACAGCTCAACAGCAGCAAACAGCCACTGGTAACAAAATTGTAACCTCAAGGTTCATTTCATTAATATTCTCGAGGAAATTGAGTGCTTTTACAGAGATCTTTAATTGTCACGGATAAATTAGCCTATGTTACCTAGCGAAGATGGCCACAGGGCTCCATTAATGCGCCAACGTAAGAGATATCGAAAAGAGCGAGATCAGCGCTGCTCTCGAGCAATTTAAATATAATAAATCCCCTGGAGAGTACGGAATTAATAAACAGCACCTTAAACTTGTAGGACCGGTCCTTAAAGTGTAAGTAATTCCATCTCCGGCAGAAACAGACAGCTAAAGCGGGGAATGGAAGTGCGGTGACTCTGATCTCCAAAAAGATGGCTACACCCCCATGTTACTTGTGCGTGAGCCACGTTTACAAGTTGTTCTCGAGAATAGCGTCACACGAAAGCTTGCGGTTGTTCAGGTATCTACCTACCTTGAAACCTAATTTGAAAC
Source organism: Miltochrista miniata (assembly GCA_933228765.1). NCBI lineage: Eukaryota > Metazoa > Arthropoda > Insecta > Lepidoptera > Erebidae > Miltochrista > Miltochrista miniata. The sequence goes on along the minus strand of OW121763.1, from coordinate 12,621,644 downwards.
GATATTATCCGTCAGAGAGCTAGAGCGGTCGACATAGCTCTCAGAGCATGTGTTTTGATGGTAGGTACACAACTATAGAAGAAATGATAGCCGTTGGCGCAAACGAGTTCTGAAAAGGAGACTGAGCTTGTTGAAAGTAGGATAGGACGATCCCCCCTCCTGATGGCCCGACTGCCTGAAAAGGTCACAGGGAGTGACTGGATGCGAAAGACGCTGGACCATATGTTCGAGCGTAATTTGGGAGAGACCTACGTCCAGTATTGAACTGCCATAGGCTAGTTTGATTATATAATTAAGAATATGCATTAAAATGAGCACGGTTTTCACAGACATAAGATTGAACGTAATTATTCAAAAGTTTAAGTTCCCCCTATTTTGTTCTGCGGATAGAGGAGTTTATATTGTGACTTTTAGGTATTTTAACATACTTCTAATTTAACTTTTACGATTGAGAACAGAAGTTTAATTTAATACTAATACATTACTAAATGACCAGTGATTGTAAAAAGGGTAAGTAGTAAATTTACTGAATTTTTAATACCAAAATGTCACATAATAGACTAGTTGTTGAGAAAACAATTTTAACATTATCCCCTATGTGCATGAAAACGGCACATGAATAATTTGCATGCACCGTGTCAAAACGTGCAGATTTACAGAAAAAATGCAACATTGCATATCAAATGTATTTCTTAATTATGTAAAAAATGAGTGTTCATGATACTGCATTTACAGATTTTTGATTAATTACACAATGTTTGAAAAAAAAAACAAGTTTTTTTTTAGTTTCCCAAAACCTTACAAAAATCACATATGGAACTTGTCAGGCGCAGCAACGGTATTTGTGAGTGAGGATGGGTGGATGTTTGTTACTCTTTCACGCTCTAACGGCTCTATGACTGATATTTACTTTTTGCACAAACGTAACACTGTACGGCTTATCGTATTTTGTGCCTGGGAGTAGTTTGGCCTACGCTATTGGCCTGTCTGATTAAATTATACAATTTAGAATACCCCCTTGAATAGATACTAGTAAAAAACAGTCCTCACAAAATAACATAGATCAGAGGGAGGGGCTGGGCTGTCACTCTATTATGATATTTGCACGCTCTATGTAGCAGAATATGCTGTGCCTACCTAATAATTTTAAGATACCATCTCTATATAACCATATTCGACGTAAATTACAACGATTATTTATATTTTTAAAAGATTGGTTGATTACTCTGTAGAAAATGCCTCAGTTATAGTGTACTTCTAACATATAAAATTAGTCGATTAATAACAGAACTTCGATAAATTGCTAAAACGGCGTCACTCACTATTTTTAAAATACATACATATAGTCACGCCTTTAACACCGAAGGGGTAGGCAGAGGCATAGTATACGCCCACAATTCACCTTATAGTTTTATTTGCCACGTAACAGGTGGAGAGCCTATAGCCGTGTTGAAATGGACAGGCGCAGGTCGCCGCGCCCGCGCCCTTCATTCCCAGTAGTTCCGCGGCAGTTGTTCCGCGACGGAACTAGTGAGACTTTTTGTCCCAATAGTTCCGTGGCGGAACTAGTGAGACTTTTTATTCTCAGTAGTTCCGTGGCGGAACTAGTGAGACCTTTCTATTCTCAGTAGTTCCGTAGCGGAACTAGTGAGACTTTTCTATTCCCAATAGTTCCGTAGCGGAACTGTCATGGATCGTTATGGACATTATATTATGTCCCATTTAATACCTTAAAGTATTTTTAATTTTTATGAATGTGGATCTTTTAGAACATGCGAGTGGAAAAAAAATGCATTATACGAAGAACATCTAGGTTAAAAGTATAAAGTAGTTAAATAATTTGCAAAACAAATAAAGATCTACAAAAACAAATGAAGATCGACAAAAGCCAATGAAGATCGCCAAAACAAATGAAGATCAGCAAAACAAATGACAGTTAGAAAAACAAATATCTATCGAAAAAACAATATGCAGATCAATAAAACAAAAGACTATAATCAAGTTGATAAGGTCAAAAGTTACTTGCAGCCATGTTTTGTAATCAAAATGCGATTAGCATTAAAAAAATAGGTGCAAGCAATTCTCGACCTTAATGGCACTTTTTTAAAAATGTGCTTTTGGGTGTTTAAAGACATCACAGATCACGAATATATAAAAAATAAATAGATACTATGCATGCTCATAAGGTCGAAATTGGCATGGACCCTTTTTTTCTAATCTAGATGCGATAACCATTCAAAAAAATAGCTGCGAGCAATTCTCGACCTTAATGACACTTCCCTAAAAATGTGCTTTTTGGGCGTTTATAGACATCACAGATCGCGAATATATAAAAAAAAAAAAAAATTATGCATATTCATAAGGTCGAGAATTGCTTGCACCCATTTTTTTAATGGTAATCGCATTTAGCTTACAAAATATGCCTGCAAGAAACTTTTGACCTTATCAACTTGCTTATAGTCTTTTGTTTTATTGGTCTGCATAAGTTTTTTCGATCTTCATTTGTTTTTTCAACCGTCATTTGTTTTTCCAACCGTCATTTGTTTTTCTAACCGTCATTTGTTTTGCTGATCTTCATTTGTTTCATTGATCTTCATTGGTTTCGTCGATCTTCGTTTGTTTCGTCAAGCTTCATTTGTTTTGTCGATCTTCATTTGTTTTGTCAGTCTTCATTTTGTTATACCGATCTTCATTTGTTTTGTCAGTCTTCATTTTGTTATACCGATCTTCATTTGTTTTGTCGATCTTCATTTTTTTTAATTGTATGAGAAAATAGCCGTTAGAAACCGTAGGGAACTAATGGGAACATAAAATATTCGTATGTAAGAGATGCTTTCTCCCGCGGGACTACTGGGACTTGATTTATTAGTTTTTAATTTATGCTTTGTTCCGCGGAACTAATGGGAACTGATTTAATGATGCTTTGTTCCGCGGGACAACTGGGAAAAAAAGTCTCACTAGTTCCGCAACGGAACTACTTGAACGGAACAACTGGGAATAATCGGTCGCCGCGACCCGCAGTTGAATTTTTTCAAGACGCCCATAAGGCCTTCAACTTCGCTTAACGATGGTTTCATTTCGAGTTTTGCTTCTCTACGCAATGGAATCTTATGACACCCTTGGAATGTATTGGTGTAGCGACGTTTTGCACTCTTACCCGTCGCAAAACGGGACTATCTTTAACGGTGTACCTATAACGGCGTAGAGAATGTCAAGTTTAGTAAAAGCTTTTTTTACCCTTTATGGATGAGCTAGTAATTTGTGCAGTTTATTCTGTAAATTGGCATGTTAATATTATGCATTCAAGTGGTAATATAAAAATGCACAAAAAATATCATAACATATTCATAGGTAACGACTTATCCTACTTCCTACTAATGTTATAAATGTGAAATTTTGTGAAGATGTTTGGATGTTTAGATGTTTGGAAGTTTGTTACTCAATCACGCTCTAACGGCTGAAGGAATTGGGCTGAAATTTGGTACAGAGAAAGCTTATAGTCTGAAATAACACATAGGCTACTTTCATCTCGGGAATATGTTCCCACCGGAAGCGGGAACGGGTACCCAATTTCAAGCGGGTGGATCCGCGAGCATTATCTAGTCATAACTAAAATGCTAAGTCTGCTTGATTACTAATTGACTTGTTCACCTTACTATAGTAGTCTACTGTAATTAGGGTACAGTCATTATATATTATAATCACATGGATACAAAGTTTACTATATATTTTTTCCTTAATTGTACATTACTTTGTCTGACAAGTTAAGGAGTATCCATTTTATTACAAAGGTGCGAATACTAAAAGTACAAACCTCTTAAAAATATAGTTAATTTTTTTTTATTATTTCCTGTCTTCTTTGTCATTATTATATTCAGTGATGCAGTTGAGAAAGCTTCATGTTTTCGTTTTGGACCGTCTCTCTAGGAAGGCGGCACCAATTGATGATTAGTTGCGAGATCTAGAGAGCGGGAGAGAATTCCGCGCCCCCGCCATAGACTACGGAACTCGGGTGGGACCCGAGTTCCGTAGTCTATGGCGGGGGCGCGGCAGACTTGTCCAAAACGGCAGCGAGACCTAACTATTTAGTAATCTGTGGCGATACGTAAAAGTTACAAGCACGTCATACGCCTCGAGAAACGGGATAACACACGAACAACCCCCAAAGACGCGGGATAGCACCTGAACCCCTTAGGTGTGGCCGCAGTGGTAGCCAAGGTCTGTTTATATTGGGGACATCTTCCGAGGGCTTACCCGGGGCTCCCAACCGTAGGCAGTAGGTCGGGAACGTGTGATTTTCAGTCGGTAGAGAGGTGGAATTTGTTTGATTTTCCACTCGTTAAAAACAAACAAAAAACCAAGGTTAGCGCCTTGGTGTGGTCAAACAGTGTTCAGTCGAGTTTAGAGAAGATCAATCACTGGAGGCTCTCGATGTCTTATTCGAAAATTTGCCTATACCTTATAAGTTGTGAGACGTTCGGTAGACGCACGAGACCGACAATCGACTTAGTACCTCCTATGTAAGAGTGTATACTTATGTTTTTATGTTTTCATACTCTGGCTCATATATATTAAATTTGTTTTCGTATTTCGTCATTTAAGTGGCATCGTCTTTGGGTGGACCCGTGGCCTTTATGATGATGGGTCCTGCATGCTAGACAACCTAATCTAAAAGGTCTTCACAATTATTGAATTAGATGCAGATATTACTTATATATATATATATTGTAGAAGTCGACTTGTCTATGACTAGATTTCCAATATAAAAAGGCGCGCAATGTAGTGGACGCTCTCTTTTCGACGGTCGACCGCTGCAGAGTAAAGAACTACACACCCTGGTGATCAGTGTGATCCATGTGATATCAGTGTCGTCGTGATTGTAAGAATGTTCTAAGTTATTTACTGATTAGCTACTTGTGTAATGATTACGTTCAGGGTGTAGTAAATTTGTTAAATAAAGTGATAGAAATCTGCTTTGTTGGTCTCCGTGTATATTTTTTTATTAACATTCCTGGTGATTGCTAACATCAGAAGTGTGATTCTTACCTTATCGCCAACTCTTATCGAAACATAAGAAACGTAATCATTACAAAGTACCCTCTTTTAGTGAGTTGTGTATGTTTTACGCAAGTTTTGTGTGTTTTATCTCGTGTAATTATGCCTAAAACGCATGATTCAGACCATAAATTGCATAGTTGGATTGCACTGACACCATCGTGAGTGCCACGTGTCGTGTAATCGGCATAGATTTCGAATTTTTCGCTATCGGTCACGAAGGGTATTACGGGAATACCGTTCGTAGCCGTCGCCATCTTAGACACCGCCATCGCGGTCTCGGATCCGATCTCGTTCGTTGTTACACGCACGGTTTCTTTCTGAGCGAGATGTTTCTACAACTTGCCATAAAGAAAGCGAATTAGTACCGAAAGTGGCAAGCCCGTGAACTTTTCAAACGTCCAGAAACTGTCCTCTGTCACTCTCCTATACAGTAACGGCGATAATCCTACTGCCCGCCCGATCCCGGAGTTCCAAATCAACGCGAGGGGCGTTGGGGAGCGCTACAAGCGCTAAGCTACGCGATGCGCGTTGGTGCGCGCTACAAGCGCTAGTCTCCACGACGCGCGTTGGTGAGCGCTACAAGCGCTAGTCTACGCGATGCGCGTTACTGTGCGCTGCACGCGCTAGTCTACACGACGTGCGTTGGTGAGCGCTACAAGCGCTAGTCTACGCGATGCGCGTTACTGTGCGCTGCACACCCTAGTCTACACGACGCGCGTTGGTGAGCGCTACAAGCGCTAGTCTACGCGATGCGCGTTACTGTGCGCTACACGCGCTAGTCTACACGACGTGCGTTGGTGAGCGCTACAAGCGCTAGTCTACGCGATGCGCGTTACTGTGCGCTGCACGCGCTAGTCTACACGACGCGCTGCACGCTGATCTGCGCGACGCGCATTGATATGCGCTACACGCGCTAGTCTGCGCGATGCGCGTTGGTGTGCGCTGCACGCGCTAGTCTACACGACGCGCTGCACGCTGGTCTGCGCGACGCGCATTGATATGCGCTACACGCGCTAGTCTGCGCGATGCGCGTTGGTGTGCGCTGCACGCGCTAGTCTACACGACGAGCTGCACGCTGGTCTGCGCGACGCGCATTGATATGCGCTACACGCGCTAGTCTGCGCGATGCGCGTTGGTGTGCGCTGCACGCGCTAGTCTACACGACGCGCTGCACGCTGGTCTGCGCGACGCGCATTGATATGCGCTACACGCGCTAGTCTGCGCGATGCGCGTTGGTGTGCGCTGCACGCGCTAGTCTACACGACGCGCTGCACGCTGGTCTGCGCGACGCGCATTGATATGCGCTACACGCGCTAGTCTGCGCGATGCGCGTTGGTGTGCGCTGCACGTGCTAGTCTACACGACGCGCTGCACGCTGGTCTGCGCGACGCGCATTGATATGCGCTACACGCGCTAGTCTGCGCGATGCGCGTTGGTGTGCGCTGCACGCGCTAGTCTACACGACGCGCTGCACGCTGGTCTGCGCGACGCGCATTGATATGCGCTACACGCGCGTGCATTGATATCGCGTTATGCGTCTACGTTTACGCGATGCGCACGGGTGCGCGTTACACGCACGCGCCCTCGGCTGCGGTCAGGAAGTGCCAAGCTTACGAAAAGGTAAAGGCCTTATAATTTTCACCTATTTTTAAAACTCTTACAGATCCTACAAATTCTAGATCTTGTAGGATATTTTCGTAGACATATCCAGAACTGTGTTACAAGGATTGACTGAAAAGTTTATTTGGAGTTCACATCAATAACAAATTAGACAAGGCTTGATACGATTGTCTGACGAGAGTGACCAGTGAACCCAGAATCAGAACCTCCCACGGAGAATCACACGGACGCAAGTTAGGTACGCAGGTTAGTAGTATCTAGTATTGACCTATGCTGATGATGGGAAGCGTGTGGTAGCATACTCCATTCGGTAAAGTAATCGTTAGCTGTCGTAAAAGCTTCATAACACTTTTGCTATAACTTTGTTAAGTTACCCTCAACGTTTTTGTTATTACTTTATTAGGTTACTCTCAAATTGACAAAACATAAAAATGGTCTGTTCCTAATGGTCGATCCGAACACAGGATTCCGCTTTCCAGCAAAGAAAAGGAGTTCTACTGCCACATGCTGATTATCTCAATCAAAATTTTATTGGTCAGGTCAGTAAAATATCAAGGCCTCTTGACTGGACACAAAAATAATAGACTGCAGAGGGCATGGTTCTGTCACGTGAAGTAGTGTAAGAAAGCGAGTTTTTCGATCAACTTGCGTAAATGTGTTTTACTTAGAACAGGGCGAGCTATACTTAGGGTGTCTCTGAGAGATAACATCCGAAACTATGTTATCTATTAGAGAATCAAAGTGGTCATTGTCAACATAGCTCGCAGAGTAAGTGCATCATAGTGGCCATTGGCTGGCCACATCTGTTGTAGAACCAACGACCTGGACAAGGCCGTAGGAAAGGATGCGAAAGGCGTAGAACCGTGTAAATTGGGAGAGGTCTACATCCAGCAATGCTGTAGACTGATTTAATTGATGATTGATTGAGAAGTCATAAACTTGTGCTTTTTGAGTTTTTATTTCCGAACATAAAACCCCGTTTTCAGTAATACCTATACATGGATGCATTGGATCCCCAACCGGAACCCGATGATTATAATTTTGTGCACTAGCTAGTTGATGCCTTATAGGCCCCCGAGACGATCATGCCTTGCAATTGTCAATCACGTTAAATATTAATGGAAGTTGCTTCAGTTTGCGTGATTGCTTTGCATGTGTGTGTGCATCGACGTATACGTGCACATGAAATTCTACGTTATTGACAATTGTCAATTGATCATGTCGGGACCCCTTTAAGAACATACATTTGTTTTCTTTTTCAATTCTAGACAGGATGTTGCCGAACGGTTTGGGACAATGACAAATGTAGTGTTCCTTTTCTGTACAGCAACGTTGATTTTACTGTCAAAGGTTTGAGTCTGCTGGTTGTGTGAAATCCGTGAAAGACATGAGGCCAGAGATTTAGGTACTACGTTACACCAAAGATGCACCACGCAAGCAGACAGGTCCACTTAGGCTCGAACTGTACTCAACGTGATCTGAATCGAGGTCAATTAATTAACCCCCGACGAAAACGCGTGTTGTTGTGGGTGTAACCTGTGTGTTTGTTTGTGGCATCACAGCTGCCTAAGGAATGGGCCAATTTGGATGCGGTTTGTTTTTATTTCAGAACCGAGGTGATTAATGTGTTTCTTAGCTATACCTACACTTTGAACATCATCATTTCCTAGGTGATGAAGGGATTTCCCCTAAGCTTCGCAGGACTGATGGATCTGAAATTCGACGTACTGCTGCTATAATGGTATTTCAGCGATATGGAAGCGTGGAACTTACTGCTGTAATTGGGTAGTCTGCGGGATGCCCGCATCCTCAGAGGGATGCAGCATTTGCACCAAGATGGGGCTCGTTACAGCGGTCTTAGTATCTAACACTTTAAATATTTGTGTTTAAGTATTTTTGTGGAAGTTACAGCTGACCTTAACGTTATTAAACGGAGGACGTCTCATTTTTTCCTGGGTCTCATAAAGAGAAACTAAACTACCGTCCCAGTGATTTGGTCGCTAGTCTGAGATGTGCCATTTTGAGGTTTGCAACTAAACTGTAAAACAAAAAGGTGCAGAAGTCCCTACGACCGGGTTACTGAAGAGTAACTAGGTACAGTAAGGATCACACGTGGATCGTAATAGAGGTTCACCTGGCGTGTTAAAAGGTTAACAATTTGTGTTTTCACAGGTTCAATGTAAAAATGCAAGTTGGACCCTGGTATGGTAGATGGTGGTCCATGCGAGCGCTGCCGAGCGGATGACAGGCTGCGTGCGGCCCAGTTTATGGTGGTATGGCAGGACGAATGGTGGCCTGATACCTGCACTGCATTCTTCGAGTGGCGAGTTGACGGTAATATTGACAACATTTACTATGACAGGTTCTTGTATGGGTAACCACCACGTGACCACTTTGTTATTTTGCGAGCGTTTCGTGCTTCGGAAGGCACATTAAGCCGTTGGTCCCGGTTGCCAGTAAAATGGCAGTCATTAAGCAAAGTCGAAGGCTTTCATGGGCGGCTTAAAATTTTTCAACAGTGGGCAGTCACAACCTGCGCCTGTCCATATCAGCACGGCAATACGACTCAGCACAGCACCTATTACGTGGTACAACATCTATAGGTGAAATGTGGGCATATAATGTGCTTCTGCCTACCCCTTAGAAGATAAAAGGCGTGACCGTATGTATGTATGAGTTGTCGGTGTTGACTTAAGTGGCGTGTGCCTGACGGGTGCGTGTCATGTGAACGCAGCCAGTGTTGGTGAAGGAACAGAATACGGGATGTTCCATGCTGACATGCTGGGTGCCAGTGTTCTGTATGGGTACAACTTTTGTACATAATTATGGGTACTAGTTTTATGTATAAGTGTTAGTTTCGTATATAGGACGGACTGCGGGACGTTCTTATTGGCAGACTGTGGGATGCCAACTCCATGTAGAGGACGGACTGCGGGACGTTCCTTTTGGCAAATAAACTGCGGGATATTTGCCCTACGTGGTAGTGTAAAGATGAATGTCGGTGTACAGGACGGACTGCGGGACGTTCCTATTGGTATGCCTGTGGGATGCCAATTCCCATGTAGTTAGAGGACGGACTGCGGGACGTTCCTTTTTCGGCAAACAGACCGTGGGATGTTTGCCCTACAATGAATTGGTAGAGTGATGATGAATGGTAAATACTTGAATCCAAGTGTGAATGAATCATAAACCTCGTATGAATCAGAAATCCTCATATAGCTTGGCTTTTAATGTGCGAACGTAATCACATTAAATGAATGTGGTGATGTGTGATAAGCTGTGTGCTATTTATCTTAGCTAATGTATTTTGGACTGTACGTTAGAAGGCCTTGAAAGGTTGATGGATACAACAATTAGGTCTTTGTGTTACATTGACACATAGTAATGACATGTTATTTCTTATTGATTTTAGAAGCCGCCTCGATGGAAGCATCGCAGCTCCTGCCGATGAGCGTGTTCAATCCCGAAGCTAGTCCATCTGTACCGATGACTGTTGAGGTTCAGACATCTTGTATGCAGTCGAGGACGATGCATGGTCAGGAGAGGCCGTGTAGAAGTCGACTTGTCTATGACTAGATTTCCAATATAAAAAGGCGCGCAATGTAGTGGACGCTCTCTTTTCGACGGTCGACCGCTGCAGAGTAAAGAACTACACACCCTGGTGATCAGTGTGATCCATGTGATATCAGTGTCGTCGTGATTGTAAGAATGTTCTAAGTTATTTACTGATTAGCTACTTGTGTAATGATTACGTTCAGGGTGTAGTAAATTTGTTAAATAAAGTGATAGAAATCTGCTTTGTTGGTCTCCGTGTATATATATATATATATATATATATATATATATATATATATATATATACAGGGGCCCTTATCCTCGGAGGTGTAGGCAGCTGCAGTTGTTATTCTAGTTGTCGTGTTGAAAATGGACAGGCGCTGGTTTTGGCGACCATCTATTGAAATTTTTCAAGCCGCCTTTGACTTGAATTAACGCATATCATGTTATTTGACAACCGGGACATTAGCTTAACGTGCCTTCGGAAGCACGGAAACATTTGCAAATCAAATATCACAAAGTGGTCATCACCCATCCAAGAACATGTCATTGCAAAAGTTGCTTACAGTAATGATTGTTAACACTACTTATGCACCCTGAGTGAGTCAGTGGGGCAATACTAAATATTATTCTTTACTTAAAAATAAAAAGAATAGCAGGATATTCGTGATGTAACTGGGACTATACTTGGATCATTATACACAATAAAATTCCTCATGCATTATTAACGTGAATCAAGAACAACAGTTGTGTTCATGCAAAAAACATCGGTTAAGCAATTAATAAAATTAATTATCAGTTAGATATTTGTAGTAACATTGTAGATAACGTTCGTCATAATGGACTTTGAGTAACCTTGTCACTATTAAAAGGTTATTTATTTGTTTCTTTTTTTGGTGGTTGTCATCCTATTTTGAAATATTTTTAACCGAGTTTAAGCGCTCGTGGCCCCGCGGACTCAGTGTTCTGTAAACGATCGCTGCAGTAAGCAACTTTCACTATGGCTGGTCCATGGATAGGTGACCATCCATGTGATCAGTTTGTGACATTTATTTGAGCGTTTCCGTGCTTCGGAAGGCACGTTAAGCCGTAGGTCCCGGTTGCCAGTAAAATGGCAGTCGTTAAGCTAAGTTGAAGGCTTTATTTCAACAGCAGGCAGTCACAACCTGCGCCTGTCCATTTAAATACGGCTCACCACCTATTACTTGGGACAAATTATACAAAGGTGAAATGTGGGCATATAATATGCCTCTGCCTACCCCTTCGGGGATAAAGGCGTGACCATATGTATGTATGTATGTCATTATTAGCAATAGCATTTATATTCAAATATATACTAGCTGACCCTCGCAACTTCGTTTACGTCATATAAGGTCTATGAAAGGAGAGGTATTTCTTCATCAGACTCATCAAGCAGCATGTGAAACTGCCCTGTTTGCTTATTCAAAAAAGAGCTTAAGATTAAGTCTATTCTAAAACAATTCAGACTGAATTGTTTTACAATAGCCTTAATTTATTAAGCTCTTTTATGATTAAGCTAACACGCCAGTTTAGATTTATCCTCACATTCAAATGTCTCTAATTCCTGAACAACAAAATCCTTAAAAGCCTACGTCGCCCCAAGACGTATAATAAGGTAGAAAATTTGGTTGGTTCCGAGTAGGTTTCGGTGGCTAAGTGGTTAATGCGTCGGCACGGTTCGCCGAAGACGCAGGTTCTAATCCTGCTCGAAACCAATTCTTTTTCCATATTCAAAATTTAGGATCAGTTAGTATACTAATTGTTTTTCAAAAAAGAATCTTAATGTTCGGGCTGGTTTCATCATAAATCGAATGAATATAGGGGCAATTCTATACATTTGTCGGAAAACAAAGAAAACGAAAAAAAAAATGATTAAATGGATGGTTGCTTTATTGGGTTCATATCAATTTCGATAAATTCATAAAATGCTGTTTACGTCCAGAGATGTTCTTGCTTGCGTTATCTGAAATCAAAAAATATAAACGTTATTCTCACAAAGAGAATTGCTGATGTTCTTTCACATGTCATAAGTACAACAAATGTTGGATCCAACACCTAGATGCTGTAAATCTCATGTTCACAGCCATAGACATATAACACGTTATAATTTCACGTTCACAGCAAAGACTGCATTCACTTTCCCCTGCGGACAACACGATGACACACAGACAGAGGGCAGCAGTGACCCACAATCATGTTCACATCAACAAACACAGGGTAGCAGTGAACCACATGTTCACATCAACAGACACAGGGTAGCAGCGAATCGCATGTTCATTTATCAAATGCACTCACCTCGACCTGTGTCAGCACATAAGACACAGGCCGGATGAATCACAAGCTCTCCCTCCCTGTGGACATCATGACGACACACAGGCACAGGGTGAATCGCAGATATGATCAAATAATAGTTTACTAATGTATTACACGGGTGAGTAATAACATAATAATACAAAAGGAACACCAGCCTTCGTAGACGCGCTATCAGACTTCGCACACGCGGTACCAACGAACGATTCGTGTCGCTAACAGGATAAAGTTGACCGTACACATAAACCTTGCGTCTTGATATCATATTAGACCAGCTTATTACGTTGTTCGACTTTAACTAAGACGTGCAAAGAAAATTATCCATTTGACATTAGAAACGGAATCATATTCAAATTTAGATAAAAAAAACAAATAGACCGACGCGATATTACCATGGAGTATGTACCTCCAGTAGAAATCTCCTTGGAGTATAACTTCAGAACTTCGCAAGATCATCAGATCGTCGCGACAACATTCGTGCCGTGTAACTTTCTAAAAAGTGCCGGCAGATGGTGCCTACGTCGCCCCAAAACATATAATAAAGTGGAAAATTTGGTTGGTTCCTAGTAGGTTTCGGTGGCGGAATGGTTAACGCGTCGGCACGGTTCGCCGAAGACGCAGGTTCAAATCCTGCTCGAAACCAATTCTTTTTCCATATTTAAAATTTATGATCAGTTAGCATAGGTACTAATTGCTTTTCAAAAAATAATCATAAAATCCTTAACATTGAAACTTGTGTGAAACAATTCTTAAAGTACTCCCTTTAATTCTACTTCATGTTTGGCTCTATTTTTATTATTAACTAGCTGACCCTCGCAACTTCGTTTACGCCACATAAGGTGTATGAAAGGACAGGTATTTTTTCAACAGACTCAAGGTAGCGTATGAAACTGCCCTGTTTGCTTAATCACAAAAGAGCTTAAAGATTAAGTCCATTCTAAAACAGAACAGCCTTAATCATTAAGCTCTTCTATGATTAAGCCAACACGCCAGTTTAGATTTACCCTCACATTCAAAGAAACCCTTGAATTCGAAAAGTTGAGATGCCTCTAATTTCTGAACTACGAAACTCTCCATAATGAAACTTGTGTGGAACAATGTTAAAAACATTCCCTTTCTGACACTAAAAAAATATTTGAAATCGGACCACGCGGTGAGAACTTACAGCTGAAAAACCATTTTATCTTTCATCCCTTCTCCCGCAGGAACCAAGCAAAATATCGGCATCATCCATCCAAGAACCTTCCTCGGACTATAAGCTCGGAATGTACCAAGTATCATTCAAATCGGTTCAGTAGTTTCGGCGTGATACTTATTCGGGATACAGACAGACAGACAGACATGAAAATTTTAAATTACATATTCGGCTTCAGAATCGATTATAGAACGCCCTACAATTGAAATTTTCCAAATATCTTCCATGTACAGACTCTCGACCCTCAACAGTTTTATTATAAGTATAGATTTCATTAATTAGTTGAATGGAGATCTCTTGAATTTATTTCAGTATAGACCTTAAAGCCCTGGTCAGTTGGTGACTAAGTTGATTATCGCCCATAGCTTTAGCAATCCGTAGTCGTTTGATAAGTTCCCTCTTTTTTTGCCTCATTTTGATTTTAAAAGTGTTTATTCTATTTTTCCGAGCGTACTTTGAATGTAGTGGATAATGCTCGTGCAGATTTGTATGGATAGTATCCTGAAAAGGTTCCACTTGCTGGTTTAGGTCCTGTTTTTTCCGGGGTGTTCTAGCAGGATGGCCAGATTTTGATCGTGGGCTTTCCAGGTGCTTTGCTTTAGAGAGGGAATTCTAAGACGGGCCCGGATGTTAATGGGCTCCTGGTTTAATTCACCGTCTGGCTTACCATGGGATATATGAGTTTCAACTCTATACGTGGCAATATCTGAAGAACTTACAGACATATCAGGATCTGGTCGAGTAAAGAAATACCAGTGGCCTTCGGAGAAGCCAGTTTTGTGCTCATTCCTAAGAAAGAAATTGTTACCAGTTCAAAAGACGCCAGACCGATAGCGTTAACCAACACAATATCAAAAAAATTTTTCTTCAATTTAAAATGACTGATTTTATGATCAGCAATAAGTACTTTAGACCAAATCACTAGAAAGGGTTTCTGCCCGGAATTTCAAGATGTCTGGAACATAATTCTCTGCTGGCGGAAAGTCTAAAAGATGCCAGATTAAATGAAAGGCAATTAACAGTTTGTTGGATAGATTTGGAAAACGCTTTTGGCTCAGTACAACATGAACTAATGTTGTTTGCATTAAAATGTGGTATAACTTTCTATTGACCAATTAAAATTTGTAATCAATACAAAAGAAGGACATACGCAACCCTTAAAGTATAGAGTAGGTTTGTTCCAGGGTTGCTGTTTATCACCAATAGTTTTCAATATAGTAATAAATATTTTAATAGAAATATATAGAGTCCATCCTGGCGTTTGCAGACGACCTCGCAATCCTGACTCGCAGCCCAAAGCAGTGCCAAGACCTACTGCGTAAAGTGAAAATGAGGACAAAACCTGGCAAATGCTACTGTCCATATCTGGGTAGGCGGGGTACTAAGTTTACGTCGAATGACCCCGGTGTTGCTATAGGCGGGGAATAAGTTCCATTATATCTGAAACCGTGCCTTTCAAATTTCTTGGCAGAAAGATAGATAACAGAGGTTGTACTCCAGCTTTAGATGACATAATTGAAAGTTTCATTGTTGACATAAAAAACCGGCCAAGTGCGAGTTGGACTCGCCCATGAAGGGTTTCGTAGCAGCAAGTAACATAATATAAAAGTTCTTATAGTCTGTTGTAACTTTGATTGATGTACACGTTCGCAGTGGTAGTGATTTTTCTCTAACCGAAAATTGCAGTTTATGACGTATTAAAAAAATACTACTAGCTCTATCTCGTTCAAACCAATTTTCGTTGGTAGTTTTTATGGCAATGTACATCATATATTCTTTTTAGACTTATCATTTTCTTAGTTTAGAAGTTAGAGGGGGGGGGGGGGGGGAACACATTTTTCCACTTTGGAAGTAAACTCTTGCGCAAACTATTCACTTTAGAAAAAAATGATATTAGAAACCTTAATAGCATTTTTAAAGACCTATCTACAGATAACCCACATGTATGGTTTTAATGAAAAAAAAAATTTGAGTTTCAGTTCTGAGAATGGGGACCCCCAAAATTTACTGCTCTTTTTCTGGTTTTATATAAGAATCTTAATGCGGTTCACAGAAAACATCTAGTTACCAAGTTTTAATAGCATAGGCCTTATAGTTTCGGAGAAAAGTGGCCGTGACACACGGACGGACAGACACACAGACAGACAGACATGACGAATCTATAAGGGTTCCGTTTTTGCCATTTGGCTACGAAATCCTAAAAAGGTAGACCAACAACCAATAGGTAACGTCAAGAAAGCATGGATATACGACAACTATTTAACATCACGTCTACACTGGCAGTTTCTTGTGTACGATATGAGCCAAAAACTTCTCAGAAAATTGAATGGGAATGTTACGAAGACGTTGAAGTCGTGGCTAGGGTTAGCTCAATCGGCCGACCCGTCGGCATTATACAGAGCCTCTAATAACTTCGGAATGACGTTTAAGAAGCCGTAAGAACTCTATAAACATCTAAGAGTTACTAAAATGCACGTCTTGCAAAATCAAGAGCCAAATCTTTCAAACTCTTCAAAAGGATAAAAATATAGCAGAACTTGAGTCGCGCCTCCAATTCCACAAGAAATTCATGGTGGGTTCGCAGACTGGTAGAGTGGGGTTGGGTAGTATCCGGAGACAAACAGATAAAGACATTACAAAATCTTTTCTGGAGCAGGATGTGAGCGAACTCTCATAGCTCGCCTTTGCACCAAGTCAAATGGATGTAGCTGATATTCAGGTGCCCATAGGTGACAGCAGTACTCCATGTGCGGCCGCACCTGCGACTTATAGAGAAGCAGTGTTTGAGCCGCAGTAAAGTACCACTGCGCTCTGCTGAGCATTCCGAGCTTCTTGGACGCCAACTTGGCCTTGTCCTCCAGATGACTGCGACACTGAACGGCACTGGAGATGTCAACACCAAGGATCGCTATACTATCAGAAATGGTGAGAGATGTGTCCTGAAATTGCTACAGTAATTGGAGTTTTCTTAGCGGTAAAAACACGCTTTCGTCTTGGAAGGGTTGAACTGGACAAGATTTTGTCAAGATGTTTGTGTGTGAGAGATACCGGGTCCTCTCTTATACAACAAACGTGATTTTTTGGCATTTTATTTTATATTACTAACGGCAACTACTAGACGCTTGTAAACTTCACAGAATATCGAGCTGTATATTTTCAATAAGTATAAATAATTTTATTTAAATAAAATGGACATTTAAGGGGGCTCTTATACATCAAACGTGATTTTTTGTATTTTTTAGAAACGGAACCTCCAACTCGCACTTGGCCGGTTTTTTTTGCTTATATGGGCAACAGCATTTTTTTCCGTATTTAAGTCATGTTGTGTCATGTGTTCGTAGTTTCATCAAGTAATTACGTTTCAGATTTGTCCTCATTTTTCCAAATATCCCTTATCCTAGAACAGATTTTTAGGGTTCCGTACCCAAAGGGGCGCGTCCCTAAAATGCACAAAAAGACATTTAAGATTTTGGAAATATTCAAGAACTCACTTCATTAAATGAAACTAAAATGGAACCTTAATTTCTTATTAGATGAGACTACATTAGCACCGTGTGCTATTCAGAAAATAATAATTATTTTGCGAAAAAACCTTTGAAAATCATTGAAATTTACAATTTGATTATTCCTGCTATTTCGATGATTTTTAATAATTTTGAGAGGTGTTTTTTCTAATGTAAATAATTATTTTTCGTATAGCACACGGTGTTAATGTAGTCGCATCTATAGAGAATTTAGGGTTCCATTTTAGTGTCATTTAATGAAGTGAGTTCTTGAATATTTCCCAAATCCTAAGTGCATTTTTTGCGGACGCGCCCCTTAATTCGGACCCAGAGGTTGTGGTTTTTTTTGGTTATATTTCTGCAAATGTCAAATTTAGATGTCGAACATAAAACAAATAAGTCTATATAATTGTTATATTTTTTTATTGTAAGTAAAAAATAGACTACTGCTGTCTCATTGAGGTGCATGACCCCAGCAAGGTTAAGCAAGTAAAAAAATGTTATTTATTTTTCCTTCTAAAATAATTATGTAAGTAAAAACATATTATTAAAATTCATGTTTATATAATTATAACGGATCTATAAATTTTAACAAATAAACTTGTTATATTAACATTAGATAGAATCTTAAACATCTATAATATATTTTATATTCAATAGTTACATATTATAAGCATTATCAATTAAAAATATTGAGTCTGATTGTTTACAGAACACTGAGTCAGCGCTCAGTGTACCGTAAACAATCAGTGCAGTAAGCAAAATTTGCTATGGCCGGTCCTTCGATGGGTGATCACCACTTGACGTGTGACAATAATTTGATTGCGTTTCTTCAGCGTGCTTTGGAGAACATGTTAAGCATTCAGTTCTGGTTGTCAGTAACATAGTAACGTGACAGTCGTTAAGCCAAGTGTAAAGCTTTATGGGCGACTTCAAACTTTTCTACAGTGATTCGTCACAACCTGCGGCTATCATCATAACGGCCAAAATAAAAATAAATCGAAGTTACTTGTTTTTAGGGTTCCGTAGCCGAATGGCAAAAAACGAAACCCTTATAGATTCGTCATGTCTGTCTGTCTGTCTGTCTGTCCGTCCGTGTGTCACAGCCATTGTTCTCCGAAACTATAAGACCTGTGCCATTGAAACTTGGTAAGTAGATGTATTCTGTGAACTGCATAAAGATTTTTATATAAAACTAGAAAAAAAGCAGTAAATTTTGGGGGTCCCCATACTCAGAACTGAAACTGAAAAATTTTTTTTTCATCAAACCCATACGCGTGGGATATCTATAGATAGGTCTTTAAAAATGCTATTGAGGTTTCCAAAGTGGAAAAATGTGTGTCCCCCCCTCTCTAACTTCTAAACTAAGAGAATGATAAATCTAAAAAAAATATATAATGTACATTGCCATAAAAACAACCAACGAAAATTGGTTTGAACAAGATCGAGTAGGTAGTTTTTTGTTAATACGTCATAAACCGCAATTTTCGCCTGTAAAAATCACTACCACTGCGAACGTGTTAAAACATCAATCAAAGTTACAACGAACTACAAAAACTTTTATATTATGTTACTTGCTGCTAAGGAACCCTTCATGGGCGAGTCCAGCTCGCACTTGGCCGGTTTTTGTTTTATGAACCGACTTAAAAACACGGAGGAGGTTCTCAACTCGACTGTATTTTTTTATGATTGCTACCTCTTACCTTTCGATTAGGTGAACCGATTTCAAGATTCTTTTTATTTTCAAGAAAATCTAGTACTTCTCGTGTTTTCCCATGTCAATTTTGTCTAGCTCTTACAATGAGAATACCATATAGGTACTAAATTTGCATATATTTGTGCGCGAAAATGGAGGCCATCATGTCTCAAAGCAAGCTTCTTATGAAACCTGCTTATTATGAATATCAGACCAGGGATATCAATACTTATACTTTTTAATTACTTAATATCACGCCAATCGATTTCAATGAGTCTTTTTTTATTTCAAAAAATATGTACTTTAAACCATTATAATTTAAAGAAGGCCTAGAATTGATCTAATGATGGAGTCAAAAAACAATCGAGAGAACTTTTCAACGACTTACAGCCAAACGGGCTTGATTTGTATTGATGTAAACTTTACACCTAGATAGATTTATTAGGTCAACCTATCGCTTAAAAATTGTAAAACATAAAAAACCGGTCAAGAGCGAGTCCGACTCGCGCACGGAGGGTTCTGTATCAAAAAACGCCAAAAAATCACGTTTGTTGTATGTGGGCCCCCTTAAATGTCTTATTTATATTTGATGAAAATACACAGCTTGATATTCTGTGAGTATTACAAGCGTCTACTTGTTGCCCTTATTTATAAATATTATTATTCCTTTGTTTTAAGTATTTGTTATTATAACGGCAACAGAAACACATTTTTGTGAAAATTTCAGCTCTCTAGCCATCACCGTTCCTGAGATACACCCTCGTGACGAACATACAGACAGACTGACGGACGGCGAAGTCTCGTGAATAGGGTCCCGTTTTTTACCCATTGGGTACGGGACCCTATGTTCTGGATATTTGGAAAAAATGAAAAACTATCTGAAACGTAATTACTTGATGAAACTACGAACACATGACACAACATGACTAGAATACGGAAAAAATTGCTGCTGTCCAAATACGCGAAAAACGCCGGCCAAGTGCGAGTCGGACATTCCGTTTCTAAAAGCACACAGCTCGATGTTCTGTGAGGTTTACAAGCGTCTAGTAGTTGGTTTAAATATATAAAAATAAAATGCCAAAAAAATCACGTTTGTTGTATAGGTGAGGACCCGGTATCTCTCACACACAAACATCTTGACAAAAGCTTGTCCAGTTCAACCCTTCCAAGACGCAAGCGTGTTTTTTCACCGCTAAGAAAACTCCAATTACTGTAGCGCCGCAATTTCAGGGCACATCTCTCACCATCTCTGATAGTATAGCGATCCTTGGTCGTGCCACCAGTGTACATCTCCAGTGCCGTTCAGTGTCGCAGTCATCTGGAGGACAAGGCCAAGTTGGCGTCCAAGAAGCTCAGAGTGCTCAGCAGAGCGCAGTAGTACTTTACTGCGGCTCAAACACTGCTCCTCTATAAGTCGCAGGTGCGGCCGCACATGGAGTACCTACTGCTGTCACCTATGGGCGGGGGCACCTGATTATCAGCTACGTCCATTTGACTCGGTGCAAAGGCGAGCTATGAGAGTTGTCAACGATCCTATGCTTATGGGTGGTGTGGAACCTCTTTGCGATAGGAGTGACTTTGCCTCCTTATGCGTGTTTTACCGCCTGTACAACGGCTTGTGCTCTGACAATTATTGTTCGATATGATGCCTACGGCTACATTCTATCATCGCACTGCTCGCCACAGACAGGGTGTTCATCCTCACACGTTGCGTCCGGGGCGCTCGAGCATGGTTAGATCCGGTAGGGGATTTCTACCGCGCACGCTTAGGTAGTAGAATCATCTCCCTGCCTCGGTTTTCCCAAACGCCAACAGAATGGGGTTCTTCAAAAGGGGTCTTAAAGGGGTTTTTAAAAGGTCGGCAGCGCGAGTGTGGCGCCTCGGTGTTGCAAGCGTCCATAGGCTGCGGTGACCACCGGTACATCTGGTGGGCCGTATGCTTGTCTGCCACCTTAGTAGTATAAATAAAAAAAAAAGGAGCCCCTCTTAAGTATTATTATTTTTCTGTTTTAGTAGGTATTTATTGTTATAGCGGCAACCTTTCATGATATACAACCTAGTGATGGTCAGACAGATTCCTTTTGTTTTTTTTTTACCATTTGGGTACGGAACCCTAATGAACACAAAAATAAACCAACTTCAAACAAAAAACTAAAAAATAACTTTACATAGCATAGAGTACTAATTTTGTTTAATATAAAGTACTAGCTAACCCGACAGATGTTGTCCTGCCATAACTATGAATATGGAGGGGTGCTAGGTCAGGAAACCTCCTCGTGAGCTTGGCCCGGTTTCCTATGATTTCGGGCTATAATATATGCCCGGGGGGATGGGCAACTGGACTAAGAGGTGCACCCTGGAACATCGGCTAATGGGTGCGGCGTTCAATCCCCGTTAGTTGTTAGCGAGGTAAGTTCTCGGTTGCGGCCGGTTAGCGCGAGTTTGCTGTGCGGCAGCGCGCGGCAGTCCCGCCTGTGCGGCTGTTTCCACCTACACGGCAGTCCACCTGTGCGGCAGTTATGACTGCGCGGTAGTTTGCCAGAGGCTGCTGCGTGTGTGCGGCTGTTTCCGCATGTATCAGGGACCGGTGAGTCCCACACACCGTCCCAGCTCCCCCCCCCCAGCTGGGATGATGGTGCCTAAATGTATTTCTCGCGTCAACAAAAAAAACTATGAATTTGGAAATCGGTATTCCGAGTTTTGAGTTCCCGGTCCCATGTTCCCGTTCCTGGTTTCCTGATCCTTGCTTCCGATTTCGGGTTCTGAGTTCCCGGTTCATGGTTTTCAATTCCCCGTACGTCTTTCTGTTCCTGGTTTCCATTTTGGTGCTTCGAGTTCCAATAACCGATCCAAAAAAGCCAAATCTTTGAACAGTTAAAGCCAGTTACCGTTATTGCAAATTTTGTAATTTTCCATGCATTCCATTCTTAATTTTTTCTTCTATTAGAACCTTTTCCTGACAATACCTAACACACCACAAAAGAATTTGCAAAATCGGTCCAGCCGTTCACGCGTGATGGCGTGACCAAGGGAAATAGGGCTCATTTTTATAAATATAGATTTTGATTAACCAGAAATGATAAAATAACTATTTTAACATATTAATGTCAGTGCCAAGTAGGTATATGCTCAACAAAGGTACTGATTTTAATATTATATACATACACTAGTTGACCAACGCAAATTGGTTTACGTTATAACATAGATACCGACTGCAGCGCCATCTGCCGGACTGATTTGTGAATCTAAACTATCCAGAGCGCCACTTATGCATATGTTACGGCTAATACCCGAAGTGCTACGCTTTGCTCCCGCCTTAGCCTTCTAACCTAACCTATCCGAGTCGAGGTGTTAACCATAATAAGCGCGACGCGTCTCGCGTGTGCCAGGCGCCTGTTACTTGTTTTAACTTATTTGCATCTAGTTTTATCCAACAGGGAATGGCCGAACCTAGTTGTAGCCGGCATGATGAAGGCTAGACCTAGTTTTACCCGAAAACAATCGGCTCGTACTAGGTTTAACCAAGAGTAAGTGGCTGCACCTAGTTCTAACCGGCTAAAACTAGGTGCAGCCGCACTTCGGGTATTAGCCGTAACACATACATAAAATATCATTCAAGTCTGTCCAGCCGTTCAGGAGGAGTTCACTGACATATACACGTACAGTTTAATTAATATATAAAGATATACATCACGCCTGTTTCCCAACGGGTTAGGCAGAGACTTTCCAGTTGCTACGATCCTGACATATCACTTTCGCTTCTTCTACTTTCATAAGTGCTCTCCGATTAAGGGTACTCCTGACCTGGCCTTTTCTCAGAAGGTTTTCAATTTGGTCGACATAAGTACGACGCGGTAGATACCTACCAGTTTGCACATTCACTCTCACCTTATAAATCTCTTTTGTCTGTCTGTTTTCATCCATTCTCTCTATGTACAGCAGCAGCTGTTCTTGCCATTTTAGACACGTTCTGACTACCCATAAGTGAAAGGCTCCATTCACTTGATTCCCTGCCAAAACTATGCGATCAATATCATAGTCACACTTTCCATCTCTTGCAAATTTTGACCCCAAGTACACAAACCCTTTTGCCTGTTCCACCCATTGCCCCCGATAAAAATAGGGCAATTCGTCGTACATTCCTCGCTTTCAAACACGATTACTTTCGTCTTGGTTACATTTACTTTCATTGCTTTTAAGCGCATCATGCATTATCTTAACCATCAACTGCAACTCCTCCGTCAATGAAACTAAGGTCACCTGATCGTCAGCGTTTAGAAGGCATTTTGATGGTCAGCTCATAAATTTTTAAGGTTCCGTACCTAAAAAGAAAAAACGGAACCCTTATATTAAACAGTTGCAGAAAAGAACAGAAAGAGTGTGCGCATCTTTTATCTCTTGCAGTTCTTTTAAGCAACTGTCCATGTATAGGTTAAATAGACACGGTGTCGCTACACAATCTTGTCTTACACCATCTTCAATGTAAAAAAAGTCCGTGCAAGCTCCGTTGGTCTTTAAAAAAGCACTGGAGTCTTCTCAGAGATTTCAGTGCTCGTATTCAGCTCCCGTTCACTCCATACCTGGACAGTGTTGACCTATATGTAGGCATTTTCCAAGTCTACAAAGATGTAATAGACTTTTTGCGAAAACCTTTGCAGCCACGCTTCGTAAGAAAAGATCTAATCTGAGCACCCCTTCCTTTATTAAATCCTGCTTGAAAATCCCACATTTTTCCTTTCGTTTCATTCATCACTCATTTTATTAGCACTTTCGCATATAATTTGCATACGACACTGAGCAAGCTTATGCCGCGGTAGTTCTTGTACTGTTGCTGCGACCCTTTTCCATTGTACAGCGGCACTATGACAGATTTACACCATTCCTCTGGTACTCTGCCACTTTAACAGCAAAAGTTAAAAAGGCGGTAGGTACAGCTGGCATGTTACCACGCTTCACTCTTACCCGCTTTCAGCATCTCGACAGAAATCCTATTTATTCCACCAGCCTTTCCTAATTTCATACCATTCAACGCTTTCACAATTTCTTCCATACTTAAGTCGCTTTCGTTGCCAACTTCATTCCATTCCAAGACATGAGTATCCCCTTGTAAATCCTCTTTTTCAAACAAACTTTTAAAATATTTCTTCCATCTATTGAGCACACTTTAAAGCCGTTGGTAGGGCTAACGACCTTGACCATACAAAACACGCGTCCTTCAAGCTGGGAAATGTAGTATTTAATAGGTTATTTTAGTGGTAGCAAGTTAATTCTCATACATATTCAAAACTAGCTGTAGCCCGCGACTTCGTATGCAGCATTTTCTTTAGATTGTTATAACTTTTTTATTTATAAACCGATTGACATGAAACAAACACGAAATGTTAAGTGGAGCAAACCGCAACGCGATAAATAAAAAAACATTGCAATCGGTTGAGCGGTTGCTGAGATTAGCGTGCACAAACGTACAGACAAACAGACAAAAATTCTAAAAACCATTGTTTTGGGTTCTATTGCGTTCATAAAGCCCCTCTATAAACATTTTTCTTATATATATCTTCAATGTACAGACAGCGACCTGTTACGATTTTATTATATGTATTGATTGATATTGATCTAAAAAAACTAATTAATAGATGTGTGTTTTCTTCATTGGCATATTTTTTTCTTTGCATCGATAAATATTGAAGTCATAAAGTGTATTCATCTAAAAATTTGGAGCTGATTCTATGATCATTTTACACATTATGTATAATTAATATACAACTATAACAAAAGCACATTTTGACGGTATACCGTCACAATACCAGAAATAATAATGCCTTTACTTAAAATGCATGAGCCAAAATACCCGAACTCGAAATATCAATATTCATAAGGCCAAGTATGTATAATAATATAAATATTTTAAAATGCCTTACGGTCGAATAACCGAAACCCAAAAAACAATTTGCTAAATACTTACTTACATACTGTGAAAATCCCAAAACTCTAGAATCTAAGCAGGATCTTTGTGTTTTAGTAAAATCTCTCGCACAGTCGGTTGGAGTATGTCTGCTAGACCACCAAATCAGGGATGTCTATAGAATAAATTCGAGCAAAGAGCAAACTAAACCAATTGTAATGGAATTTAATAGCATTTTGTTGAAGGAAAATATATTGAGAGCGGTTAAATCCTTCAATAGCGACAAGCCAAAGGGAGAAAAACTAAACACTACTCACCTCAATATCAAGGGACCTTCTAAACCAGTGTACGTGTCGGAAACATTGACCGCTAAGACACAAAAATTGTTCTACATGGCTCGGGAGTTTGCTAAAGAGAATGGTTATGCCTTTTGCTGGACATCAAAAGGGACTATATATCTCAGAAAAGCTATCGGACAAACGCAGATACGTATTAGCTCGGAAGCGGACATGCATAAAATCAAAAACAGCATTTGACTAATTTTAGTATTCTACGTGTACTTTAACTTGTTTTATGGTTTACTTTTACTTTTACTTTTATATGAATCTTTCTTTTTTACTAATAGTAGTCTCATAATTATATTTTTATATCCCAACATGTATATTCTTAAGTTCAAGTTATGTAATAAGATACTAAACAAACAATATACTAAATACACCATTCACTCACCTAAATGCTTAAATCTACACTCACCCCCTCACTCACACTTCTTAACTACCTACCAACATATCATACTCAATCCCATAACAATCAACACTCAAAATTACACAAAACACACACCAATTCTCGTAATGGCCAAATGTACTCGAACGTCAATAAATTTATTTAAACTAATTCGATCCATTACGTGATACCTTAGAGGCCATAGATAACTTGGAGATATCCTGCTCGTATGTATGTGAGCCTGAGGAATGCTCTTCTTTTCTGGATGACAAACGCGATAGTTTTAACATAATGACGCAAAATATATGCAGCATTTCAGCAAATTTACCTAGTTTTCTGACTCTGATAACCAGAACAAAACTCTCCAATGACATTATAGTTCTGACTGAGTGTTGGCTCTCTTGCAACCCTAGTATTCCATTACTAGAAGGATATAACAGGTATCACAGTACAAATAGAATTAATCAGAACGATGGTGTTGTTGTCTATATAAGAAATAACATCTCACAGGTACAGGTTTTTGAACCACAGCTCCAAGATGCAAACTGTGTAGCAGTAGTCATTGACCGAAACACGTGTATTCTGGGAATTTACCGACCTCCTTGTTTTAAAGATGCTAATAGTTTTCTTGAATCACTTGACTCATTCTTGACAAATAACTCTTCATATAAAAATTTTATAATAATAGGTGACATAAACATAGACATTACAGAAAATTCCATACACAGGAATGCTAATGAATATTTAAATATTACAGCTAGTCATGGCCTGTTACCAGCCCATACCAGAGTCACGCATGATAAAACTTGCATCGATCATGTTATCCTAAAAACTAAGCACAAAAACACTGTATTAGTTCTGGAATCTACTATAACAGATCATAAAGCAGTTATACTATCCATGTCCAAGAGTCTGCTAAAAACTAATTTCAAAACAACCTTCCAAAAAATTGACCATATTCTTCTCGAGCAGCGCATTGCCGCTACAGATTACTCCGCAATATATCAAAATAATAACGCAAACGAAGCTTGTACTCTTTTCGTAAACTACCTGAAATCAGCTATCAGCATGACCTCTAGTAACCGCATAGTTCCCTCCCGTCTACAAATACTTAAGCCATGGATTACTCCTGGACTATTGAAATGCATGAGAAATCGTGACAGAATGCACAAAAAAATGAAAAAGAACCCCAATGATGAGATTTTAAAGATCACATTCAAAAGATACAGGAATCACTGTAATAATTTGCTCAGGAATGTCAAAAGACAATATGAAAGAGACATGCTGCTGAAAGCCAATAGTAGTCCAAAAAAACTTTGGAATGCCATTAAATCTATCACCCATACCACCAAAGAAACTATAACGGCTAAAGAATTGTTATTGATAGATAAAAGTCCTGACAGGTCAATCAATGCCATAAATAAATATTTTGTAAATGTGGGAAAAAAATTAATGGAGAATACACCCAATGCAGTTGACCCCCAAAATTGCGGAACCAAATCCTCCCCTGTAAACTCGTTTGTTTTTCTAGAAACTGATGATGCAGAAGTGGAAAGCATAATTATGAGTTTACGCTCAGATTGTGCAGTTGGTGTTGATGGCATTCCAACATATATCCTGAAACGATTCAGGGCTATTCTCATTCCACCTCTAACATATATTCTGAATCTATGTGTTAGAACTGGAGTATTCCCGGATTTATTTAAAAAAGCTCTTGTCCATCCCATACATAAGTCAGGGGACAAACGGAACCTTCAAAACTATAGACCTATTTCCGTTTTACCAGTACTTTCAAAAGTTTTAGAACGAATAATGAACAAAAGGTTAAAGGCATATTTGGAATCTAAAAATATACTATCCGATAGACAATATGGTTTCCGAAGTGCCAGGTCCACAGATGATGCGGTACATGATCTGACAAACAGTATTGTTGAATCGTTAGATAAAAGGGAGAAATGTCTGGGTATATTTCTTGATTTGGCAAAGGCCTTCGACACAGTCTCCTTATCTAAGCTATGTTTTAAATTAGAACAGCTAGGCATTCGAGGGAATCAACTAAAACTGTTTCGAAGCTATCTGTCAAATCGAGCACAGTGTACCAAAGTTGGCGAACACATAAGCTCTGAACTCCCAGTCCTGTACGGTGTCCCGCAAGGGAGTATCTTAGGGCCAACACTGTTCTTAGTATATGTAAATGAAATGTGTGACCTTCTTCTGGAGAATGGTAAAATAGTAGCTTTTGCAGATGATACGGCATTAATTTTCAGGGGGTCTACCTGGGATGACACATTTAAAGCCGCCCAACATGGGTTTAACAAAGTCACACAATGGCTAGCTAAAAATAGACTTACCTTAAACATTAGCAAAACAACCCTAATGACGTTCAAAATTAAAAATTTTTCGTCAAACAACAACAATTATAAAATAACCGTACACACTCAGCGAGGGTGCCCAGAGGTTTGCAACTGCCCAACACTCGTACAGACATCTGCTACTCGCTACTTGGGGGTCATACTCGATGACAAATTGTCGTTTCAACAGCATATAGACAGCCTATGTGGAAGAGTACGTAAATTAATATATGTATTTAAGCATTTAAGACATGTTGCTGATGCCAATGTTATGAAGATGGTCTACTACGCGCTATGCCAGTCTATACTGGGATACTGTATTTCAACTTGGGGAGGTGCAGGAAAGAGTCACCTAATTCACGTCGAAAGAGCCCAAAGAGCGGTGCTTAAGGTGTGCACATTCAAACCTTATCTTTTCCCAACAAGAAGTTTATACGAATATTGTGAAGTGCCCACAGTGCGTCAAATATTTATTCTCCAAATATTACTAAAACAACACAAACATAACTATAGTACAGGAATATCGCAACTGATAACATCTTCTCAGACACGCACAATTCGTAAATATAAGATTCCAATAACCACCACTTGCACAACATCTTTCGGAAAAAAGTTTTATTTCTTCTTAGGTCCCTACTTATATAATAAAATTAACGGTATCTTACATTTTCACGAGAAAACCAAATATGAAGCCAAAAAAATACTCACGAGCTATCTCCTAAGCCTTTCATATGAAGAAACAGAGGCTATTCTTCACCCTCCAGTATAGAATATACCTCTAACTCTCCTCTAAAACATATTGTACTCATCACACACCCACATAAACACACACACACACACACACAAACATACACAATTGTTTGTATAAACATAAATTGAGTGAGACATCAAACTATAATACATACTCGTATTGTATTTTTGTTTAACTGTACAGGGCAAACCACAATCAATATATGTACCTATGTGTATAAAACTGTGTTACTGGAAGGCAGCTGGTACTTATACCTCAGGTTTACCTTTTTAAGTACCAACAGCATTTGTAATAATATGTTAAATAGCTAAAATTATCGCCCTTGTGTTTTGATTTATTATGTTATGTTAAATTTACATCGAATAAATACATTTATTATTATTATTATTATACTTAATCCTAAAATATTCAAACACAAAAGCCTTTTTTTTAACGTGAAGTAAATCCTACATGGATGCTATGCCGGACTCCTACCAACTAATAAATAAATGGTTTAAAAACACTAGAAAAACACGCTTTTATAAATGCACGTAAAAACCAAAAATAAATTATGGATCGTTCAAGTTGCCTCTATTTCGGGGCTGAAGTGTAAACTATGTGCTTTTAATTATAATATTTGATTGTAAAAGCGTGGGGCGCTGGAACAGGAAAGACTTTCCTGCCGGAAGCTGCATGATTTCTTGCCAGATTAAGGATAAGGTCACATTTATAAAAGCGTGTTTTTCTCGTGTTTTTAAACTATTAATTTACACTGTCACGTTTTTATACATCTATTGTGGCTTTTACAACGAATTAATATTATTTTAAATTTCGGAAATGTATTAAAGATGACAGGCTTTAATTGAAATGCATAACATAGGTACTTAAAAAGTAAAGTAGCTAATCGCGCCTACGCATTTTCAACACCCACTTTTGGCAGTTTTTCGTGACACCCGCGTAATAGGAGCAAACCTATTACCGTTACGGATCTCAATTAGAAAATTAATAGGTAGGTCCTTAAAGTTTCGGCATTCCGAGATATTTAGTACATTATGTAGTAATCATGTAATAAGAATACAAACTCATATATCCCCAAGCGGGTTATCAAAGGTAATCAAAGATATCTCGTTCCCGAACAAGAACTCTACATTGTGCCACTGTTAACGTATTCCCCTCATGTATCTACTTAAATAAGTTAAAACGAAATAAAAAAGTATGAGTGGCAATCAATCTTTATTTTTTAATCATTCATTTATTAACTACTAGCGGACGTCACGCGGTTTCACCCACGTAGTTCCCGTTTTCGTGGGAATACGGGAATAAAATATAGCCATTTTCATCGCAAAGAGTGTAGCTTCCCAACAGTGAAAGAATTTTTAAAATCGGTCCAGTAGTACCGGAGCCTATTCGTTACAAAAAAACAAGTCTTTCCTCTTTACAACATTAAAGTATAGATGCGCTATTTAATGAACCGGTGTAGCCTAATATTATTATAATAATAAAATACCCAGTAGGTTACAGCGGTAAAACAAATACTATAACCTACTGGTTAGTACGAGTAGGTTATGGTTTTTATTTTGTTTTCTATAATCAAAGTGTACCTACACACAAAGTTGTATAATTGTTACTTACATTTCATCACAGTGACACATTGTATTCTATTTTTGGTTTTGTAATTTAAGGAGAATTGACAACTAATTTTAATTTTAATTCTGATATAATAATTATATGTATTTTAAATTTAGACATTGTACGGTAAGGTGTACTGGATTATGGTATTTTGAATATTAAGTTATTTCAAATTCGGGTATTTTGGGCTAATGCATTTTAAGTACAGGCATTCTCATTTCTGGTATTTTAATCGCTTCGGCCGCCTAGGAAACCGGAGTTTGGTAACTGGTTTCCATTATGGACTTTTTAATACGTCTACGTAACTGGTTACCATGAAGGATTTTTTAATACTGCTATGTAACTTGTTGCCAAGGAGTACTTATATGTAACTTAGGTCTTCTACGAATCTGACGACAAAAGGAGAAAGAGTTAAAAGGTACTTACTTTCTTTTGTCATTAAAACGGTTAAATTGAAAACAATAAGGTAAATTATGACGATCAGGAGGCCGATAGTCTTGGACGAAGACAAGTCTGCGGTAGCTAGACTGCGGAACTCGGGTGTGGTATCGGAACATAGTTCTATCACGTTTCCTCCCCGCCGCGCCGCCTCTTTCACGAACATGACCTACTCGCAGAAAGACGCAGAGGCTGTTACGAACAACTTGCATGCAGTCAGTTTGATATTGGCGAAAAAGGGGAGATGCTGTTTGCTGTTCAGGTTCCGGTCCAGAAGAGTAGAGATGGGTATACAGCAGGATGTCTATCTTTGATTTGTGAATTATTAAAAGGCTTTCGATCGACTGTTGCATGGTCAACTAGTAGATTTACTGAAGGATATTGACTTCGACTGTGACTTCGACGATAGAGATCGCCATTAGGTATATCCGAAGCGTATACTGGAATCAGGAAGTCAGAGTAGAAGGAGAAGAAACCAATGCTGTTTCTGTACAAAAAGGTATGAGACTGCATTCTGTCACTGGTTCCCTTTTATTTGTATTTGGAAGCTTTACCTAATAACAGAAGTTTCACATGATCTCGATTGCCTAGTAAAGATAAACAGCCATGCCATTAACAATTTCCGCTATGCCACAGTTTGGATAGCATGTACAGTGACCGAATTGCAACCAACAGTCAAGAGACTAAATCATGCAGTCAAAGGTTTGGTCTGAAGATAAAGACTAAATCAATATCAATTCAATACATATAATAAAATCGTAACTGTCTGCTTGTCTGTACGTTTGTGCACACTAATCTCAGCAACCGCTCAACTGATTACAATGTGGTTTTCTTTAATGCGTTGCGGTTTGCTCCACTTAACATTTAGTGTTTGTTTCATGTCCATCGGTTCATAAATAAAAACGTTATATCAATCTAAAGCATCACATCATATAAATGCAGCGTACGAAATCGCAGGCAACAGCTAGTATATAATTATATCTGGGAAAGATGATATTAATCTACTTTAATATCTTCTTTACAACTTGCAGAAGCTGTGAATTATAGAACATAAAACAAAAATTAAAAATAAATTAAAACCAGCAGCAATTAGTGAACGAGTGGGCCGATTTCTATGGTTTCGTACCCGTGGGGTAAAAACGGAATCCTACCCTATTACTGAGACTCTGCCGTCCCTCTGTCTGTACATCTGTCTGCCGCCAGGCTGTATCTCATGAATCGTACAAGCTAGACGGTTGTAAAGTTCACGGATGATGCATTTCTGTTGCCGCTATACTTAATAACTATTTCATGAAAACCAGTTATGTAGACGTACTAAAATCTCCTTCATGGTTACCAGTTACGTAGTATTAAATAAGCCTTCATGGTAACCCGTTACGTAGACGTATTAAAAAATCCTTAATGGAAACCAGTTACCAAACTCCAGTTTCCTAGGCGGCCGATGCGATTTTAATATATAACTTACTTTGACACATATCTTGTAGATTAAAAATCAATCAACTTTCCGTCAACAACAAATGTCCGTCTCCATTTGCCAACAAAAAATATTTTATTTGCACCTCTTTTTCGTTCTAAAGTAGGCCCCATATTCATTTCTGACTAATCAAAATACTTATCAGTAGTACGCTTATCTCCAATGTGCTGGTTATAGACCTGCCCCGTCAATTTCCATAGTCAAGTATCCACATGTGGTGTAAGGGGCCCATCAAAATTCAGGGGCCACTACCACCTCGAGACGGTACAAGCAGCTGTCATGTTTGTGAAAAAAACACAATTCCACATGTACGTTATTACTAAATTATTACCAAAGCTTTATCATCGAGTTGATTCTGAGATTCTGAGTAAATTCGAGATAAAGCTTGGTCCAGCGCGTTTGTTAGGGCAGATGTTTGCCGTCGGCTGTTACTTTTCTTGGAGATTCCCTCCTACTCTATCCTAGTGCTGTAATTTTTGAACGCTAATCTGGTACGACTCAATACTTAGACTACCACCAACTTGAGCAGTTGAGGTCCCTTTAGAAGTCTAGACCGACCATGCGGGGGCGTGCCACCCACGCATTCGCTCTCTCCCATGGTCGGACCTATAAGATAAGTGGGATCATGAGCATATCGAACAGGTAAGATCAAGTGCTCGTTTTGCTAGACGTATTGTTCAACATATAAGATGGCATATCGTGCCTGGGTCAGGGCCCGGGTGGTAACAGTTCAAACGTGGTTTACCTCAAAGCAGTATGCAAAAGAGCGTATCCACACACTGTCATCACTCACCTACATCACATTTTGTGACTGTATTATGTTTAGAAAATGTCGTATTTTGCTAATGCGATTTTATAATATTATGGTATTTTGAGAACGTAATAATTTTGATACTAGCGAAGTCTCACACAATTTTACCTAGGTCCACACAACTTCAGTGTTTTGTCGTCGTTCTTTCTATATGTAATAAGAGCCTAGAGCGTTAATAATACATCTATATACATTCTAGTCAATAATTAGTTATTAATACCAGGTAACAATGATTCGATAGGTATTGAGTAGATTCGACCCAAGACCGGTCGTCCGCTTGTTACGACGAGCGATTGAAGACCTTGTAATTATTAATCTTTACGTTAACTCGATATATAGCAGTTACACGCCGGCACACGTACAGTTGTATTAATTTCTCAAATAGATAAACATACAGTTTCATAGAAAATGAACACAGAAGTGACGTTTAGCAGTGTTTTATTATGTTTCGTAATACTTTTCTGTCATGCAGGATATGGGAAAATAGCTCGTGAGTTTCTAACCATTTCTCTTATTTATCTATAGGTACTAATAATATACAGAGGAACAATTTGATGCATTGAATACGCGCCAAAACTACTGATCTGATTTTAAAAAATCCTTCACTGTTGGAAATATACACTATCTGCGGGTGCCATAGGCTATATTATATTCCCGAATTCCCACAAGAACAGGAACTAAGCGAGTGAAACCGTGTGATATCGACTATTTTGGAAAATTTGTCTGGTGTGCTGATAACATGTCATGTTCCCATCAACATGCCCTTCAATTCTTTAGACATAAAAAAATGTAGCGGGTTTGATTTCCACCCTGAACAGGATGTGATAGGAGTGGTCTAAATGTAATTTAGACTAGATGGCGCTGTTTCTTATTCAATTTTTTTACTTATAAAACAGAACAGTATTTAAAATAAACTATCAATAAATATAATAATAACAACATGTATTTGTGAAGCTGTCCTTAACAAGTCACTCAAATATAATAAGTTAATAAAAATATGACACACATTATATATTTAATATAATTAAAGTATTGCGCAAAAGGTTATAGTATGTATATTTTAACCTAGATTGAAATTAATGCACAAAAATTTGTAATTGTTGTCATTAAAATTGGCTAACTTTGCACGATAATTTTGACAATACGACTACAGTAGGTAAGCATTGAACCACGTCTTGCAAATTCTAAACCGATAACTTTATGCACTAAACCCAGAAACCATTCATATCATCATCATTTCTTGAGCCCCGTGTGGCGACGGGGTCCCGTGTTGTGACGGGTAAGAGTACAAAATGTCGCTACCCCTATACGTCCTGAGGGTGACGTAAGCTGCGACTAAGGGCACACTTTCACAAAAAGATCCATTACGTAGAGAAGGAAAACTCGAAATGGAACCCTGTTGTCAGTAAAATAACAATCGTTAAGCCAAAGGCTCACCGCCGTGGGACATAAAACTATAAGGTGAGTTGTGGGCGAATACTATGTCTCTGCATATCCCTTCGGGGATAAAGGCGTGATTATTATAGTATAATATTTATACAAAAATAATCACGCTATTATAATTAATTTATATGCTTACTTGAGCTATAGAGTAAGCATATAAATTATAAAGGGCCTCTACCGAGTCCTGGGACATCCTTTCGAGGGCTTACCCGGGGCTTCCAACCATAGGCTGTTGGGCGTTACGTGAGGTTTTTTAGTTGTAAAAGTCCGGCATAACATCCATGAGGATTTTCCCTCACGTTAAACAAAAAAAAGGGCCTCTACCGGCGTGACAGAAACCCGGCACACTTTTCTTAGGTACTCAAAAGGTTTTCTTAGACACTAAAAAGCATACCTTTGGATTACTATCCTAATAAGTAGCTGTCTTATTTATAAGCAGCGAAATGATAGTTAGTAAAAAGTTTGTGAAGATATTTGGATGTTTGTTACTCAATCACGCACGGGATAGAATTAAAGTCTGGAGTACCTTCCTTCACAGAAAAGTACACAGCCTTAACAAGATAATTTTTATTATTTTAATCATTGCTCGTTTCTTTTCAATCTATAAAATACGTTTCTATTTTCTCTATTCTGATAGTTTAATTATTTATTTTAAAGTTATTTTCTGACGTCCATTACCCATTAACACAGGAGGAGGCAATGGGATGTATGCAGACTAGGAATGTTAGAGTAGATGTCTCTGAGCAATTTCTATAATGTACTGAATAATTGAATGTATTGAACATTGTATTTTACCGATTCCAATGTCATTGACATGCAGTAGAATGCCATTAAGTCAGAAGTTTGACAATAGAAGAGGAGTCAAATGCGGAACAAAAATCAGAAAACACTCATTACCATAATATTATTATATTCAGACTACCGAATGTTATAGCGATCCAGACATTTAGTTATATTATAGAGTTATGACCTGTAGAATAAAGCTATGGACAAAGTCCTACTCCAGGGATTAACAGAGAGAAAAATACCAATACCTGTAATTTTTAGGGTTTCGTAGCCAAATTGCAAAAACGGAACCCTTATAGATTCGTCATGTCTGTCTGTCTGTCCGTCCGTGTGTCACAGCCATATTCTCCGAAACTATAAGGCCTATGATATTGAAACTTGGTAACTAGATGTATTCTGTGAGCCGCATTAAGATTCATAAGTAAAACTAGAAAATCTAGAAAAAAAGCAGTAAATTTTGGGGGTCCCCATACTCAGAACTGAAACTCAATTTTTTTTTTCATCGACACCATACGTGTAGGGTATCTATAGATAGGTCTTCAAAAATTCTATTGAGCTATCTAACATCATATTTTTCTAAACTGAATAGTTTGCGAAGGAGACACTTCCAAAGTGGAAAAATGTGTGTTTGTGTGTGTCCCCCCCTCTAACTTCTAAACTAAGAGAATAATAAATCTAAAAAGAAGATATGATGTACATTGCCATAAAAACTACCAACGAAAATTAGTTTGAACGAGATAGAGCTGGTAGTTTTTTTTTTAATTCGTCTTAAACCGCAATTTTCGGTTAGAAAAATCACTACCACTGCGAACGTGTTAAAACATCAATCAAAGTTACAACGAACTATAAGAACTTTTATATTATTTTACTTGCTGCTACGAAACCCTTCATGGGCGAGTCCAACTCGCACTTGGCCGGTTTATTTGTAAATAACAATAGGTATTCCTTACTTTGTTAAAAAGAATTCATCCATAACAAATTCATCCATAGGTTCTCATGTGTTACCGTAACGAAAAGATAAACCTACAGACAAAAAAGGTGTTAATACAATAAGCAAAGAGACGATGTGTACGAACATAAATTAAGAAAACAGGTAAAAATTAAGTAAAACGTATTTTTACCGTAACACCTTGATAGTAACGTTCTATTATTTTTGAACACATATTTTAGTATTTTCCTGCTAAAACAATGACAATACTTGACTATTTAAACAAGAAGCCGTGAAACGGTCTCACCCGACTAACCCGAGTTCAATCCGATTGACGTTGTCATTTTTGTTTTAATTCAAACTTTGAACCGATGATCCACGTGACCTAGTGACTATTAATGCAACAGAGTCACAGACTACAGACACAAGTCTCGCCAGAAGCCCCTCTGCAATCTATTTTATAGAGAGAGGCTAAAATTAATTGTTTAATATTAGAGCCGGTGTATTAATGACACAAGCAAAAAATGTAGTGTAATACATTTTGATTACAAAGTAATATATAATACAGGTACGTTAATAAAATAAACAATACAAATTAATGTATAAAATGCATAATTGGAGAACAACTTTACTGCTTTAAATTAAATAATTATATTTTCTTTATGTTTATAATTGTTAGGACAAGGTTTGTATACTAATAAGATGTTTTTTTTTACATAGAGCACATTTTTTTTTGTTTGCTATCAAGGAAGAAAGAAAGAAAAATAAATTTATTTCACATAGGCATATACAGATGCTCTTGTAAAACGTCCAGAATATAAATCAAAATCTATCACCAGTTCACAACGCGAAGCTGAGAAGAACTGGCAAGAAACTCAGCGGGTTATTCTTTTTAGAGCTCTATTTACAAAATGAATCTAAAAACTATGCATTTTAACAATTTTTTGAGAATCCAGTAGAGCAGGTCATTTCCAGGCTTCTCCATCCAACAAATAATCACCAATTGCATAGTAGCCCCCGCAGTACAATTTACTTTTTACAACCTTTTTAAATTTATTAAGGGACATACTTTTAATTTCGTCTGGTAGCCTGTTGTAAAAGCGTATACAGTTACCCATGAAAGAATTGCTGATTTTGTGCAATCTGCTATGATAAACAGCAAGGTTACTTTTATTTCTAGTGTTGACATTGTGTCTATCACTTAACTTAGCGAAACTATGTAAATTTCTTTGTACGTACAGTCAACGTTCATGAGTGTGTTAGCACCTTAAGGATTATAATGGCTTGTCCGGTTAAACGCGTACCTATCTATGTGTGTCATGTTTCAACTCATACTTTTGTATGTCATACAGAATCAATACGAGAAAACGTGAATGTGTGTGATGCGAAACAAAGATAACATTATGCTTGCCTTTTCATACTATTATGTTCGAAGTATGCACTGCACTGAAGCTATATAAGGTGATGCCAAAATTTGTGATTCTACGTAAGGCAGCGCGTAGCTAAGTCGGTAACGGGGCTACTACGGATAGTGTTGAAATTGGATGTTCTGGGTTCGGATCTTATTTTAACCTCTTTTTGTTTTGTTTTCATTAACTTTTAGGAACAAGTTAACGGAATTAGAAATAATTATTTACAAATAGAAAAATGCTATACTTAGGTAATTAACAATAGATCATAAATAAAACAAAAGCTTTCAGAAAATGTTTATTTCAATTTTGAAATTAAAATAATCATCCAATGTTAATTTGTGGCTATAATATTTTTATCCATAAATATACTTTTTTATAATTAATATTGCTTATTGAGGTTATAGCTTAATTATTCATTTTCTCGTGGAAAAGAGGATTGAAACTTAACCTCAACCATACAGTCTTATACTAATTACAGGCCAGCACGTCCCTTGATAGGCTCAGTAGTCTCAATAGGCTCAACTGAAATTAATTAATAAAAATATTTAAACAGAATAGCTTAGCGCGGACTAAGTAGAAATAACTTTTATATATATAAAAGCCTAAATTTTATATTATTAATATTTTGTGTGACCTCCGTTATTCTCAATACAACTCAGAAGACGTCTACGCATGGAGGCCACAATATTTCCACAGATATCTGTGCCACGTAAACTGTCCCACAACTGCGTGCAGTGGGTCTTGAGCCGCTCGGGACATCTTTCATCCTGTGCTACCCATCTTTGCACCATCAAACCCCATATATTTTCAATCGGGTTCAAATCAGGGGATCGTGCTGGCCAAGGAATAACTTTAATGTCCGGATGTTGACTAAACCATTCACGAACTATGGTAGCTCGATGGATAGGACAATTATCGTGCACAAAACTTATATCATTAACACCTGGATAGACATTTCGCACTGTGGGCAACATTATATCTTCTAGCACGTCCACATAATTTGCACTATTTGCACGCGTAGATATAAATTCTAATTCACCCGGCCCTTGCGCACTAATCCACCCCCACATATTTACACTTATTCTACCAGATTCAGTGTTCGGTACTATATTGTTTTCACACCAACGAGTGTTGTCCTTACGCCACAAATGTAATCTTCCTTTTTGAGATGATTTAAACGTTTTTTCATCACAAAATATTGTTGTCTCCCAGTTAAAGTCTAAATACTCTCGTGCAAAACGTAACCGCTCCTGTTTATGCCTTTGAGTCAAAAAGTTTTATCGCTGGCTTTCGGTGATGTAAACCTTCAGCATGAAGTGCACGGCGAACGGTGAGTAATGACGTATGAAACTCATCGGCAAAACGTTTGGTTGGTATAAAACCATTTGTTTCATATTCCGCTACCATATAACGTCGCTGAGCCCTGTTAATAATAGCAGGTCTTCCACTTCTCCTCCGGCTCTGCAAGTTGCCCTCTTCTCGAAATCGTTTCACCCAACGACTCACGGTATTCCTCTAAAAAACAACAACTATATTACACAATTGCAACCAATGAACAAAATTGCATTACAACAATATTAATTAATTAATTAACTTACAGATAAGCCCGTCTCGTTAGAAATTTGAGATATATTCAAACCATTCGAATATAGGGCCACAATATTAGCTTTTGCTTCAATACTTATATTCGACATATTGATTTATTATAGAAGAAATCTAATCGCAATAGTAGTAATAAACACGAACAGTCGTAACTGATTTCACCAACCAACAACTTCACTCACTGCAAATAAATCCATTTAATTTCAAATCCACCCTCTAAATTTTTTCGTTAAGTTTATAATTCTACCGTTGAATGCCGCATGAAACCCGAGTTGCCAATCTCCCGAACAGTCGATTGCTTTGGCAACCATGGTGGCCAACTTTTTTCGTTTGGTTCTCCTCGCACATTTTTCGATATCTATGGCTGTATGGTCGCGGGTCTAAGTCTTTCTGTATAAATTAATGTGTAGAATTGGTTATGGTACTGAATGAGATAGCTTGCCGAGTGAATGTAATGAAAAAAAAAGTCGAAATCACGATTTGATCGCTGTCATTATTTATTGTATGTTTGGCGCCGTTCATAGAAAGTATTAATACGATTAATTTTTGAATATTTTCGTTTATTCTGTTTCAAATATTGTTGTTTTGCATATAAAAGTATCCTGTCATGTTGTTTAACAGCTGTGATAAATATTTTCAGTGTAATTCGAAGTTAAATTTGTAAAATTTGATAAAATAACACGCGAAGGACACCATTACTTTTTGTTGTTGTTTTTGTTGTGCAGTGCTCGTATTTAACCGATATTTGTTGAGATTTTCTCAATAGAAACTATAATCTTTTGTCAAAATACCATTTAACATTTAACATATGAATAATTTATGTGAAAATCAATAATAAAAATGGGGGGGTTTTTTTTTAATAATTTAAGATTACATAGCCTCGATATCCCCAAAATAAACAAAAAAATAAACAAATAAATAGGCAGTAATATTTTATTTTATTTTCGGAGATTTTATATCTACAGATTTTTTTTTTTTGGTGAAAGTGAATTGTTGATGTGTATATTTTGTAAATAAAATAATTTATGTCAGAAAACTGCTTTTTATTTTGAATTACATGGTAAAATCTGAGAGTACTCCTTCATTTTCCCATCCTAATTTTCGGCCAAATATCATAAATCCATTACACATGGGGTGTTCTCGGATTTAGTGTAGTTATTTTCGTCAGTTATCCAGCATGATGAAACAGTAAGTATTTATGTAGTACGACTCCTGTAAAAGAAATAAGGATATATTGTGTGACGTCCGGCGTGCAGCCGCCGTTCCCGCCGAAGGCGTGGGCACCGCCTATGGATACGCCGGCGTGACCACGCCACCGGCGGGATTGAGCGGTTAAGAAACATTTTTATATTCGTGTCAACATTTAAATCATAACTGTTAAATATAAAAACACAAAAAGTTAATAGTTCAAATATCAGGTTCTGAACCATCCACCCGACCATTATCATTCGTCAGCCCGCACCTTAAACCACTAAGCCACAGAGCCGCTTACGTAAAAAAGTGAAATTAACAATATCTATCAACGAGTGAACAATGTGTTAACTCAAGTTAACAACAGCTAGATCGATTTTCGAATGTCATACTTTGATCGAGATAAGACATCTAGCGGCTATAAGAGTAAATGTAGTTTATCATAATTCAAAACTAATATCTAGATGGCGCTGTACTCATTCTCGCATATCTCATACCGTGATCTGATTGGCCGCCACAGTTAATGTGTGTGAATTGTAGTCAAAGAATAAAGTCATAATAGTGCTGACGTGTGTGTGTGAGAGTAAGTGTGAATTGTCTTCGAAGAATAAGGTCATAAGTACGACTAGTGTTGACGCGCTATACTTTCGTCAAATTGCTACCGGACTTATGAACGCTACTGTACATCAGATTCTCGAAAATATATTGTGATGCTACTGTAAGAATTTTAACCTCTTTGAATTTTTCGCGCAGAGAGACCCTTGGACCTAATCTATATATAGCTCTTATGGCCCGCTTTTGTAAAATAAAAATTTTATCTATATCTGCAGCATTGCCCCACAGTAGAATACCGTAAGACATTATGCTATGAAAGTAACTGAAATAGACTATTCTAGCCGTATCTACATCCGTCAAGTGCCTTATCTTTTGTACAGCAAATGCTGCTGAACTTAATCTATTTGCTAGTTTGACAATATGTGGACCACATTGTAAACCAGCATCGACCGTTAATCAATCAATTACGCTACCTGTGCCAATGTGACTGAAATTGGCCTACAAAGATCCGATATCTTTATCAAAACTTTGAACCCCGGGAAGAAATTGCTCTAGGACATATGACGTACCGATAAACATTATCATGCATCATCTATATATATAAAAATATTGTGTGCGTTTAAGTACT
Source organism: Miltochrista miniata (assembly GCA_933228765.1). NCBI lineage: Eukaryota > Metazoa > Arthropoda > Insecta > Lepidoptera > Erebidae > Miltochrista > Miltochrista miniata. The sequence continues at coordinate 12,580,083 of OW121763.1, read as the reverse complement.
CTTTCAAAACTCAAAATTTACTGAATCGACTGAGCTCAAAATTGGACTAGATATAGAACAGTATTCAGAGATGGTTTGAGGTTACTTTATACACTTTTATCATAACAGCAATAAGAATAAAACAGCTTTAAAAAGTTATTTTACCAATAGATGGCGCTGGTTGTTTTTTTTTTATAATTATACAAAATCCAGCCAGCTTCAGAACAAAATATTATAAACAACCTATTTAGAAGGTACCTGCCTTAATTTTTTGAAGCGTGCGCACGATGTTTTGAAAACTGAACTGAACATGAACATGGACAAGATCATAATTAAAAGCATTGTTTAAACAAGTTTTTATTAAATTTTGTAAGAAAAATAAACGTACTTTTTTACACGTGGCGGCATTAGCATACCCCAAAAAATCTACGGTCCAAGAATAGAACATTGTGGAACACCGAATTGTTAGAGTGATACGGTACACTGGGTGCTTTTATTGTCATGTGATTTCTCATCCGCGTGTGGTTGTGGACAGTATACTCTGAGGTTCGAGGCGGAGTCTGTGGCGTATGTCAGCACACGCATGCAGTCTAGAACCACAGATACTTACCACAAACCGCAAGCGAGTGAGAAACAGCGTGATGATGAAAAGCAGGATGTATGTAATCAAATGACAGGAGATGTCGCATTTGAATGGTCCCCCATACCTAATTAAGCAAATCTTAGTTAATTCGTTTGTACATATCCGGGAACTTCATACATAATTATTCTTCAGCTCAATTAGAAGAGGTGAAACGGTTGGTAAAAAATAGATAAAAAGAACAGTAGTGGGTCAAATTCTTTACCAAATGTCAAGAAAAACGATAAGGAATGAAATATAAGTCTCCATGAGTTTTCGGTCCGAAATAATCAGCCGAAAGCGAGTTAGTTTTTTTTATAGATTGAGGGTCTTTTTCGCGTATACATCTAATTTTGCTCACCTCTCGACGTTTCGGCTAAATTGCCACAGCCCTGGTTACGAGTGTAGCCAAAACGTCGAGAGGTGAGCAAAATTAGGATGTATACCCGAAAACGACCCGAAATCTACAATGCATAGTACAAGTCATTTCATTATTTTTAGTGACGGGTAGACTGAAAATCAAGATACAGTTCTATACAATACAAATTAATCATGCCCAAACACTATGTAACTGCTACATAATCGTTAGGGGATTCTTTCTACTGTTTTTCGTCTCCATCATCAGATGGACTCATAACATTCATTAAATTGTACTACTTTGAAGCACCTAGTAAACAAATTTACAAACGCTCTAGATGCCCCGCCCCTACAATTTTCAAAAGTTCCCTTCGATTTCTCCAGGATGCCATCATTAGATCCTTTAGATTAGAACTTGGGAGTATCTTTTTTCCAACGATTTTTTATTTTTATTTATAAACGACGGTGTTCTGCGCGAACAAATATAAAAAAAAACATATATATATACGGTCGAATGGAGTAACCTTGTCCTTTTTTGAAGTCAGTTAAAAAAATCAGCTAGTTCAAATTTAACTCGCCAAAACTTACTCCTCCAAGTTTCAAAAAAAACTCAGACAATTTAATATTTTCAATATTAAATTGCCTGAGTTTTTTTGCAAGTGTCTTTGAATGAACGCCATCATAAGCTTCTTTTATATCTATCTATCCATCTATCTTATAAAATGGAAAATTTTACATGGAACTAAAACAGACTTGTAATTTTTTTTTGAGACTATTATTGGATAAAATCGGTAATCTATCAGACGGTAAGCACAACAAAATGTATTTTTATATCAATCGTATTTATGCCACTTAGGACAGAGTTACTGTTACGATATCAGAATCGGATCACTAACACAAGTGATTGATAGATTATATGAATCTAAAGTTAGTGATTGGTTCATATACACATACTCACGAATCTTCCGATTGAACAAAAACAAAACATTGACATCGATAAAAAAATCGAAGGTCAAGTTCAATAAAAATGTCTTCCAAAGTTCAAACGTTACGTATCGTTGTAATAGTGTGTTGAATTAATATTTGACCTTGAAAAATTCATACATATTCTAATAGTCACGGCTTTATCCCCGAAGGGGTAGGCAGAAGCGTAGTATACGCCCACATTTAATTAAATTTGTCGTGAAACTTCTCTCCATCAATTGCTTTTGATGCGTCTACAATGTACAAAAATACGGTCATGTCTCGATTTCTCGTTCTGAGTAGGTTTTTTTTAATATATATAATATCTACTATAATATTTATTGTCACTCAAAAATTGTTTTAGTTTTGGTATAGTTACACGTCAGCGTAATAAATTGTAGACGAATGCTTTTTTCACGAACAATAACTTGCTTAAAATATTAAATTCTTTTATCTATGGAGTTCTTCTCTGCTCCACTTCGAGTATAATCTTAGTGCAATCCGTTCTTCACTAGGACAAGCTTACTCCAAACGTTAAAACATACAATGATCGTAACTTCATACATTCAAACATAAAATTAGCAACCTTTACAACCCTAATTTAAACCATGCTCTATTCAAAGATGTTTGTATATTTATGTTGTACTTACGTGTAATGTGTATGTACATACCTATATAATATACCGGTTGTCACATGATGGATGGTGTTTGCGTAAATAAAATAAATTAATATGCGAACAAATGGTTCCTCTGTGACCATCAGTGAAGGGCGCGGGCGGTTTGTAAGCGGCTGTATAATATGAGAGCCGTATGCGCTGGATCATGGGAAGCCATAATAACCACTCCAAATTTTAAATATTAAATATTGAGAAAACGTAGCTTCCCAACAGTTAAACAATTTGTCAAATCGGTTCAGTCGTTTCAAGTAGCAAAACCTATTCAACGCATACAAACAATCAAATCTTTCCTCTCTATAATATTGGTATAGATTTGAATGGATGGAGGGGTACATACATTGGCAGCCTGACTAAAAACCTAAGTACCTACTAAAAACCGTTGTAACTATATTCAGAATGCTACTTCAGCGCGTAGTAGCTTTACTATTATTAGTACTTCTGCGAAGAGCAGACCTCGCGAGCAACATGAAACCAAACCAAAAATTTTTTGAGACACCTGTGCTGCATATCTGTACAGGACCCGGTTAGCTATGAGGCAGGTTACACTGTCAGTCGTGCGACCAGCAGGTCGCATGACTGACAGTGTTCATTATTGGCGCTGTGGTAATCGAACAGATATAAGTAGTCTGGCTGCTTTGCATTCCTTGAATAGTGAAAGTGTAGTCTCTCCGCCTCACAACGATTGAAAGCCTCTTCTTGGGTCTCCAAAGGCCTATCAAATAGTTGACCCTTTCCGTAATATTTCTCAGTGTAACTATAAAAATTGGAGCATTCCACCTTAAATTACCGCTGTGGCCTACCCTCACTTTCTATAAAAAGCGTGGGGAGCAGGTCATCAAAACACAGCTGAACAATCATAGAACGGCGCAGATGTAATTTCTCTAGACAAAGTCGATAGTATTATTATTTTATTTTCTTGTGGGGGACGCCGGCGACGCCGAGCGGACGATCCGACCGCCTGTTCTGCTGCCCATTTCGTCCATTTCCCCATCCACCTCTCTGGGATTAGGTTGGGTATCCCAGCATTCTTCACGGCGCACAAGTCGATAATAAGTACGAGTATCAGTTTGATATGCCATGAATCACTGCCGTTGTAGCCATAGCGAAATATTGATGATTATGACCCAGCAAATCCTGCTGAAAATTGCCTAAATCTTCCTCTTTCGTCTCGAAACTCAATGGTTTCATTCATTCTTGACGACAATTAGGTACGACAATAACGATAAAATTTTTAGTTATAAATTTAACGAGATACTGGTTCAATGAAAATAGCAAAAATAGTCACACTGTGAATAAAATCATAGTTATTCTGTTTGTCATCGCGTTAGCGCTATCTATAATAATTTTAATTTCGTAAATAACTTTTTGATGTTGTAAATAAACCCCAATACTATTAGGGTTCCGTTCCCGAAGGGTAGAAACGGGACCCTATTCGTCAGACTTCGCTTTCCGTCTGACCGACTGTCTGTCTGTCTGTCATGAAGCTGTAGATATCTCAGGAAGCGTGACAGCAAGAGAACTTAAATTTACACAGATGACATTTGTTGCCGCTTTAAGAACAAATAGGTACTAAAATCAGAAAAATAGTATCCAATATTTAAAGGGGGCTCCCATACAACACGTCAGTTTTGCCGTTTTTGGGTACGGAACCCAGCGCTTGCGAATCCGACTCGCACTTCCCTCCCTTTATTTTTAGGGTTCCGTACCCAAAGGGTAAAAAACGGGACTCTATAATATTCATGAGACTTCGCTATCCGTAGTTCTGCCTGTCCGACACGAGTCTGTATCTCAGGAACCGTGATAACTAGGGAGCTGAAATTTTCACAGATAATGTATTTCTGTTTACGCTATACTCGTAACATCAAATAATGATATAAAAATAAGAATAATAATAATATTTAAGGGGGGCTCCCATACAACACACGTGATTATTTACTGTCTTTTGGTGCGCGAGTCCGACTCGCACTTGACCGGGTTGTTTTTTTTTTAAACCACTTGTGAGGAATTATATTCTTAATGTTGTTGTAGCCAAAAATCATCAAGATCTGTTCATAAATAACGCTATACTAATCTTCACCTCTTTTCTTCCCCATTTTCGGTCTTACCAAAAAAGCTCTTGACAAAAGTTGTATTTTGAATCAAAGAACACGTGTGCCAAGTTTGGTAAAAATCTGCTAAGAAATGCGTCCTCTAGATTGGAACTGACAACCAGACATACGCCCCAAAAGCAAAATCGTCCATACTGTCAAAACTGAGACTATTCTCTTCATAATCATTTATATGTAAATAACTTACATATAAATTATTCAACAAATATTTAATCATTTCTCTAGTTAACTTTTAATTTGTTCTCTCCACTTGAATAATCTTTATTTTACTTTTAGTACACGCAATATTTACGTACAAACCTTTACATTTTTCACAATAAACATGTTGTCACACTGAAACTGTCGTGTTACATACCTACACCACTGGGGATCATGGGACATGTCCGAACCAAGCCCCAAAGACGCGAGGTCGTACCCAAACCTATAGATGAGGCCACGGTGGTAGCCAAAGTCTGCCAAAACTCCAGGGACATCGTTTCCAGGGTTCGCCTAGGACTCCCTGCCGTAGGCAGTTTGAAGGGAACCGTGTGGTTTTAGCGGGTATGAAGCCGGCATAGGATTTCCATACATAAAAAAAGTAGAAACACATTCAAAATACAGTAAAGTTTTATTACGTACACATTAAATATGTAGTAAGCAAAAACAGTCGTGTTACGACGGCTTGTACAGTGGGCCAAAAAATTGGTGTACCATCTTAAGGTTGAACGTCGTTTGCAAATTCATAGGCGATAATGATTAGTTTCGCTTGCAGACATATCTGACAATTTCTATTGCCATCTTTATCTGATTATTGATAACCTTATATATTGATTATTGATACCTACTGTTCGTTACGTGACAGCTGTTCTTAGTTTGAACTTGATGGAAAACAAGAATATATTTGACAAAAAGTCAGTTGTCAGTATTCTATATGAAAAAGAGATTGCTAGATTTAAAAAGATTTTATTACTTTTATTTAGAACTATTCAAATTATCTTTGCAGAAATTAATGTTTTATCAGTTTTTAATAAAGGTTAAAATGTCATGCACTTCTAAGTGACTTACGACAAATGAATACTTATCAATAAGGTTTACGTCATTATTATGCATCTCTTTTAATGATATCTAGTATGAACCTTGTTGTAATTTTCAATGACTAGAAAACTAAATCAAAACTGATACACCACTTTCTTGGCCGACCGTACCAGTATATTGGAGGAAGGACACTGATATAGCTGAGCTTAAAAACTCTTCTTGACCATTAGAATATTACCTATATAAATGGACACTTCAGTCTAAGGGCATGTGTGGGAAGTGAGGGAAAATCCTCATGGACGTTATGCCGGTCTCCTACCGACAATGCCTCACGTGTCCTGCTAAGACGGTTGGGATCCCCGTGTAAGCCCTTTGAAAGGATACCCCAGGACTTTTTTATGGTATACTAGCGGACGTCACGCGGTTTTACCCGCGTAGTTCCCGTTCCCGTGGGAATACGGGAATAAAATATAGCCTATGTTCACCGCAAAGAGTGTAGCTACCCAATAGTGAAAGAATTTTTTAAATCGGTCCAGTAGTTCCGGAGCCTATTCGTTACAAACAAACAAACAAACAAAAAAACAAATCTTTCCTCTTTATAATATTAGTATAGATGTATTGAAAAATAGCGTAGTATGAACAAACACCGCTAACTTAACGCTAAGTTAGTAACAAGGATGCATCCTTCCGAGGGCGTACCCGGGACTCCCGGCCGTAGGTAGATGGAAGGTTACTGTAGGGTTTTAGACTGTAGAAGTCCGACATGGCATCCATGAGGATTTCCACACGAATAAAATAAAAAATAAAGTACTCGTGCGACAGGTTTGCCATACTATCCTGCCCTTACGCCAGTAACCCACGGCGGGTGCACGCTTCACATAGCGAAGACCCTAAGAGATCGAATGTTATAGGTCGCAATCTATATTCTACAATATTTACCTTTACAAGTACTAAGATTTTTAAGTAAAACTCAAGTAACGCAGTCATTACCTAAAGTTTATAGGATATTAATGCAGCTGGATTTAGTTAATACCTTTGATGAGTTAGTCGTGTAATAGTCATAAAATAGTTTCGTAACTAGTGATAACCGTCCAATAGCAAAGTTGGAAAATGGTTTTTATAATAGAGATGTGCCTTCTTGCCTGTGCAAAGCGAATGTATAAAATAAATTTGCTCCATCAACCTTGCCCTGACTGTAATTTCAAAGAGACTGTTACTTTTATGAAATGGTTTATTATAATCATCTCTTCAACCATCTATTAGATCTAGCGGACGCCACGCAGTTTCACTCGCGTAGCACCTGTTCCCCAGGAAATACGGGAACAAAGTATTACCTACCTATTTTCACGGGGGATAGAGTAGCATCTCAACAGTAAAATAATTTTTCAAATCGGTTTAGTAGTTTCAGAGCCTATTCGAAGCAAACAAACAATCAAATCTAATTCATTAGTATTTTTTTTTAATGTTAGGGAAAATCCTTCATGGACTGCCGGACTCCTACCGACTAAAAAAGCACCTCACGTAACGCCCAACAGTCTACGGTTGGAAGCCCTGGGTCACCCCGCTTCTTAGGGGAAATGAAGGCGTGAATCCCTCAAGGCATGCTGTCGTCTAGGGCCTGCTTCTGTAAGGACGGTGAGCAGCCCTCTCACCGTCCTCAGGCCCCTGGTTATGGAGGCCGATAGTCTTGGGCGATTGACACATCGGCGGAGCCCCCGCTGCCGACTGCGGAACTCGGGTGGAAAAGTTCACACCCGCTCCCTCCACGCCGTCTCTTTCACGAGCATGACCTGCTCGCAGAAAGAGGCAGCGTAGTCCCTCTTACTCCCGCTGGAGATCATGGCTCGCACCATAGTCTCGATCGAGAGAGTGTCCTCGTCCCGACCTGCGACGAGGACCTGGCGCTGTTGCGCCCACGCTCTGCACTTCACCAACGTGTGGAGCGCTATTTCATAAGTATAGATAACATTATTTTGTTTGATTTGTTGGAGTTTGCACTACCATAAAAAGATAAATAGGTAGCCTGAAATATAATTCACTTACATCAACAATATTTACCTTCGCAAATATTGTTGATGTGAATAATTCCTTAAAATTATCATAGAATAGGTACTTAAAATTAAGAGTATTTAATTTTTTACTGTCTTAATTCTTAATAATATATGTATAATTATACAATGATATAAATTATAATAAAATACATCTAATTTATGATAAGTTCGTTATCAAGATATTTCGCAACAATTATTTTGTTTGCTTATATCTCAAAACATTTCCGTTATAATTAGTTATTATAAAATAACAGTATGATATATTTGAGGATTAATAAATTAACGATTTTATTACTTTGTCAGTGGTCAAATGAAATAAGAAGAAAAATCCTCGTCAATAGAAATTAATTATTTGTATTTAAAGCGAAAATATTATACAGCCGCATAAAAAAAAATTTGTTCCCCTTCCAATGTGTTATTCCAGACGTCCGACGAGAGTCCTACAATCTTCACAAACTTTCACATTTACCTACTTTTCTCATCAAAGGTTTATTTTCAAACCATACCCATGTATGGTTTGGATTTCAGTACTACCAATACTGTAAGAGCGTCTGCACCAAAGAAACACGCATGAAAGGTGCACCGGACCAAGAGTAGAGACAGTGACCTGATTGAGGATTTTTTTCTGAAAAATCCATCTTTTATTTTACTGTGCTGTCCTCAAACCATTTATTTGAACTTTTTTTCTGATTACAGCGGATTTCATTCATCCCTGCAACGATACATCTAAAGAATGTTTATCAAAAGCTACACAAGATGCCATACCACATTTTGTGAAAGGTTTACCGGACCTCAACGTTCCTTCTTTAGATCCTTTCATTATCGACAAGCTCTCCATTCCCCTCAGTGGTTTAACATTCACCTTCTATAATGGAAAAGTTACAGGCTTCAGGAAGTGCATTGTGGATGATATTGTGTAAGTACATTGTAACGATGATCTCACTTGGCATAATTACTCGTACTTTGTAATTATCTCACCTCAGCTAACAGATAATGATGACTGTGATCTAAGAGTCAGAATGATAAAGTAATAATAATAGCAAGTTAGATCAAAGATTATATTTTTTAATAAATAACCAACCATGTACTAGTAAAGTATTGCTCGTTTGTTATGCGTGTCATACTTATCTATTTATTACACTCTCAAAAAGACTGGTTGTGTTCAAGAAATTCATAATCATAGCTGTAGTTCTTATGTTGCTCACCCGATATTGATTGTGGATACCTTGGGAGGTACTGACACCTTCGGGACCCAGATCAGTTTTACTTGCAAGAAGTGCTACTGCTGACTGAAAGATGAGGTTATAGCTAAGAGAAGGCTCATTTTAACAAACTTAAATACCTTGCAATACATTCATACCCAGAGTGACATCAGTTGTGTTTTGAGGCGGTGAGTTTATTATAACGAATAGGGGCAGCTTACTGATGACGGTTCATAATTTTGAGGGTCCTAAGACGCCTTCATCAGTGATATTCGTGGCATGCAGACTCACCCATCCCAGGACTAACCTAATAGTTAAATGCTTAACGCAGTGATTGTTTATAGAAAGAAAAGAAAAAAAATTGTTCACAGAATAGATATACAAAAATCTTCTAAAACTAAGTAGGTACCTATTTAAGAAAAAAATCAAAGAAAAAAGTAACAATAATAATAATACACCGCTGGTACAGGTAACTAAAAAGACGGTAAAACAAAGACAGGTAACCCTGTCCATTGCCGTGCCTATTCTGCGTAAAGTCGGCCCCCTCCTTTTGCATTTGCTGTCAATGTAAACTAACAGCGCTGATTTTTTGAGAGCATTTTTATTTTTCTTTTTTCGTGTGAAAAATCTGCCATTGAAGCTATGCTGGATTCTTACAGACTAAAAACCAACACGTTCCCTACCTGCGGTGCCTGCGGTGCGGTTGGCAGCCCCGGGTGAGGCCTCGGAAGGATTCCCAACAGACCTGGGCTACCATTGCGGCCTCACCTAGGGGGTTTGGGTGCTTTTCTGAGAGCATAGAACTATCTTTATGCTTGCCCATGTTTTTCTACGCCATACCCGCAAATTCCAAGAAAGTTTTTTAGTATCTAGGACGTAGTAACGGTGCCTATTTAACAATATTTGTTGAAATGTCTGTAAAAGTGTCATTACATGCCCGGGGGCTGTAACGTCCATAGGCTGCGGTGACCACAGGTACATATGGAGGGGCCGTATGCTTGTCTGCGACTCTAGTGGTGTAAAAAAAAACCTTTGATCAAGCTAAAATAAAAAGTTATTTTTTCCAATTTCCAAGGGATTACTACTCAAATACTTATTCGACATCAATATTAACGATATCTCCATCATACAATCATATCTGATAAAACTACCGTGAAGATATTTTTTGTTATTTAACTATAAACATTCACGTACTTCGGTTTTTTCCTGTCTGTGCTAAAAACAAAACTTTTTGCCAATCTTTATATACCTATCTATGACAACAAGTATTATTCTCATCCTTATGATTGGCTTGGCAAATATTATAAAACTGAAAAGGTTTTTTTTATTTGAACATTAGGTTCCCAGAAACCACTACTTGGAATTCGAAAATTTCTTTTACAGTTCGATAGTCCATTTATTGAGGATGGCTATAAGCTATAAAATAGCATCACGCACCAACGAATAGGGGTGAAGCAGTAATAATAAATGTTTTAAAAACCGTAGAAAAATATTTCTCTTGAGGGCGTCCACTGCGTGCACTGAAAATTGGTCCACGACATTTTAGGGTTGGCTCACAATAACCATTTCAATGGAAATCAAATGTGCGCTAAAATAATGCAAAGGGAAAACACGCAACGGAAAACTTCTTGCTTTCTCCTTCTCACGGAAACAAAGCTGCGCGGGTTAGCTAGTTATTAAAATAAACAGCTATACTAGCTAGCAGTCGTATCTTATAAATACTGATATTTTTTTGTAGTTCAAGTTCAGTTACTGACAGAACTTTCGACATATTAATTTTAACTCGATAAGTATCTACGTCACCGTCTTAATTTTTTTAAATTTTTAACTTAATTTTTTTTAACGGTCTTTTAAACCATACGACGCGTCGTATGATTTAAAAGACCATTAAAAAAAATTAGTCATGATTTTTTACAGGTAGTTTTTTGTTGCGTTGCTTGGTAGGTAGACTTGGTTTGGAACGGAGACAAACTTACTCTTAACATAAATCGATCTAGACGTTCTCAAATTACAAACAGTAGTATTAATGAATTTATGTTATATTTTCCTTTCAATAGAATAAATAGTTAGTGCTATGTGAATATAATGACGTTCAATGCAACATTGTATTCAACGCGTGTTAGTTTAAACAACTTAAGGGTGGTATGTTCGAAAGAGACTCATCTTGGGGTGAACTTAATACTAGGAAAAATTCTTCGATTTGATTTGATAAAACTATATTAAGTATTGTAATTTATTAAATACTCTTGCTTTTTTAACGTATCAAAACACGATTAGAAATACTTTGTTCGATCGAAATAGCTCTCGAAAAATGAAAAATATTGCAAAAATTTTAACAAGTAGGTAAAGTACTTTTTTATCTAAATAAATGAGTTTAATTCTCATAAAAACTTGTCATAAAATAGATATAGGTCTTTAGAACAATATTTTACGTATGGATTTTTTCTTAAAACCCCTCAGATTTTATAATATAATGTTTTAGAATCCAATGAAATTCGGCGAAAGCGTACGCTGCAATCACTCGAATTGCCTTAGCATTTGTCAAGGTCGAACATTGCAGCCTTAAATATTTTTAGTATCAGATACTTCATAACCAGTTAAGCGTAGATGTAAATATGAAACATAACTATTATTACATACCTATATCTATATTTACATTATTACTATCTAAACTAAACCATATCACAGGACCATATCTTGTGGCGTAATTTGGGAGAGGCCTACGTCCAGCAGTAGACTGCTATAGGCTGCTTTGATAAAACTAAAGCCAAAGAAGGCCCCTGTGGCATTGTGGCCAAAAGGCTAGCAGCATTCCCCTTTTGAATAGCAATACCTATTCGCTGAGAGAGAAAACTGCCAGCTTTTGGGTCAGCAGACGATACTACTGGGCGCTTTTCCAATTCTTAAAAAATCTATGCGCATTAGGACCCCATGGACCTAGGGTCTCGAAACCGACTGGGATAAAACGATAGGATGAGTCGAGATCCTTATAAATATTAATTTTAAAATTTTCAGCCGCTTTCGCTGACTTTTACTGGTGTACCAGGTTAACCTTTACCAGGTTTGTCATTCCAGTACTTTTTAAGTGCTGAACCAATCCCGAAGCACAGGGTAGAGAGAGCAGTAAATCAGAATTCCCGGAAAAAGTCCTAATGCTGTCCTAAAAGTTTCATTGAATTTGGTATTGTATCAGAATAAGAAGTGACTCCATTTTTGGCGTGCTTTTTTTTTTTTTTTTTTTTTTTTTTAACGTGAGGGAAAATCTTCGTAGGATGCTATGCCGGACTCTTACCGACTAAAAAACCTCACGTACCGCCCAACAGCCTATGGTTGAGAGCCCCGGGTAAGCCCTCAGGAAGGATGTCCCGTGACTCCCAACAGACCTACGGCCGCCAATGCGGCCTCGCCCAGGGGGTGGTTCGGGTGGAATCCCGCGTCTATGGGGGATTTCGGGTGTGACCCCGCTTCTAAGGGGGGGGCGTGCGTGAGTGCTCACGTCACGCTGCCGTCATGGGCCTGCTTCTGTAAGGACGGTGAGCGGCCCTCTCACCGTCCTCAGACCCCCGGTCATGGAGGCCGATAGTCCTCGGCGAAGACACGTCGGCGGCGCCCAGGGCGCCGACTGCGGAACTCGGGTGGAAGAGTTCTCTCCCGCACCCGGCCCACCGCCTCCTTCGCGAGCATGACCTGCTCGCAGAAAGAGGCGGCGCAGTCCCACTTACTCCCGCTGGAGAGCATGGCTCGCACCATGGCCTCAAGCGAGAGAGTGTCCACGCCCAGACCCACTACGAGGACCTGTCGCTGTTGTGCCCACGCCGTGCACTCCACCAGCGTGTGGAGCGCTGTGTCATCGCTGCGGTCCTCGCAGTGCTGACATTCGGCCGTGGTTTCCCGGTGTTTTCGCCACAGATACCTACCGAAGCTACCGTGCCCGGCAAGCATCTGTGTCAACCGGTAGGAGAGAGCCCCGTGTCTTCTCTCCAGCCACTCGTCCATGACCGGTCTGACGGCCGCGATTGTGGCGAATCCCCCCTTTGGTTGCTCAAGTCGCATCTTCCATGTCTCCAGGGTTTCCTGGTGTAGCAGGGTCCGCTGGGCCTCGATTTCTCGAGACGCAGGCCTTTGGCCCCGCTCTAGCGCCTCCTTGCGCCATCTGAACAGTGACGCAAGGGCTCTCGCTTCCAGGTCCCATGGAGGGGTCCCGGCTAGGAGACATGCCGCCTCACCGGAGATCGTGCGGTATCCTCTTATCACCCTGACGGCCATCACTCTCTGCGGGCTCATCAGTCTAGCCACATTGCTGGCCGTCAGGGATTTTTGGCGTGCTACAAATAGACCAGTGCAGATAGCGTTTAAAATATAAAAAAATAGTAGTAGAATGAAACCTATTGCAAAAGCAAGAGAATGTGACAAAAATAACAGGAAAAATAATTTACGGGCGATCTGAGGTCGGGAAGTGAAAATGGAGGTTTTAAGGGGGGAAAAGGAGTTTTCTCGATTTCCGACAAAATCACAAGTCCTATGGAAAAATGTTTTATGGCAAAGTTGTAGGAAATAATAAAATCTACAACTTTTGCATTTGCACTTTTATGACCTAACTTCAAAAAGTATGTCAAAAACTCAAAAAACCCAGATTTTGAGTTTTAGATTTTTTTCTTTTACAAAAATGTTTGTTTTTTCATGAAATTTGTCAGAAACCTTTATTTTTATGTTCCTAATGCACTGTAATCTTTTTGATCCAAAATTTTTATTTTTCTCCTTTTATTGACTTAATATCGCAAAAGCATTGAAATTTTCAACCGAAAATCTCCTGTCAAAATATCAGATATTCTTATAAAATTGGTGGGCTTTTTGTTACTTAAAATCTCTTCTTTCTGATGATGTAAAAATATACTTATACATCACAATGGTAAATTTTCTCCAACCATATTTTTCTATTTTAATCATTCATGTACAATTTTGAGCTATTTATTAATATTTACACAAAAAATTTTCGATTTTTTCTATTTTATTTGTCAACGTACCATAAAATCTTACGTTTTTCGAATTATTTAAAAGTAAATATTTTTAACGGTTTAAGGCTTCCCTAGTGCTACGTACCACTAATTCATTTATCATCGTTAGTCACCTTTAGCCAGGTTTTCTTGGATTTCTCTCGCCTTTTGCGTCTCGGTGAAAGGGTCATTACGAGATACTTATGTATTTGCGTTCTCTGTAAGGTCATACTAATTACGAAGGAAATTTTTTTTACGTCAAGTCACAACTCCATGGATCTCTTGCTAGGACTTGATTGAAGCTGAAACCAGATATTGTAATGAATGTCATTTCAGCTATCATCAATTCTAAAAAATATGTAAAGACAAGCACAGTTAACTCTTCTGCAGCTTGTCTGCATATTCACTATAAATAGTTAAGTATTATCTAAATTCATCACTGCAAAATGCAACTCCGTCCCATCTATGCCAAGTTATGCATCATAAAGTTTTATAACCGCAATCTGGCAACAGCTGTGGATACGAAGTGATAGCCCCCCGTGTAGTTTTTTGAAGAAAAGACCAAAAGTTACGGATACTCTAGTCACTTCAATACACGACACTTGGTGAAGTTTCGGTGACCAGTCAACACCTACATTTCAGTCTGACCAGACGCCGGCCATCCTTTTTAACCGACTTCAAAATAAAACCGGCCAAGAGCGAGTCGGACTCGCCCATGAAGGGTTCCGTAGCAGCAAGTATCTAACATAACATAAAAGTTCTTGCAGTTTCTTGTAACTTTGATTGATGTTTCTGACGATGATTTTTGTAGGCGAAAATTGCGGTTTATGACGTACTTATAAAAAAAACTACTTACTAGATCTCGTTCAAACCAATTTTCGTAGTAGTTTTTATGGCAATATACATCATATTTTTTTAGATTTATCATTCTCTCAGTTTAGAAGTTAGAGGGGGGGGGGGGGAACATTTTTCCACTTTGGAAGTGTCTCTTGCGCAAACTGTTCACTTTAGAAAAAAAGATACCCCACAAGTAGGTATGGGTTTGATGAAAAAAAAAATTGAGTTTCAATTCCGAGTATGGGGACCTCCAAGTTTTACTGCTTTTTTTCTAGTTTTATGTGAAAATCCTAATGCGGGTCACAGAATACATCTACATACGAAGTTTCAACAGCATAGGCCTTATACTTTCGGAGAAAAGTGGCTGCGGCTACGGAACCCTAAAAAGGAGGAGGTTCTAAATTCGTCTGTTTGTTTTTTTAAATGTATGTTCACCGATATTTCCGTCAATTATAGACGGATTTCAAAAATTCTTTTTTCGTTTGATAGTGTTCACTTCTGAGGTGGTTCCATTTTCACCAGCTCAGGATCTGATGATGGTATCCAGGAGAAATCGAAGGCAACCACCGAAAATTGTAGGGACCACTAGAGCGTTTGTTAACTTTTTAATTAAGTGCTTTAATGTACTACAATTTAATGAAGGTCTGGAGTCGATCTGATGACGTAACCGAAAGACGGTCGAAGGTATTCTTTAACGATTTACAGCAGTTATCTTGTGTTTGGACTTGATTGGATTGTATTGATGAGAACTTTACACCAAGATAGATATATTTTTCGGTTCACCCGTCTCTTAAAATTATGAACAAATTTTTTTTAATAAAACATAGAACCGACTTTAAACAAATCCTTAAAAATAAAATTTACTTAGCACAAATTAATATGTAATTTGAATTATCATATTTTATTCCATATTATATTGAAGTTGGGTGTAGTGGGGCCCTACCAACACCTTCGGGCCCAAGTCAACCTCACGTGCAAGCTCGTGCACCTGCTGAACAACGGACGAGGCTCTGACGGCGGCGGTCCATTTCAACACGGCGATGGGCTCACCACCTGTTACGTGGGACCGAATTGTACACGGTGAAATGTGGGCCGGTATAGGCCTCTGCCTACCCCTTCGGGGATAAAGGCGTGAGTATATGTATGTATGTATGTATATTGAAGTTGGTGCCATTAATTTTAACTACCTAAACATATGGGTTTACTTGGCACCGACTTCAATATGATATTGAATAAAATCTGATAAATCAAAATACACATTAATTTGTGCTGAGTAAATTTTATTTCTTTGAAGTCGGCTCTGTTATTTTTTTTTTCCTACAACAATTTCCAAGTTGCAAATTCAGATAATCCAAAATAACTCGCAGACAGGGTGGTGTGAGTTAACATTCCTAAATAATAAACTTGAAGATGCAATAAGCGTCATAAAATTAATTATATCACTAATGGCCTTTTTCTGTCGATGCACAGTGCAGCACTTAATCTTACTAATTACTTTTAGTTGGACAGATTCCCGCGTCTTACTTACTCTTGGATATTGTAACTATTTTATGGTATCGATATTTGGAGTATAGCCAGGAATCAATTTTAGTAGTTTTTTATTATTTTTATCTGTAGAACTAACAACCAATGATGGGGCCAAAATGTTCTCAAATGGCAATCGCAGAATATAATTATCATACAGCTAAGTAAGAGTAGAGAGCGGACATTTTTTTAATTGATTTAGTATCAATTAGTTTGAAAAGACACCGAGAAGACAACATCAAAAATTGTAAATTTCAATAGCAACCGCTATCGGCTAGTATACCATGACCTGGCCGATGTTTGGGGATCCGTACCCGAAGGGTAAAAACGGAGGCCTATTAACGAGAATCTGAAATTTTCGAAGGTGATCTATTTCTGTTGCCGCTATACAGGGTGGAATTTAAAGACGGTAGCTGGAGGCAAAGTACCCTTAATATTGAAAATAACAAGTTTTGCCGAAAGGAAACATTCCTTTATTTTCAAAAGTAAATATAACTGCATTAAAATATTTTTGAAAAATCACCTGCTTGAGCTAGGAATCGAACCTGGGAGATGTGAAAAAAAAAACATCCTGTATTTTATGATACCAAAGGAAAGAGACTTTAATAAGAAACAATTTCTTTTAAACAACATATTATCTTAAATCAAAGCAAGACCAAGTAAAATATGTTTTTATTATAAAGCTTACTCACTATCCAAAGAAAAAAAAACAATCATAATGAGTACCTCCTCCTTTTTTGAAGCTGGTTATAAAAATATTCCATTTTCTGTGAATGGGAATAGTCACCTTAATCAACCAACTTCAAAAAAAGTAGACGGTTCTCAAGTTGACTGTTTTTTTTTCTTTAGATAGTGAGTAAGCTTTACTATAAATACATATTTTACTTGATCTTCCCTTAATTTAAGATACTATGTTGCTTAAAAGAAATTGTTCCTTATTAAAGACTCTTTCGTTTGATGTCATAAAATACAGGATGTTTTTTTTTTCACATCTCCCTGGTTTGATTCCCGGCTCAAGCAGGTGAGTTTTCAAAAATCTTTAAATGCAGTTTTATTTTCTTTTGAAAATAAAGGAATGTTTCCTTTCAGCAAAACTTGCCATTATCAATATTAAGGGTACTTTCCCTCCAACTACCGTCTTTAAATTCCACCCTGTATATCACGTTTTATGATACACAGCCTAGTGAAAGCAAAGTTTCAGTATTAGCACAGTCTACAGCAGGGTTTCTCCTTATATGTACCTACAGTGGTAATAGGGTTCCGTTTCTACCTTTTGGGTACGGAACGGTGAACTTGAATCGATATATTATTATTCAATCTGAAGTAGGTAAATATATAATTATGTTTTCAAACTGTCCAGTTCTATCTTTTTCAGACAATTTTTTTTTAAATTTGATGCCCATGTTTCATCAGGAAATAAAACGAGCTCTCCTTTTCAAGTACCTGCCCATGGCATCAACTTTTATTTAAAAGTTCATCTTTTAAGATCTTAACTTGCGAACTGTGCATACTAACTTCAATGATTAGAATGAAAGTTTGTTTGCATAAATTACTCTGCCTCGGGACCCAAGTTTCAGTAACATCTTTATTATTTGCAATTAAACATTTTGTAAGTAATATAAGTTTTACGCGTTAGCTGAAGTCGTTATTTAGAATAAGTAATTTTAATTTTTTTTATCTTGTTTGACACATTTCTAAAACACAGGTTTTAATTTTCTTGTAAAAGCTTCACTATACTTGCGTGTGTAGAGCCCCTGGTGTTGCCGACCACCTTAGTGGTAGAAAAAAGAGCGCTCATTTATTTTAAATAATGAAATATTTCTTGAAAATAGAAAATAGGTACCCGTGTAGCTGTACTTTCGAATGCCATCTGAATCCAGAAAGCCCCTACAACATTTTTGGTAGTATTCACATTACAGAAAGTGTACCTACGCAGAGTTTTCCGGTATGCTGTAGCCTGTGTTCTTCACTAAACCATACTACGTACGTAATACGTACGTAATAATTCCAAAAAATAACTTTTTTGTTTCAGATCAAAGTTAGATGAGCGTTATTTTATGTTTGCGTTCCATTGCAACTTGACAATTAAAGGCGTGTATGAAGCCAAGGGCAATATCCTTCTGCTCAAAATAGACGGCTCTGGTGATGCCAAAATAAAGCTAAGTAAGTATTACTCACAATGATTATTGATACCGTTAATTGAAAACACTTGATACTGTATATAACTCACAAGTATGTTTAAATAATGTATAACGCACAAGTTTACGGTGTGTATTTTGTTATCTCTTAATTAATTATTCTGCAATTATTGCATGCATCGTCAACAGCTTTACATTTTTTGACATGAAATATAATAGGATTCTGACATATTAAAAAGATACAATTAAATTATTTTAATTTCCAAAGTATAAAAACTACTCTGCTTTTACTAATTCTTATTTGTATTATGTCAGGGAATAATGCTCATTTTCATGCAATGGTGTCAAAATTGCATTAAATCCTCAACTACGAGCTTGCAAATTTTAAAGATGGACAATTTCTAAGCTCAGGGAGGGGGGATGTTTCGCGCTTTCACTATAAACATTATATAGATATACGGAAACTAACTAAATCATTACGTCTAACGACTCAAAAAATACCACTTAAATTATTAATATAACGTAAGATAAGTAATATATTTTTACATTTCATGTTTTTTTTTCTTACAGCTAATCTGAAAATGAAAATTGACATAGACACAGATTACATAAAAGACAAAAACAATGTCAACCATTTTGCAATAAAGAATTATACTTACACCTTTGACTACGGAGACCGAGTAACGTTTGATCTGAAGAATTTGTTCAAGGAGAGCAAAGAACTCAGTAAGTACCTATTGTCATAAACAAATTAATAATTGGATGTCAAAAAAATTAAATAGTAAAAGTTTTTTTACATACATTTATACATCCCGAACAACGCGTGCCGGGCAGAGATGCAACTCATACACAGTGGAGAGAATCTTCGCCAGAACAGAGCGTTTCAAAAGATCGTTAAGATCGTTCCTCTGTCAAACTATAAAAACCTGGAACGACCTGCCCGCACACGTGTTTCCCTCATCTTACAATCCCGGGTTCTTTAAGAGGAGCGTGAAGAGGCACATCACAAGGCCGCCAACTTGAGGACCACTGTCAGAAGTGGCCCTCAATCGCTAGATGCGCCACGGCTTTCCATCAGGCTAGTGGCGACGTCAATTTGGCGAGCTTAATACCTATATAAAAAAAAACATGTAAATGTAATATGTAATTGTCTCTCCTAATTTGTGACGAGCCTATTGTCGTGTTGAAAGGGACAGATGCATGCCAGATGTGGTTCTGAATATTTCAAGCCACCCATAAAGCCGTAAGGCTTTATGGGTGGCTTGAAATACTTGAATACTTGAAGTAGGGTAGGGCGGGGCTAGTTGAGCATAGGTGTAAGTTGGGCAATCAAAATATCTCCGAAACTATACACGGAACGCTAGGACATCGTACGAGGGAAACGAGAGGGCGCGGGAGGGGAACTCATCACGCGATCACCAGTGGCGATCTGTCGATTAAGTGCGGCACGCGCATGCTTTCATTGTTTCGCGCCAAAAAAGTAAAAAAGTTATTTTTGAGTAAATTTCGTCTGTACGAGTGAAATTTTATACATTTTAAATTAGGTAAGTGTTAAAGGTTCATACATTTAATGTGTTTTTGATATCTTTGAAGAATTTGAATTCGATTCGTACCGTTTTTTCATAACCTCAATTTTGATTTAAATATTCGGGTCGGGGTTAGTTGAACAACTGATGCCCAACTAACCCCACGATTTAAATGCAAAGTAATGTAATGTTTTTCTTTAGTTTAAGAATGCAGAATTATAAAAGGAAAACATCGAGGGTTTCTTACTCTACCCAACAGTTACAGGAGGCTGTCCATGAAGGCAAAAGCATGAATGCCGCCGCCAAGAAATTCGATGTCAAAGGAATGACTTTGACCAGATTTATTAAGAAATTGGAGTCACAAAGAGGTGTTCTTTTTATGGGTTATGCTACACCAAGGCAAGTATTTTCTTCCACCTAAGAGGTTTCTTTAAAAAATACTTGCTACAAATGGCATCAATCTTCTATGATTTTATGTTGATTTTATGTTTATGTTTAATGTCTAGAAGAAGATATTAAGTTGATATGTTTTGTTCCATTATGTCAATAAACAAATAATAAATAAATAGTTGATTATCACAAAGAATTTTTATTTCATGTCTAGCAAACATTTAACCCATGGTTAGACTAGCATCTGTAACTGCTCAATGTACCCCTACCCTTGCTCAATTTACCCCACCCATGGGGTATATTGAGCATATCTGACTTTTTTCACTTCAACGTCAGTGCTTCTTAAGTCTTATATTTTAGAAATAAATTACCATGTATTCTTTCAGAAGGAATAAATTACCTATCCATAAGTACAAATAACCAGCAATTTGAAGTTATCATTGCGGAGTTATGATCGGTTAAGTGAAAAATTGCTCAACTAGCCCCGCCCTACCCTACTTGAGACAACGATTGTCATATGATAGATAACTATTACCGATGGCTTAAAGTGCCGGCCAAAGCACGAATAGTCTTATAACGAAAAATACAGTCACAAAGTGGTCACCCATCTCAGGCAAACATAACATAAGATTAGCTTATTACTAGAAAAATGCATAACGTAGCGATAGTTTACTCGTTTATATTTTCTGAGGTTTTCTAAAAGCTTATCATAAAAAATAATGCCTCTAGAACATTTTCTACCTTATAGTGTTAGGTTATAGGAAGCGCCCGTGGCCGCGGACTCAGTGTTCTGTAAACGATCACTGGAGTAAGCAACGATTACTATGACCGGATAGGAATGGTGACTTTCACGTGAACACTTTGTGACATTTATTTGCGAGCGTTTCCGTGCTTTGGAAGGCATGTTTAGCCGTTGGTCCCGGTTTCCAGTAAAATAGCAGTCGTTATGCCAAGTTGAAGGCCTTTATGAGCGGCTTGAAAAAAATCAACAGCGGGCAGTCACAACCTGCGCCTGTCTATCTCAACACGGCAATACGGCTCACCCCTTATTACGTGGAACAAATTCTAAAAAGGTGAAATGTGGGCATAAAATATGCTTCTGCCTACCCTTTCGGGGATAAAGGCGTGAACCATTATGTATGTATCATAAAAAATAATGCCTCTAGATCTAGAACATTGCAAAGAATGCTGTAACTAAAATATGGAACTGGTTATTTTTCAGGTGACGTTGTACTGAAATTTATGAATGACAACTGGAAAACTGTAGTAGAAGAATTTGGGAAACCAATTGTCGATTACTCTGTAGAACTGGCTGTAAGAACAATTGAAAAGTTTTTCTTGGTCGTACCTTACGAAGAATTGATCAATGTTCCAATACCAATACTATGAGAATATTTCCTATAACACTAATTAGGTACAGCTGTAAGATTAGATAGATAAGCCTAGTGTACATTCGAGTAGGTACTTTAGTATGTATCCATTTCAACTCTACAAATTATTTATACTCGTATTGACGTTTGAAAGAACCAGCAGAATATACTATATACCTACATATATATGAACCAGCAGAATATACTATATACCTACACATATATACTATCCAATATACCTACATATATAACATATGTAGGTATCAATACATATAATAAAATCGTAACAGGTCGCTGTCTGTACATGGAAGATAAATAAGAAAAAATATTATAGGGGGGCTTTATGAACGCAATAGAACCCAAAACAATGATTTTTAGAATTTTTGTCTGTTTGTCTGTATGTCTGTATGTCTGTATATCTGTTTGTCTGTACGGTTGTGCACGCTAATCTCAGTAACCGCTCAACCGATTGCAATGCGGTTTTTTTTATTGTGTTGAGGTTTGCTCCAGTTAACATTTAGCGTTTGTTTTATGTAAATCGGTTTAGAAATAAAAGAGTTATAACACTTTTAAGAACCAGATATTTTGAAAATTTTAATTGTAGGGGTTTCTTTGAATGTGAGTGAACCTAAACTGGCGTGTTGGCTTAATCATAAAAGAGCTTAATGATTAAGACTATTTTTAAACAATTCAGTCCGCGCCGAAGGCGTGGACTGAATTGTTTTAAAATAGACTTAATCATTAAGCTCTTTTATGATTAAGCAAACAGGGCAGTTTCAGACGCAGATTGATGACTCTGATGAAGAAATACCTTTCCTTTCATACACCTTATGTGACGTAAACGAAGTTGCGGGCTCAGCTAGTATTGAATAAATTTGTAAATTAATCTGAAAATGTATAAATATTAAAACTGTTTCATATTATCTATTTTATTTAAAAAGTGAAAATGAGTGGAAGTGGTTTAGGGAAATGACACGGGTTCAAGTCCTGTCCAAAACAACCTTTTATTTATTCACTTTATAAATAAAATATTATGAAATAGCACACTGGTAAAAATGCTTTAAATATTTATCCTTAATATTGGTTTTGGTGTCAAGTTTTACTTTTCTCTAAAATCGCTTCTCTAACTACGAGTAAATTCACTGTGCACCAGCCAGGTTTGGTACCGATAGTACTTATATCATTCATAAGAAATATAATTATTCTAACTTAGCTCGCTTCGTGTGAATTATAACAACGCTTTCCGCGTAACACTAAAACTCCCCTGAAGGTGTAGCCCAGACGTCATAATGTTTGATGATCACAGAGTAGCCGAGTTCTTAGTCGTCACAAGGAGGATAAGGATTCATTTAGATTAAGACTGACAATTTGTAAAAACGAGATAGTTACGACTATGTTACTCACTATTTTAACAGACTTTTAACAGAGTGCTTGATAAATTAAAATCACTGAAAGGAATGGTCACTCGCTATCTCTTTAGTATACATACCCAATTTAACGTTACCTTTAAATTTGATTTTTATCGATCAAGTTTTGACTTACAGCTTTGCAACTTTATTTAAGTACCTATTTGATTAGTCCTTCCAATTTTGTATTATGTTTATTGTTTTCTTAAAACTGAAAATGTTATAGAAAAACCACTATATCTTTGACGTCTAGACCTGAATTTTATCTACGCGATGACGTACCTAAATGAATAACTGCATTTTAGTCATTAATTAATTTTATTTTAATTCTCTATGTGATTAATGTAAATATATATAAATTATTATTATTTTTATGTTTTACAATCATTTGATTGTTTATAGGCTATTTATTAATGGGTATTGTATCGTCGCAATGGATACATATTAAAGTAATCGACTGTACAAAATCTCTTACGATTAATTGGTTTTATTGGTTCAAAGTACCTATTATCAAATTACGCACAGCTTGGCAAAACCGTCTTGAAATGCAGCTAAAGTTTTCGAAATAATTGTTGTCAAAACACCTATTTCATTAAATCAATGCAGGGAAATAAAAAAGGGTAATATTTTCAATATTTCTAGTGGGTCTACCTAGGTGGTATCACCCAGGTGATTTATTTCCAAGGTGATCAAAGTAGACTAAACAATTCCACTTTGTTCACCTAGGTGATATCACCCAAGTGAACAAAGTGGAATAATCCACGTTATCTGTCTCATGTTGTACCGTATGAGACATTCATGTTTTCCCGTTCAGAGAAATTCAGTCAGTCAGTAGCAATAGCAATATTTTCTATTTCTACATGTTTTGCTAAACTGTACTTGCACTAATATAATTTTATTGGGAAGCAAGAAGAAGTTAGCGATCTTCTTGTTATGAACTTTTGTGATTTTGCTAAAATCTCTTAGTGATAAGTTTAATAAACAATGTTTGGTTTTTTATGGAAGGAAATTGTTATTATTGCTTTTTGTTTAGTTCATTACATTTTTTATTACAATAATGAAATGTTAACTGTGTTTTACTATGTAGTTTCACACCCCATTCATGTCAGAATCATATTGCCCTATTCATCCTCCCACTTTATGTCCGGAGTCCTAGTATGTAGTACTTACTATAGCTTGACCGCTACCGCTGTACCGCTCCTTGCGTACTATTTTGTTCCGCAGCAGCGGTACAGCGGTAGCGGCCAAGCTATATTATATTATCTTTGGCGTTAGTTTTATGATAATGTCAAATTGAGTTCTCCAAAGAAACTGAAGAATCCCTCCTGGCAAGCATTTTTATTAAGCACTGCAGTAAACTACATTTACTATGACTCGTTCGTGGATGGGTGATCACCACGTGACCGCTTTATGACATTCATTGCCAGCGCTTCCGTGCTATGTAATGCTGCGTCCACATTTGTTACATTTGGACAGCACGTTTCTCCACTACTGTGTCAGACTAGCGTTTTGATACCATGAAAACTGCAGCTTTTAGGCTATCCATGCCGAACACCCGAAGAAAATGCTTGACATAGAATAAACGTCACGGTGATTTCTGGCGTTACTAACTAGCAGTCATGCCCAGTGTAGACGCTGTTTATATACGGACACACATCAAATACACGTGGAACGGGTCGTGAAATCGAAAATGGGTTTTGGTGTGTACTTTCATAGGTTATTCGGTGCTGTTCATTGTCCGCGTCACCGGGAGACGTCCGCACTTGCATTTATGACCCGCGTTGAGGAACACTGAACGGGACAAACACAGAGACGGGGTACAGAGTGAACCACTGGAGTTTGGAGCGCTCGTCGCCCCGGTGACTTTGTGTTCCATAAACGATCACTGAAGCAAACAACTTTAGCTATGCCAATTCTTTGGATGGTGATTACCACCTGATTACTTTGTGACAATAATTTTATAATTCATCCCTGTGCCCGATTTTAAGATCTAATTTAATTTTACGATTCTTAGGGTTCCGTACCTAAAGGGTAAAAAAATGGGACCCTATTCATGAGATTTCTCCGTCCGTCTGTTTGTCTGTCCATCACGAGGCTGTATCTCATGAAACATTATAGCTAGAAAGTTGACATTTTCACAGATGATGTAGGTTTAAGTTTTGTCGCTTTAATAATAATTACTTTTAGTACTTGTTGTTATAACAAATACACCCTACTTCACTGGTTTGTTTGTGAAGATGTTTGGATGCTTGTTACTCAATCACGCTCTATGGGATTGGGCTAAAATTTGGTACAGATAGCTTATAGTCTGGAATAACAGAGACTACTATTGTCAGCCCGGAAATATGTTCCCACGGGAATGGGAATGGGTACCGAATTTCACGCGGGCGAGCATCATCTAGTAAAATTATGATTAAGGGGGCTCCCATATAACAGACGTGATTTTCCGCAAAGGAACCCTCCGTGCGGAAAAAACCTTCCAACTGCGAGTCAGACTGTCTGATTCGCACTTGGCGCTCATGGCCCCGCGTACCCAGCGTTCAGTAAACGATCACAGCAGTAAGCAACTTTCACTACGGCCAATCCTTGGATGGGTGACCATCCATGTGACAACTTGGTGACATTTATTTGAGCGTTTCCGTGCTTCGGAAGGCACGTTAAGCCGATGGTCCCGGTTGCCAGTAAAATGGCAGTTGTTAAGCCAAGTTGAGAGCCTTTTTAGGCAGCTTAAAAACTTTCAACAGCAGGCAGTCACAACCTACGCCTCTCCATCTCAACACGGCAATACGACTCACCACCTATTACCTGGCACAAATTCAAAAATAAGGTGAAATGTAGGCATATAATATGCCTCTGCCTACCCCTTCGGGGATAAAGGCGTGACCATATGTATGTATGTACTCGTATTATCTACAATACATACCAGTCACCGTACGAAACGCATAGTTACTACCAATGAGATAATGTCTACAGCCCGTTCGCTCCAAGTTTGCTGCTGACTTTATGGCTGGTGTAGAGGCGTAGTAGGGAAAGCGGCTGGCAAACTTAGAGCGAACGGGAAGTATGTACTTATTTAAAAAAAAGAAAAGATCCATGACCCGTTCCTTGCGTTCGATATTTAAAACTTGCAGCTGCCTGTCAGCACAATATAAAGCCCGTCACATACGTACCTAACTATAATATAAATAAATATGAAACATAGCAAGGCAAATTACGACTTATCTTCTAACGAAATCAGTAGAAAATTGCGTATTATTTATTTTTATATTTTATTTTATTTATTTTTTATTTTTATATCTCGATATATTTGAAAGGCGATTGTGTAGACCGAGTGAGATTAAAAATATATTATAGTTTAACTCCCGTGTGTATTACTTGTTATAATATAATATAATAGTCAATGTCCCGCTGTTGCACCGGCGTGGTTCCCGTTTCCGTGGGAATTCTTTAAGTACCTATTTGATTAGTCCTTCCAATTTTGTATTATGTTTATTGTTTTCTTAAAACTGAAAATGTTATAGAAAAACCACTATATCTTTGACGTCTAGACCTGAATTTTATCTACGCGATGACGTACCTAAATGAATAACTGCATTTTAGTCATTAATTAATTTTATTTTAATTCTCTATGTGATTAATGTAAATATATATAAATTATTATTATTTTTATGTTTTACAATCATTTGATTGTTTATAGGCTATTTATTAATGGGTATTGTATCGTCGCAATGGATACATATTAAAGTAATCGACTGTACAAAATCTCTTACGATTAATTGGTTTTATTGGTTCAAAGTACCTATTATCAAATTACGTACAGCTTGGCAAAACCGTCTTGAAATGCAGCTAAAGTTTTCGAAATAATTGTTGTCAAAACACCTATTTCATTAAATCAATGCAGGGAAATAAAAAAGGGTAATATTTTCAATATTTCTAGTGGGTCTACCTAGGTGGTATCACCCAGGTGATTTATTTCCAAGGTGATCAAAGTAGACTAAACAATTCCACTTTGTTCACCTAGGTGATATCACCCAAGTGAACAAAGTGGAATAATCCACGTTATCTGTCTCATGTTGTACCGTATGAGACATTCATGTTTTCCCGTTCAGAGAAATTCAGTCAGTCAGTAGCAATAGCAATATTTTCTATTTCTACATGTTTTGCTAAACTGTACTTGCACTAATATAATTTTATTGGGAAGCAAGAAGAAGTTAGCGATCTTCTTGTTATGAACTTTTGTGATTTTGCTAAAATCTCTTAGTGATAAGTTTAATAAACAATGTTTGGTTTTTTATGGAAGGAAATTGTTATTATTGCTTTTTGTTTAGTTCATTACATTTTTTATTACAATAATGAAATGTTAACTGTGTTTTACTATGTAGTTTCACACCCCATTCATGTCAGAATCATATTGCCCTATTCATCCTCCCACTTTATGTCCGGAGTCCTAGTATGTAGTACTTACTATAGCTTGACCGCTACCGCTGTACCGCTCCTTGCGTACTATTTTGTTCCGCAGCAGCGGTACAGCGGTAGCGGCCAAGCTATATTATATTATCTTTGGCGTTAGTTTTATGATAATGTCAAATTGAGTTCTCCAAAGAAATTGAAGAATCCCTCCTGGCAAGCATTTTTATTAAGCACTGCAGTAAACTACATTTACTATGACTCGTTCGTGGATGGGTGATCACCACGTGACCGCTTTATGACATTCATTGCCAGCGCTTCCGTGCTATGTAATGCTGCGTCCACATTTGTTACATTTGGACAGCACGTTTCTCCACTACTGTGTCAGACTAGCGTTTTGATACCATGAAAACTGCAGCTTTTAGGCTATCCATGCCGAACACCCGAAGAAAATGCTTGACATAGAATAAACGTCACGGTGATTTCTGGCGTTACTAACTAGCAGTCATGCCCAGTGTAGACGCTGTTTATATACGGACACACATCAAATACACGTGGAACGGGTCGTGAAATCGAAAATGGGTTTTGGTGTGTACTTTCATAGGTTATTCGGTGCTGTTCATTGTCCGCGTCACCGGGAGACGTCCGCACTTGCATTTATGACCCGCGTTGAGGAACACTGAACGGGACAAACACAGAGACGGGGTACAGAGTGAACCACTGGAGTTTGGAGCGCTCGTCGCCCCGGTGACTTTGTGTTCCATAAACGATCACTGAAGCAAACAACTTTAGCTATGCCAATTCTTTGGATGGTGATTACCACCTGATTACTTTGTGACAATAATTTTATAATTCATCCCTGTGCCCGATTTTAAGATCTAATTTAATTTTACGATTCTTAGGGTTCCGTACCTAAAGGGTAAAAAAATGGGACCCTATTCATGAGATTTCTCCGTCCGTCTGTTTGTCTGTCCATCACGAGGCTGTATCTCATGAAACATTATAGCTAGAAAGTTGACATTTTCACAGATGATGTAGGTTTAAGTTTTGTCGCTTTAATAATAATTACTTTTAGTACTTGTTGTTATAACAAATACACCCTACTTCACTGGTTTGTTTGTGAAGATGTTTGGATGCTTGTTACTCAATCACGCTCTATGGGATTGGGCTAAAATTTGGTACAGATAGCTTATAGTCTGGAATAACAGAGACTACTATTGTCAGCCCGGAAATATGTTCCCACGGGAATGGGAATGGGTACCGAATTTCACGCGGGCGAGCATCATCTAGTAAAATTATGATTAAGGGGGCTCCCATATAACAGACGTGATTTTCCGCAAAGGAACCCTCCGTGCGGAAAAAACCTTCCAACTGCGAGTCAGACTGTCTGATTCGCACTTGGCGCTCATGGCCCCGCGTACCCAGCGTTCAGTAAACGATCACAGCAGTAAGCAACTTTCACTACGGCCAATCCTTGGATGGGTGACCATCCATGTGACAACTTGGTGACATTTATTTGAGCGTTTCCGTGCTTCGGAAGGCACGTTAAGCCGATGGTCCCGGTTGCCAGTAAAATGGCAGTTGTTAAGCCAAGTTGAGAGCCTTTTTAGGCAGCTTAAAAACTTTCAACAGCAGGCAGTCACAACCTACGCCTCTCCATCTCAACACGGCAATACGACTCACCACCTATTACCTGGCACAAATTCAAAAATAAGGTGAAATGTAGGCATATAATATGCCTCTGCCTACCCCTTCGGGGATAAAGGCGTGACCATATGTATGTATGTACTCGTATTATCTACAATACATACCAGTCACCGTACGAAACGCATAGTTACTACCAATGAGATAATGTCTACAGCCCGTTCGCTCCAAGTTTGCTGCTGACTTTATGGCTGGTGTAGAGGCGTAGTAGGGAAAGCGGCTGGCAAACTTAGAGCGAACGGGAAGTATGTACTTATTTAAAAAAAAGAAAAGATCCATGACCCTTTCCTTGCGTTCGATATTTAAAACTTGCAACTGCCTGTCAGCACAATATAAAGCCCGTCACATACGTACCTAACTATAATATAAATAAATATGAAACATAGCAAGGCAAATTACGACTTATCTTCTAACGAAATCAGTAGAAAATTGCGTATTATTTATTTTTATATTTTATTTTATTTATTTTTTATTTTTATATCTCGATATATTTGAAAGGCGATTGTGTAGACCGAGTGAGATTAAAAATATATTATAGTTTAACTCCCGTGTGTATTACTTGTTATAATATAATATAATAGTCAATGTCCCGCTGTTGCACCGGCGTGGTTCCCGTTTCCGTGGGAATACGGGAATAAAATATAGCATAAGTCACCCGAACTTTCATCAAAACAATGAAAGAATTATCCAAATCGGTTCAGTACTTTTATATATATATATATATATATATATATATATATATATATATATATATATATATATATATATATATATATATATATATATATATATATATATATATATATATATATACATATCTATATATATCTATATATATAAAAATCAATGCCACTTTTCGTTGTAATTTTATAACTCGAGAACGGGCTCACCTATACAAACCAAATTTTTAGGCTTTGTTCGGACTATTTAGTAGATGGTTTATGTGAAGTTTGCATAAAATCGGTCGGGCGGTTCTTCATTTATCACGCAAACGAAGTTGCGCTGGTCAGCTAGTATATATATATATTTATATATTCAATGCAAAAAAACTAACATACAAACAAACAATCAAATTTTTCTTTTTATAATATTAGTATAGGTATCTCGATATGTTAATATATTATAGCTACGTCTGTGACAGGCTTAACACTGGCAGCACAACCGGACGGCATAACCTAGGCCCGTCCACATTGAGAGTTACATGTTCGACACGATTACACACTACACTAGTCGATGATATGACACAAATGTGGACCCAGCATAAGGCACGTTAAGCCGTTGGTGACGGTTGCCAGTTAAATGGTAGTCGTTAAGTAAAGTTGAAGGCTTTTATGTGCGGCTTGAAAATTTTCTACAGCGAGCAGTAATAGCCTGCGCCTGTCCATATTAACACGGCAATACGGTTCGCCACCTGTTCACGTAAGGCTCGTGTATAAAATTCGAAACGTTAACCAAAATGGATAAATGGTCACCAAATTACGTTTCCTAAATAATGAAGCAAAAAAAATCAATTGTCGGATAAGTAGTTGGCAGATCAAGTATACATCTATCGAAATTACTAAGTATAAATAATACCAATATGTTCCGGCGTTAATGGTCACGGTTCCAACCTAACCTAACCTTGATGCAAATTAGAACTGGAGTTTTTGGTGTCAATTAATTAATCCATTTTGGTGACCATTAATCCATGTCGGTGACCACTTTAAATGTTTCCTTCACCTCAAACTAGGTGAGTACCTAGTTTGAGATGAAGGAAACATTTTAATCAAATCCAAAATTGAGTAATTTTGATAGCTGCTGCTGATTGGACCCTACTTATGTATGAAAAGCACAATAAAATACCGGAAGATATGTGTGCCTCGCCATCCCGACTCGACGTATTCCTGTTTTCGAGGGTGTAAAAGTGTGCAGTGCTGATGTAACTCACGGTGCCACGATAGGCTAACATACCTAAGGACCACGCCCTGAAGGTAAATAAATACTTTGAATTGACCAATGAGTTGTCCATGAATAATTTTAATAATAATAAATTTTTTTTATTGTCTCAATATAAAGGTGTACATGATTGTGAGCCCTAGTCCCCACACTAGGATTCCCTGTGTTGTGGGGACCAGTCTCTCTTCATCCGCAGCATTATTAGACAATACAGGTAATTTTAATGTTAACATGCAGTTCCTTCATTTCTTTTTCTAAACAGCTATACAAGTATAAGAAAAATTATAAAATAAGAGAAAAAAACAAAATAAAGATATATTGGTCCCTTATAATTAGGAATAACAAGAATGGGAATGTGTGTGTGTGTGTGTGTGTGTGTGTGTGTGTGTGTGTGTGTGTGTGTGTGTGTGTGTGATTGCGTGTATGTCTGCGTAATTTATCTATACATACTTAAAGCCGTGGGGGTTCGGAGAAAACTAATTGTAGGTCATTTTCCTCCAATCGATGCTGAAGCCGAAGATGCAATTCAAAACTTATTTTTGTATGTTTTGTCTGTCAGCATTCCAAATAAGTATTGCTAAAAATAGTCTGTAAATACACACGAAACCCTTAAACCCACGCAAGGGTGCATAGCATTATTATGCACCCCTGCACGTGCCCACGAGCCTCCTACATCATTGAACAGACTTCAGCAATTCTTCGGTAATGTTGTAGTCCAGTCGCATCAAAATCTCGTACATTCTTCTTTTGCACACAAATTTAGTCAAATTTACTATTCCATATTTTAAGTTAAGTCTCTTATATATAAATGGACCCATGAAATTAAAAGATCTTCGACCAATCAGTCTACGATATGCTACCGGGTGCCACATCAATCTGCGTCCAGATCGAGTTTTGATAGCACTACTCAGGGCAGTTTTGTGGAATTTTAATGTCACTGCGAGTATGTATAATTGTCTAACCCTGAGTAGGCTGACCTCAGAGTAGAGAGAATCAGTAGGATACCTGTAAGGTCTACGGTACGCTGTTTTTAGGAGTGCTCGTTGTGCTCGTTCTACTTTAATCATATGGTTCCTACCAGCCGCACCCCATACCGAAATACAGTAACTTAGTACTGACTGCCCGAGGGAGTAATAGACCATTTTAACGGTTCTGTCGTCCGCGACTCTTCCTAGACGTCTGAAGACTGGAATAAGCTTTCTGGTTCTGTTACAGAGCACACTTAAATGTTTCATCCAGTTCAGATAGCTGTCTAGGTGAACCCCAAGATACTTAATGCAGTCAGTTTGGTCAATTTGCGGACAACTACAGTTAGTGCCGTTCAAGCATGAGTGCAATTTTATGGAAGGAGTACAATTTGGAGAAGAACGTTGTGAAGCATAGAAATTAATAGCTTTAGTTTTTTCTATATTGAGTGTTAAGATATTTTTTTGTAACCAGTCGGCAACCTTCTGCAAGCCCAGTTCGGTATTCACTTGAGCCTCCTCACAGGTTTCGCCATAGAAGACCACCGCAGTGTCATCAGCATAGGTGAAGATTCTAGCTTTAGGTATGTCGAGAGCGCATAGGCCATTTATGTATATAATAAAGAGCGTAGGGCCTAGCACACTGCCTTGCGGAACGCCAAAGCTAACAGACAGAAGCTCACTGCAATAGTCACCCATGACGACCCTCTGTTTTCTTTCTTCAAGGTATGACCTAAACCATGCCAATGCATCACCACGTATCCCAAGTAGCTCCATTTTCCGCATAAGTAATTTTCTGGAGACCGTATCGAACGCCTTGGCAAGGTCCAGGAAGATGCCAGTACATGCCATACCCTGATCCACTTTGTTTGTAATGTGGTCCACTAAATTGGACACTGCATCCTCAGTGGACCTGCCAGCACGAAAACCAAACTGATTTTCAGACAAGAGCTTCTTTTCTTCTAAGTATGTCAACAGTCTCTTATTAACAACCCTTTCCAATATTTTGGAAAGTGTTGGCAACAAGGATATCGGACGATAATTTGATGCAGTCTTAGGGTCGCCACTTTTGTAAATTGGACATACATTTGCAGTTTTAAAGCATTCAGGTACAGTACATGTTTCCAGACTTAAATTGCACAAAAATGCTATGGGCCTTATTAATACATGAGCACAGCTTTTAAGTATTTTATTATTTATATTGTCACTGCCGCAAGCAGAAGCAGTTTTTAGATTTGTAATTATTTTATTGATTTCAACCTCGTCTGTTGGGGTAAAGAAAAAGGATCCTGAATCATCAAAAGAGGGGCTAGAGTGGCTATTGTGTCTGCTGGCAAGTTCTGTTTCAGTTGTGTTTAATTGTAATAATGTTTTTTCAGCTAATTTAGCTCCTATATTGGCAAAATAACCATTCACCCCATCAAGAGCAAGTACAGGGTCTGTCTCATTGGTCATAAGTTCAGAGTTTACGTTTTCCTTAGTCTTAATACCACAGATACCTTTAATTTGCTTCCAAAGCTTCTTATTATCACCTACCGCATCATTTAAAAGTTGACGTCCATATTCCCGTTTTGAGTTCGTTAATATATTGTTACAGTAGTTGCGATACTGTTTATATTTTTGTTGAATTACAGGGTTCTCGCGATTTTCTTTTTTATTGGCAAAAGCATGCAAAGAATCTCTACGCCTCATACACTTAAGAAGCCCCCTAGTTATCCACGGCTTAATAATGACCTCAGAACTGGAGCACCTTCGTTTCGAGGTGTGTTTGGTGATTTTGTCACTTATCTTATTTACCAGTATCTGTGCTGAAATATTCACGTCACAGCCTTCATAGAGTGAGTTCCAGTTCTCGTTTTCGATGTCGCTTATTAAACCGGGATAATCAATCTTTGTGATGAACTTTGGGGATTTTGGTCTTTGTGTGTCTTTAGATACGCCAAACATCACTGTATGGTGATCAGTAATACCAGAATCACAGACTATTACTGTCACGTCACGCTGAGTTCTTAGTAGAACATGGTCGTAGCAATTTGTACCTCGCGTAATGAATGTATGACCTGGGAAGTAGCCGTAGTGGCCAGTCAGTTCTAAGTAGTCCGTTGATCTCTTATCGGTATACCCCTCTTTAATATCTAAGTTTACATCTCCTACTATTGCACAAGTACTGCCACTGTGGGACTCCAACGTCTGAAGGAGAGAATCACAAAAATTGACAATATTGTAATATGATGGAGATCTGTATAACGCAATAAGCGTAAGCTCGTTATTGATGTTAATGATTAAGCAATTTGCCTGTTGGAATGGAGGTTCAGTAATAGTTACGCGGAGAGATGATTTTGTGAACACAACGATACCATCGTTTTGATTAAAGTACTTTTCAGAACAGAAATAGTCATAATCTTCAATTGTATAACAAGGTGAGTTGTCATTAAGCCAGCATTCTGTAAGGACAATAATGTCCGGAGAAAAAGATAACCTGTTCAAAAGTACAAGAAATTGGTCAAAGTTTCTGTTAATACTTCGTATGTTTTGTGTAACTACAGTATACTGTTTGCCCGTCTCACCCAAATGTGTTTTGCACCTTTCTACAGAGTCCAGCCTGATCTGCCTTGCATACTTTATACTATCAATGTCGTTGATCATCGGTGTTATGTTGTTGTTATCCATTATTTAAAAGTGACGATATACTTTGTCCGCTTTATGAAAACTTTCAGAATGCACATGTACGAGTACTTTAAAGGTAGGTTTAAGTTGACATAATGCGAGTATGTGTATTTCATATGAAATCTGTGACCAGAGTCATTACTTGGTATAATTAAAACATATTCATTTGAGTGTGTATGCGTTCGTACATATTTTTTTGAGGATGTATGCATGACACAATGTAACAGTTCATTAATTAATAGGTAAGTTAGTGAAATATAATATAAGTATATTTTTCGGTAATGTATATTTATTAGCAAATTAATGTAAGTAGTGATCGTAAATTTTCTATGATGAATAGATGACAGATGTTTGTATGCAGTGGAGTAAATGTATATAGTTAATAGTTGAGCATTTATTATGTTTGTCTGACAGTAGAATGAGATACGTGTGAATGTGAAAAGATCCTTGTGCTTAGTGTTTGTAATTATATTGATCGATATTTTTAATAACTTACAGTTAAATTTATAATTTAAAGTATATGTTATGTGTTGACAGTGGTTTTTACAATTGCATTCCCAGTGCAAGTAAGCTTTTTGAGAACTTATTGGGTAAGAGTAACAAAAGTATAGACTAACAGAGTTATGATAACAAATATTAATGATTACAAGCATGCATAATAGGAGATATTCTGCAAATACTAGTTGTCACTTAGAGGGACTCATTAAGTTTTCAGATTGACTCTTACGTTTTAGTTCCAGGAGAGTATTTTCATTTCTTACAAGTACCGATGGCATCCCTTGCTGTTTTCGAAGAAACACTCTGCCGTTGACTACCCAGCAATATTGGTAAGCTTCAGTTTTTGCTAGGTCACGAGACATATATAGCAGTCTTTTGGTTTTAGCTGTAAGATTTTCAGAAATGTACAAAGTCCCTGAGGGCCCTCCTAGCCCTAGGTGGTTGGTGTTTAATTCATTATTCTTATTCTCTGAGTTCCATGCTTTAGTCGCTTTAAGAACTTTTTCTTTTATCAAGGTGTTAGCTAGTTCCACTACCACTGTACTGGGGGAGGTATGCTCTTTCGAGGGGAGTCTATATACGTCCTTGATATGTATATCTTGCAGTTCTGTTTTAATGATATATAGCAGCCGACTGATCATCCGGTAAAGGTCCTCCTTCGACTCATTCTTTATTTTGGGAACGCCTCGTATCTCAATGTTGGTTTTCTTAGAGTTGCGGTCCGCGGTTTCTATTTTATCTTCGAGCAGTGAGATTTGAGTACGAAACTGAGAGCGTTCCCCTTCCAGCTTATCTATTTTTCGTTCAATGTCTTTCATCTGACCCGAGATGAAGTCTACATTTGAAATAATATCTCTATTCACATTTTGTATCTCACAGTTTTGTTGTTTTATATCAGATATATTTTTTTCAATAGAACCTATTATACCGTATTGGTCTTTAATATCTCGGATACTGGTCTCTAAAGCGTCCAACCTTAGGTTTTGCTGAGCGATCATTACTGTGAGCAGTTCCTTAATATCCTCCATGGTGTCTTGCCGCTTAGGTGAGCGATCGTCGCCGTCGTCCTCCAGACGCACACGCTTGTTTATGTTTCGCGTGGTAATATTGTGCGTTATGCTACATAGTTCGTTTCCACGCGTCAATAAGTCCGAGTCAGACGCTGAGATGCATTTAGGAGGAGTACGTAATGTGTTCATAATATCGTATTAAATAAGAAGTTGAGAAATCAATAGGCAGTAACTTGTTTTTCAAAACAATCGCCGACAGATGCGCGTTTCAGCTATATAATTTATAGTGATGTAGGTAGGTATTTGCTTCACTCGCTATTGCAAACAAGCGACGTTAATCTAAAACTTGTTCAAATTGCATTCATAGATATATTTGCATATAGCCGGCGCTCATAGGTTTCCTTGTTTAAGCGGGCAGTCGCATGCGCCGCTAAACAAGGACGAAAAATAATCACCTGTCTCTTTATCGTTGCGGGTGTGGTGCGGCGCCCCTCTGATACTCGGGCTGTACACCGTCGCACTTTCGCGTCGCGCCGTGATGCTGAGTTGTTAAGGTCCAATCTTCAATTCACTATGCTTAGGGATTCTTATGTATTTGCTTGTTATTAGCTGATGTTATAATCTACAACGTGAACTTTAATGATTTATTTTATTTATTAAATAATCTAACGGCACGTCTTCTCACAGCCAAACTACGGACGAGAGAGGATGAATGGCTATGTAGTTAAACTCTATGCCGTAGATGTTGAAGCAAGGTTAATTTTAGCTAAATCTCTGTATAACTTGTTTAAAGACCTAGGATTGCCAAAAGCTTCAGTGAGATTCATATCCAAAACGGCATTGCTAGGATCTTACAAATTTGTTTAGGCAGAGGGGGGAACATTGTGAACTGTGCAAGGAGGGCGCTGACGCGTCTTCAGGTGGCCACCCTAAAACTACTCAAATGGGTCGCAAGTCCCAGACACCCTCACAGTGTCCCCCTCTGAACTGTGCCATGGACACGGCACCCGCACGGTGAATCCATGGAATGCTAAGGATACAGTCTCACTATGAACACTTGAGAAGCTACGTCAAGCCGTTGGTCTGGGTTGTCAGTAAAATGGCAACCGCTAAGCCAAGTTATATGGGCGGTTTGAAATTTTTCAACAGCTGTTCGTTGCAGTCTGCGTCAGCTTATTTTAACACAGCAATAGGCTTACCACCTTTTACGTGGGACATAAATAATAATGTGGCACAATGTGGGCTTTACTATGCCTCTGCAGATACTATGCGTTTACCTACCCCTCCGAGGAAGAAGGCATGACTATAAATATGTAGGTATGTATTAGTTTTGATTTGATTTTGGTAAATTTTATCCTGAACGATAATCCCACTGATTCGGGCCTAATAATTTTGGCATAATCTTAGAATGCAGTTTAAATTCTGTTTTCTGTACATCCAATTTTCATCCCGGGTATAAGTTACAATGGGAAGCGGGAACAAGAATAAAATTCCATGCAGGTGGAACCGAGGTCGCCATCTAGTCCCGAACAAATGGAACAAACAAGCTCTGGAGTTTTGACCGCAACTCGAAAAATGTAAGGTAGGACTTCCACCCGCCAGATGAACCGACGCGACGCTGACGCATGACCTGAAAAAGGTCGCAGGCAGTGACTAGAGGCGTAAGGACCATAATTGTGGGAGAGGAGGAATTCGGGAGAGGCTTACAGCCAGCTGTGGACTTTCTTATGCTAATATGATTGATTTTATATGTATTACGTGCCTAACCAGCCATAGCGAAAGTTGCTTACTGCTGTGATCGATTGCAGAAGAAGTCTGTGTCAGCGGGACTAAGGGCGTTTCTCACTTCTATAATTATAAACCTGTATAATTAAATTCTGATCTAACCAAATCCCTGTTGCAGTCAGCAGGGCGGCTTTGTGTGGAACGGCTAGATTTAAACAGGGGCTTCATTACCCATTAAACAACATACGATGTTACGTCTTACCCATAACGCTACAAAATCCCTTTTATTTAGCATCGCACAAAATTCTTTTGGTAACTGATAAAGCTAGTCTTCATATAATTTTCGGTATAGTATAGTTACTTAAGTGGAAGTGTTCGAGCAGTTTATAGTCAAAACAGTGTATAGTTACTTAAGTGGAAGTGCTCGAGCAGTTTCATTACATTGTTTTCGCTGAATACTTTTGTGACCCTATGCTAAACAAATACCCCCAAAGACGCGGGATAACACCCGACCCCCCCCCCCCCCTTCCCTAGCCGCAATAGTAGCCATAAGTCTGTTGGAAGGAGCCGTAATTCTGTCTATTACCATTGGCATCGTTGCTTGTGGAAAAAAGCCAATTTTAATTTTAATCAAATAATAAAAAAAAAATCTAGATGCATGTAAGTTTTGAAGCACACCAGACACAGCTAATTTCATAGTCTGAGACAAATCTAAAAACAGGGGACCGTTATTTGGTCACAATTCGGGACCTCCTATTATTAAATTGCTGAGCAATTTTTTATAATATTCAGCAATTTAGGAATGAGAGATGTCGTGATATTGTAAACAAGATAATGCCAGCGGTTTCACTCGGTTTCCATTCCCGCTACTTATGGGAACAATTTTCCGGGATAAAAAGCTAAGCTGTTATCTAACCCGTACCAAATTTCAGCCAGATTTGTTCAGCCGTTAGAGCGTGATCATTCACATTGATAGTAATATGACAACAATATCTGACATAAACTTTTGAATTCTGATGCAATTGTTTGAAAAAATTTGCGTGAGATCAGTTATTTTTTTAAATTAATAGGTTATAAGCATCTTAATTTTTTTTTCTTAATTATACATTTCACATTGCAAATAAAAATTTAAAAACGGTGCGTGTATTACTGGCACACATTATTTTTATTTGCAATGTGAAATGCGTAGACAGAATCGGAAATATTATTTTTAATGTTAATTTAATGTCAGTGATTATTTTTATGTGTCAGTGATATTAAGTATATTGTAGTAGTAACACGGACAATTATTTATTTATATTTAGGTACCTCCACTCCATAATGAGCGTACCGTGGGTAAAGTCACAGTTATACTGCGATAAAGTTGAGCTAGGGCCATGCTCCGCACGATGACTGCCTCTGTGGCGCAGTCGGTAGTAATACCGCCTGCGGCGCTGGAGGTCGTGGGTTCGATTCCCACCGGAGACAAATATTTGTGTGACCCATAAATGTTTGTCTCAAGAGTCTGGGTGTTTCTATGTAGAATATGTATGTATTTAAAAAGTATATAAGTATTAATATCCGTGGTCTGATACCCATAACACAAGCAGGTTTTTCCTAGCTTACTTTGGGATCAGATAGCGTTGTGTGAAATGTCCGTGAATATTTATTTATTTATTTATACCAAGGTACAGGCTCCCGCAAGAAGCTGTAGGTTATGTTGGGCAACAAACGTGAAACCAAACTTCGGATATGGTGTCAGAAGTTCCATCGGCTATCGAGAATGAGCCCCAGATACTTCATCGAGGGCTTGATGCCAATGCTAACACCCCGTACTTGTATGCTGGATCCTGTGGGTGAGGCTCTGTGCTTTCACGGACCTCGGAAGGAGTCCGAGGTCCGTGAAATCACAGTCTTATTCGACCCACAAAAATTTGCTATGGATAACAAACAAGTAATTAACCGTATAAAATCACATAAAACATATTTTATGAAAAAGCAAAAACGAAGGGCACAATATTAAAGGGCGACCCTCTACACTTATTTGCGTTGCCGACTGTACGTGTAGAAGGTAAGGTATTAAGATTTTTTTTTATTACGAGCGGATTTAAATATGTTTCTACTTAAAACATATTGCAGAGAGGTACTGAAACTATAAAGATGCGGGTAGAACCCGAATCCTTAGGTAAGACTGCGGTGGTAGTCTATCAATAATTCCATAACATTGAATGTTATAGAATTATTGATAAAAATCCTCCATCCATGATGATTTTGAAACGTTAAATAATCTAAAATAATCTTTATTACTGTGACTCATTTGGTTCTTATTCGTCGGGGGGACCGCTCTATACCTAAACAGAGACAGACGTACGATTAGGTTATGATTAGGTGAGCGGTCCCCGACGATACAAACTGTTAGTTAAAAATATGAATTGGTACCTAATTCGCATTAGCTACCATTAATATAATAGTTATTTTTTTACTTTTTACTGGTTTTTAAGCTATTGCATAGCTTCTATCGCGGGCCTTGCGTGGAGACCGAATCCAGAAATTGTGTCACGAAAACGAGTCACACTCTTGGCTACCTTCGGCCACGTTCGTGTATCTCGTCTCGCACTTCATACATTTTTTGTTTACGTCAATTATGAACTCTGCAGTCGTTATATATTATTATATTGTGTCAAATAATCCAAAAATTGATGCTTGTACCCAGAATCGATCTTGCGCCTTCTGCGTACCGATCCGCGTCTTAACCACTCGACCAAAGTTGAATTAAGAGTGCTGGTCGAATTTAGAGTTCATAATGTGAAATGACAATTTCGATGCTGTCAATTACATTAGTTGCTGTCAATTTACTTCGTCTAAATAAAAATTCGACTATAGGTGTATAGGTATTCATCATCTATGTACAACAGTGAACTGTACTCGTATAATTTGTGTAAAAAGTGTTTTAAATATGAATAAACAAAGTGCAGTTATTAATGAAGAAAGTCACGAAAAATAGTGAAAGAAAATGAGTGAGTACCATGGAGCAAATATAAGAGGTGAGTACTCTATATACATACATTTTATTATTATTATCACCAATGCAGTATTATTTTTTGTTTTGTTAATTTATATATAATACTGCTATAAAGATAACCAAACCCGGGAGTACGTTCCCATGGGAAGCGGGAAGAAAATTTCACGCTGACGTAGCCGCGAGCGCCATCTATCTCATACCTATGTACTTTAAACGTGTCATAAAAGTCACAACAATACCATACATGCATATTTCAAAGAATGTCTATTATTACCATAAAATTTGTAAAAATAGTTTTTAAGAAGAAACCTATTGTTTTATCTTTT
Organism: Miltochrista miniata; assembly: GCA_933228765.1. Taxonomy (NCBI): domain Eukaryota; kingdom Metazoa; phylum Arthropoda; class Insecta; order Lepidoptera; family Erebidae; genus Miltochrista; species Miltochrista miniata. Next base: position 12,538,690 of record OW121763.1, on the reverse strand, counting down.
AACTAGCTGACCCTCGCAACTTTGTTTACGTCACACAAGGTCTATGAAATTAGAGGTATTTATTAATCATACTCATCAAGTAGCGTGTGAATCTGCCCTGTTTGCTTAATCAAAATAGAGCTTAATGGTTAAAGCTATTCCTCAGTATAGAATTTTCCTCAGTATAAACAATTTACATACAAACACCGGCGTGTTAGAATTTTATTACATGTATCAATGTAGTAGACGTAACGTGTATAAAATGACATCAATCAAATGTCATCAATATTCTGAAAAAGAAATTAAAAATAGAGTTCACAAACTCTTTTGAAAATACGTACTGTACCTACCTTAGAGGATCGTTATGAAGATAACAGGATAGTTAACAACCATCCATAGAAAATAGATGGTATAATGCTGAATACCGCAAAGAACAATCGGCGCGGCATAGAATGGGGCCTATACTGATATCCTGGAGGATTTAAATGATGCCGATGTCCTGTGCCTGCTGAGGCACACACACGCCGTCATGCATGTCTGCAGGACAACGTGCAGGACAACGAGCAGGATGAGGCAGCGAATGGCTGGACTGAAATTAAAATCGACAGACGCAAGAGATGTGGTGGAGGCACTAATTCACGTACCTCGGGAGTGTCGTGTCAGAAACTGATGGGATAGAAGAGTACCTTACATCATTTCGAGTCTCGCCAAGGCCAGAACAACCTTTACACAGCCGCGCCCCGTGGGCAGTTGCGAAAATGGACACGAAGAGTGAAACTCAAAACAAAGTAAACGTTAAAACTGTACTGCTAACTGCTATACGGATGCGAGACATGGAAGGTCACTAAAGACATTTCGCACCAGCTACCAGCTATAAGTCTTCGTCAAACGCTGCCTCCAATGAATCCTCGGTACATACGGGCCCGAGAACATCACGAACGTAAGACTATTGGAACGCTGCAGTGAGACCAACAGATCAAACGTCGGAAGTGTAGCTGCTGCGCTAGATTGGACACACGCTGCAAAGGGACCACGATCACATCATACCAAGGCAAGTCTTACTGAAACTACTGGTAGGGTTTCAAAAACTGTTCGATAGTAAGTAGGTACATTAATTGATAGTGGCTATAGGCTACATAACATAATGCTAAGATTCCTGCCTTTTGGCCTTTTGGACTTTAGTCCAAAAGTCCAAAAGTCCAAAAGACACGAAGAGTGAAACTCAAAACAAAGTAAACGTTAAAACTGTACTGCTAACTGCTATACGGATGCGAGACATGGAAGGTCACTAAAGACATTTCGCACCAGCTACCAGCTATAAGTCTTCGTCAAACGCTGCCTCCAATGGATCCTCGGTACATACGGGCCCGAGAACATCACGAACGTAAGACTATTGGAACGCTGCAGTGAGACCCCTATCCACCAACAGATCAAACGTCGGAAGTGTAGCTGCTGCGCTAGATTGGACACACGCTGCAAAGGGACCACGATCACATCATACCAAGGCAAGTCTTACTGAAACTACTGGTAGGGTTTCAAAAACTGTTCAATAGTAAGTAGGTACATTAATTGATAGTGGCTATAGGCTACATAACATAATGCTAAGATTCCTGCCTTTTGGCCTTTTGGACTTTAGTCCAAAAGTCCAAAAGTCCAAAAGTCCAAAAGTCCAAAAGTCCAAAAGTCCAAAAGTCCAAAAGTCCAAAAGTCCAAAAGTCCAAAAGTCCAAAAGTCCAAAAGTCCAAAAGTCCAAAAGTCCAAAAGTCCAAAAGTCCAAAAGTCCAAAAGTCCAAAAGTCCAAAAGTCCAAAAGTCCAAAAGTCCAAAAGTCCAAAAGTCCAAAAGTCCAAAAGTCCAAAAGTCCAAAAGTCCAAAAGTCCAAAAGTCCAAAAGTCCAAAAGTCCAAAAGTCCAAAAGTCCAAAAGTCCAAAAGTCCAAAAGTCCAAAAGTCCAAAAGTCCAAAAGTCCAAAAGTCCAAAAGTCCAAAAGTCCAAAAGTCCAAAAGTCCAAAAGTCCAAAAGTCCAAAAGTCCAAAAGTCCAAAAGTCCAAAAGTCCAAAAGTCCAAAAGTCCAAAAGTCCAAAAGTCCAAAAGTCCAAAAGTCCAAAAGTCCAAAAGTCCAAAAGTCCAAAAGTCCAAAAGTCCAAAAGTCCAAAAGTCCAAAAGTCCAAAAGTCCAAAAGTCCAAAAGTCCAAAAGTCCAAAAGTCCAAAAGTCCAAAAGTCCAATAGTACAAAAGTCCAATAGTACAAAAGTCCAAAAGTCCAAAAGTCCAAAAGTCCAAAAGTCCAAAAGTCCAAAAGGCCAATAGGCCAAAAGTCCAAAAGCCCAAATGTCCACAGTCAAGTAGGTACTTGGTACTTTACTTTGTTGAACATAGGCCTTAAAATCTTACTTCTTACTAATATTATAAATGCGAATGTTTGTGAGTGTGGATGTTTGTTACTCTTTCACGCTCAAACCGCTGAACGGATCGGGCTGAAATTTGGTAACAGAGATACATTATAGTCTGGAATAACACATAGGCTACCTTTTATCCCGGGAATAACTTCCCGCGGTAACAAATTTTACGCGGGCGAAGCTGCGGGCATCAGCTAGTATTCTTATATAGAAATAATTATACTAGCATAGTCGGTAAAAAATGCTATGTAATAGCTTTACCGCGGCAGTCCCCGAGTGCCACACGTCTTTTTTTATTGTTCTTTTTTTGTGAGTCGGGGGTTTTTTAAATTTTTAATTTAATTTTTTATTTCATGCTTTTTATAGCGATTTTATAGGGGTTTTTTAATATAAACATACGTTTATTCTATCAAAAATTATTCAGAGCTAATGCGAATTGCGCGGAGTGTGGTTACAGAATTAGAAATACATTCCACTCCTCATATCTTTCGAATGGCTATACCGATTTTCATAAAACTTGCGGTATCGTGATGTATAAGTTATCACCTTTCATTTGATACCCAACACGGGTATATATGAACACACTCAATTTTTCATCACCACTTTCACCCGTCATATCTTTGAAATGGCTTAACCGATCAAAATCGGTTCACCCATTTGGGAGCTACGATGCCACAGACAAACTTATAAACACACACACACACACACACACACACACACACACACACACACACACACACACACACATGCCCACACACACGTCAAACTTATAACACCCCGTCGGAGGTTATTCCACTAGTGTCTGATTCAGGTATTTTATATTAAACTAGTTGATGCTCGCGGCTTCACTCGCGTGAAATTTGGTTCCCGTTCCCGCTTCCCATGGGAACATATTCCTGGAATGAAAAGTAGCCTTTGTGATATTCCAGACTATAATTTACCCCGGCACCAAATTCCAGCTCGATCCCTTTAGCCGTTAGAGCGTGATTGAGTAACAAACATCCAAACATCTTCACAAACTTTCATATCAATATCAATATCAATACATGTCATGTAATAAAATCGTAAAAGGTCGCTGTCTGTACATGGAAGATAAATAAGAACATATATTAGGGGGGCTTTATGAACGGAATAGCACCCAAAACAATGATTTTTAGAATTTTTGTCTGTTTGTCTGTATATCTGTATGTCTCTATATCTGTTTGTCTGTACGTTTGTGCACGCTCATCTCAGTAACCGCTTAACCGATTATAATGCGGATTTTTTTATTGTATTGAGGTTTGCTCCACTTAACTTTAGCGTTAATTTCATGTCAATCGGTTTATAAAAAAAAAAATATCACACTTTTAAGAATCAGATATTATCAAAATTTTAAGTGTAGGGGTTTCTTTGAGTGTGAGGGTAAATCTAAACTGGAGTGTTGGCTTAATCATAAAAGAGCTTAATGAATTGTTTTAAAATAGACTTAATCTTTAAGCTCTTTTATGATTAAGCAAACAGGGCAGTTTCACACGCGGCTTGATGAGTCTGATGAAGAAATACCTCTCCTTTCATACACCTTATGTGACGTAAACGAAGTTGCGGGGTCAGCAAGTTTATAATAATAGTAGAATATCTGTAATATTACTCTCGCTTTGACCAAAATCTATCATTAACGTATTAAAAAAATGATGCAGATATTCGTCGCATTCGCCAATGTCCAATAGTTGACATTCGTTACATCACTACTAGACACTAATATTATAAAGCTGAAAAGTTTGTTCGTTTGTTTGATTGATTTTTTTTTTGTATTAGTTGTTATAGCGGCAACAGAAGTACATAATCTGTGAAATATTCAGCTCTCTAACTATCACCGTTCATGAGATACAACCTCGTGACGGACAGACAGACAGACAGACAGACGGACAGGGAAGTCCCCTTTGGGTAGGGAACCCTAAAAATGATGTATTACAAAATTGTTTCTCTTAAAAAGTGCTTGTAAAAAGTCCGCCACAGCATTGTGTCTATCTTTTAGGGTTTGTTCACAATAACCATTGCAATGAAAATCGGTTTTGTTTCTACGATAATGCGACGGGGATACACGCGACGAGAAACCTCTTTCTTTCTATCTCTAACGTAGTAATGAATATTAACGACGGGTCGAAATCAAGGGAGTAAACACAACGCGACGGGAGTAGATGCGACGGGAACGGGTGATATCAAAGTGAAAGATCTTGAGCAAAATAAACCAGGACTGAATTAATATAGATGGATTTATTATCGCAGTTTCTGTTACAGTTTCAGAGTTCATTGACAAGGTATATACGGAATAACAAAAGAACAAGCATAGTGTCACTCTATAGCTAGACCACATAAAAGACATAGAAAACTGTTTGGTTTATAAACTATTTCTAACACCTGCCCTTAAACTAAACAGTCTGCAAACCAAGATTAAAAACACAATTAAAATGCTTATCTTTACATAAAGCTTTGGTTAAAACATCTGCAGGCATACGCTCAGTAGGCAAATATTCTAAATTAACAATTTTGTCCTTTATGATCTGTCTTACATAATAATGTCTAATATCTATATGCTTGCTACGACTGTGATTAACTTGACTGTTACATATTTTCTGCGCTGACTGACTATCGTTATACATAGTTACTAGCAAGTATTTACCTAGACATTCATGTAAGAAGTTTCTTATAAAACTAGCTTCCTTTGCTCCTTCACATAAAGCCATATATTCACTTTCAGTAGTTGAAAGAGCGACGGTTCTCTGCTTACGGCTTTCCCACGACACAGCGGCGTTACCTATTTTAAATACATAGCCCGTGTATGAACGTCGGTCTAGTTGGTTTGATGCCCAATCTGCATCCACATATCCTGTAATTAACAATGTGGATTTTTCATATACTATAGAGTAGTCCATAGTTCCCTTTAAATATCGTAGAACACGCTTCGCTGCTTTCCAATGTGTTTCAGAGTGACAATTATTAAAGTGGCTCAAAACACTTGCAGCATGAGCAATGTCTGGTCTCGTGCATACTGCAATATACATAATACATCCAATAAGTGTTCTGTACCTTGTCTCATTATCAGCTTGATCTCCTTTTTCAAACTTCACACCATTTTCTAAGGGTGTATGGACAGGCTTACAATCAGACATGTTAAACTGCTCTAGTACTTTCTGTATGTAATTTCTTTGATCAAGAACAATTTTATTTTCCTTTTGATTTAATCTCATTCGCTATGGCTTCTTTCCAATATTCTCTATCAGATCCTGACAGCGCCTCATGTATTGTCTGTGGTTCATCACCGGAACTTGCTGCTGTCATGGCCACTACTGTATTTGAAAACTCTTCAATGTCCTCATAATCACTTGACGCTTGATCCATATTCATATCAGGATTCCATGTGACGTCATTGGGGTCATCGACACAACTAGTGTCAGAAGATTGTGACAGTTCTGTAATTTCTATATTAGGAATTTCAGTAGCATTGTTATCAATTGTGCTCATAACAATATTATTATTAGATAATTCCAACTGATGATCACTAATGCAGTTTTTCTGTTTAGAAATCACATCTTTAAACATTTCCTCTTCAAAGAACTGTACATCTCTAGATTTTATGATTTTGGAAGGATTTTCTGGATCAATTAATCTATATCCCTTGGATTCCGTGCAATATCCAACGTGTATATATTTTCTACTTTTTGGATCCAATTTTGTACGCTTTTCATATGGTATCATTGCATAAGCAACACAGCCAAATACTCTCAAATTAGATAAATTGACTTTCTTACCAGACCATTTTTCTTCAGGAGTAGTACCTCTCACTGCCTTGCTCGGCGATTTATTCTTGATGAATATATGAATATTGCCATATTCAAAGCCTCTGCCCAGAACCTCCGATCCATTCCAGCATCTTGTAGCATACATCGTCCAGCCTCTACAATAGTCCGATTGGCCCGTTCTGCCACTCCATTCTGCTGAGGGGAGTAAGGCACAGTCAGTTGATGCTCGATGCCATGCTCTTGTAAAAACATCTGAAATTGTTTATTTACATATTCACGACCATTGTCACTTTTCAGAGCCTTTATTTTTAAATTACATTGATTTTCTACAAAACTCTTGAAAATCTTAAATACTGACAATACTTCATCTTTACTCTTAAGAAAATAAGCAAATGTCATTCTTGTAAAGTCATCTATAAATGTTATCATATATTTACATCCACTAAATGAGGAAACTGACATTGGTCCACACAAATCAGAGTGTATAAGACCTAGCTTCTCAGTAGCTCTATTATATGACTTTTTGGAAATGGTAATCTGCTCTGTTTTCCCTCAAGACATGCTACACAAGGAGTATGTTTACTAGCAATGTAGTCAATTCCATTTGCCATACCTTGTTTAAGTAAATCCATACTTCGCCTATTCAGGTGTCCAAGTCTGCGATGCCATAATTGCTGAGATGGTTTCGCCTCACACAAATTCACAGCCTCCGTCTTATGATTCTTAGACTGGTCCACAGGCAATGAATTACTTAAATCCATCGACTGACAGGCTACAGTAAGTTCAATCACGTTCGTTGACTGTTTACTTATCGTGTCTAATTGGTAAACACCGTTGACTTTTGTAGCACTAGCAACTACACTTTTGCCATAATAAATATCACACTTCTCTGCTTCAAAGTGCACATCAAGTCCTTTTAATGCCATTTTACCAACAGAAAGAAGATTTGTTGACAAACCAGGCACATAAATAACCTCACTTATTTTAAAAAAATAAAAAATAATAAAATTAATAATTAATATTTTGGTTGTTTCTTTGTGTCCTTTTAACAACAATTCCACATCACCGTGTCCATCACTTTGCATCGTTTGTTCTTTTGCCACTGTCACTGAACGCGGAGTATCTTCTACAACATAATTCTGTAATAATTTTTTGTTGTTTGTCATATGACAAGTCGCACCCGAGTCGACATACCATGCTTCAGAATTTATGTCAATAGCTAAAGCTGTCAATAATGTTCCGTTCCAAGCCTTTTCATTTTTATCACTTCGTTTGTCATTTTTATTTGTTTTTGTTGGACAGTGTTTTGCAAAATGATTAGGCTTCTTGCAAATAAAACACTTGATGACTTTCGTGATTTGTTTGTTGTTTGCACTTTTTGCATTCCGATTTGCAAACATTGCACTTTCTTCACTCTTGTCAAAATCTCTACGTAATTTTTCCTGCAACAATTTACTTTTGACGGTTTCACTACATAATTTAATGTTCGAATTTTCTAATGCCATAATAAGTGGGTCGTAATTTTGTGGTAAACCACTTAACATTAACACTGACAGAAAATCATCGTCCAATGGAGCATTTATGTCTCGTAGTTGTTGATCCAAATCTGTGATCTTCAAGAGATACGCTTCCATGTCATTAAATTGTTCCAGTTTCAATCCAAACAATGTACGTAAAAGTCCAAGTCTTCTACACAACCCTTTGTCTTCGTATGCCATTTTCAAATTACGCCAAGCGTCAAATCCTGTCACAGCATTCCGCACATTTGAAAAAGATGATGGCTGCACCATCAAACATATTTTTGCGAGTGCCTTCTGTTGTTTCCGGTCGTCGGCGACCCTGGGAGTACCCGGTTTAGTAGTAGACTCTTCGATGCAGTCCCATAAATCTTCATGTATCAAATACATGCGCATTAAAAGTTTCCAATTTCCATAATTAGAAATTCTACTGAGCTTCTCAAAATTTATAGAAATTCCTGCGCTAGTTGCTGACGACGCCATTGTAGACAACGATGGATATCGAAACAGTAGGTTGTGCTGCTCCTGGTTTTAGTGCAAACTCGCTCGACACTTCTCACTAAAACTATTTACATACATTTATTTTGCATGCATCCTGGGCCCATAACCTGAAAGATCTTGAGCAAAATAAACCAGGATTGAATTAATATAGATGGATTTATTATCGCAGTTTCTGTTACAGTTTCAGAGTTCATTGACAAGGTAACTATATACGGAATAACAAAAGAACAAGCATAGTGTCAGTCTATAGCTAGACCACATAAAAGACATAGAAAACTGTTTGGTTTATAAACTACTAGCTGACCCGCGCAACTTCGTTTGCGCCACATAAGAGAGAGTATTACCTGTTCCCGTCGCATTTATACCCGTCGCGTTGCGTTTACTCCCGTAGCGTTCAATACTACGTGAGACAAAAGGAATAACTTTCCCCCCGTTTTTGAAACATTTACTATTACTGCTCCGCTCCTTTTCGTTGAGGCGTGATGCTTTATAGCCTATGGCACTCCACAATAACGCAGCTTTCTATAGGTGAAAGAATTTTTTAAATCGGTTTAGTAGATCCCGAGATTACCCCTTCCAATTTAACAAACACACAAACTTTACCTCTTTATAATATTGGTATAGATTTCTAACATAAAGTATTATTACCATACCTCTCTCTCCCTCACTCTTTTATGTGATGCAAACGAAAGTTCAACACAAAATGATAGAAAGTTCAACACTGTACTTTGAAAAAGTAATGATTGCTGGGTGATGATTGTGATGAAGCCGGAAATGTAGTTAGAAAAATTTTTGTCTGTTTGCTCTTTCAAGATAATCTGAGAAAGTTGGTACCTACTAAAGGGATTTGCCTCAAATTTTGCAAAAAGATTAACTAAAGGTTAGGTCAACACATGGGCCATATACTATCGCGTTACGTAACCTAGGGACTCGGAAGAGAGCAAGTAAATATAAATATTCTGTTTTCATTTAACTAAAATTTTGCAGGAATAATAATAGGAAGTAGGGTTAACATAATTATGATTTACATATTATTACGATATATTATATCTAAGGGGCTTGACAGAGAGCACTTAAAATTGGTATGTATATTCAAGCAAAATGCGGAAAGCAGGAACTAAATAGATTTCGTTTAATTCTTAGAAGAATAATTTAAGAAGTCCTTACAAGCATAATATAATCCACATAATATTGTCACGCTACTTATTAGAGTGTTGGCAGAGAAAAATTAAAATCTGTGTGTATAATAATATACTAGCAAAACGCAAGGCCACTATATACTTAGATTTAATTCAAATGTATCTAAAATACATTTATTGTTAAAAATTACAGAGAAACATAATTATTACATATCTATATTTAAATTAACTTAACTTAACTTAACTATCTTCACGCCAAATCCCTTGCGGGGTAGGCAGAAAGAACCGAGCGCCACACGGCACGGTCCATACACACCTCACTTGCTTCTTCAACTTTCATTTTTCTTTTCATGCATGCACGTCGGTTCCTACGGCTCTTGACACCACCTTCAACTAACACACGATTAATTTGGTCGTGGTAGGTGTGTCGTGGCCTTCCCCGACTCCTACGTCCATCCACTTTCGCGTTGTATATCTGTTTTGTCATTCTTTCATCTCCCATTCGTTCCACATGCCCGAACCATCGTAGCATGCCCTTCCTTACTTTAACACCGACACTCTCTTTCAGACCAACTCTCTTTCTTACATCTTCATTCCGAACGCGATCTGCGAGCGTTACTCCGCAGATTTTGCGTAGCGCGCGCATCTCGACCGCGTTTATTCTACTTTCATGCGTTTCCTGCCATACCCAACTCTCGCTTCCATACCTTAGCGTAGGTATCAGCACCGCATTGTGTATTGCGAGCTGGGCCTTTTGACTTAAGCCCTTAGTACCTAAAAGTTTGCCTAACGCTCCATTCACACTATTGCCCGCAGTTACCCTCTTTTCTACATCAGCGGTGTACCGTCCATCCCTGCTAAATGCACATCCAAGATATACAAACTCATCCACCTGTTCCAGCACTACATCATTTACAGTTATCCTGGCATTCGTTCTGTCCTCTTCTCTTTCGAATACCATCACTTTCGTTTTAGTCGCGTTCAAATGTAAGCCTCTCATTAGACAATCATCTTTCATCGTTGTGATTAGTGACTGTAGTTCTGATAGCGATTCGGCTATAAGCACGGCATCATCTGCATACAGCAAACAGTTCACAAGTAAGTCACCCATTCGCAATCCAACATTCATCGATCTTACTCTCTTAAGACAATCGTCCAGGTACAGGACAAACAGCAGAGCCGACAGCACGCAGCCCTGTCTGACGCCAATGCTGACGTCAAACCAGGGAGACAGGCTGCCGCCCACCCGCACACATGCCGTACATCCCACATATGTAGACTGCACAGCACGAAGCAGCGCACCATCAATCCCGTATCCTGGCAATATATCCCAGAGATCCTTCCGTACAACTCTGTCAAATGCTTTCTCCATGTCCACAAAACCGCAGAAAACCTTCCGGCCTACAGCCAGCTGCTTCTCTACGATGTTGCGGAGAGAGAAAACTTGGTCCATACATCCCCTTCCATTTCGGAAACCACCCTGCGCCTCCCACAGTAATCCGTCAGATTCCACCCTCATTCTCCTTTCAATAATTTTGCCATACACTTTAGCTGCTATACTGATCAAACTGATGGCCCTATAGTTGGCACACTCCATACGTGAGCCCTTGCCTTTATACAAGGGCACGATGATAGCACGCCTCCAGTCCATTGGGACCCTTCCAGTCTTCCAGCATAGATTGCTCAATGACCAGAAGGCGTCTCGGACGCAAGGACCACCTAATTTGATCATTTCAGCAGATATCCTATCAATTCCCGCAGACTTTCCATTTTTCAAGCTTCGTATCGACCATTCAATCTCTTCCAAAGTAATATCTCCGCTTGATGCTTGCACCGCAAGATCAGTCATCGACTCCCTCGCAGTGCCCGCATCCGGGAGATATTCATACATTTCTCCAAAGTACTCATTCCACCGCTCTAACACCTCTAATGGGTCCGCAAGAATGTCCCCAGCTTTACTCTTTATCTTATCCATTCTGGAAACTGACGAACAGCTCCGAGACTTCTTGACCTCCCTCCAAAAGAGTTTGGTATTTGTCTCGAAGTTCCTCGTCAGCTTCTCTTCCGCAATCAAATTTATTCTTTCACGCTTCTCTTTCACTAAAGCTTTGGCTTCATTCTTGCAGAGGCGGTAAATTTCTTTCTTCGTGTCTTTCATACTGTCATTCAGTTGCAAAGATGAGACATAATCCAACCACGCTTTCTTCTTTCTTGCTACGCAGGATTGTACCTCTGCATCCCACAAGGCATCACCTTTCGAATGTTCATGTCTCTTTGCACTCCCACATGCTTCTTTTGCACTATCCACTATACTTTCTTTCATAATATTCCAGCATTCATCCACATCTAAGTCGGAAAGGCTCGCGTTTGCAAGCCTTTCACTGACTAAGCCTACATACATACTCCTTACGCTTTCATCTTCCAGTTTTTCACTCTTTATCCTTTCATAGTCTCCGAAGGGGACACGCACTCGCCAGTGCCTCCACTTCTTGAAAAGACCAACAAACCGGCTTACCACCAGGTAGTGGTCAGTTTCAAGAGTGGGGCCTCTGTAGGCTCTTGTATCCCTTATAGCCTCTCGGAGACGACTGTCTATCAAAATCAAATCAATTACACTTTTTTCTTCCTTCCGTCTCCAAGTATACGTGTGGATATCTTTGTGACGGAATAAACTGTTCGCCACCAGGAGGTCTCGTTCCAAGCATACGTCTAAGATTGACTTACCAGCATCATTCGCTCTCTTATCTCCATGTGGACCAAGGACAGCCTCGAAGCCATCTCGCTTAGTCCCCACCCATCCATTCAAATCACCACACATGATCAACTTTTCATTCCCCTCAGCCAAATCGAGGACGTCCCTAACGGAATCCCAGAACTCCGCGAGCACTTGGGGATTAGCCGAGCTGACGGAAGCATAGGCTGCGACCAAAAAAACTCTCGTGATCCCCAGCTTTATACGTACCCACAGGAGTCTTGGGCCTGCCAATCCATAATCTTTCACTCCAGAAGCCAAACGGGAGGAGAGCAAGACACCCACTCCCTTACTGGCATGATCCTCTTGGTCCACTCCGGACCACAAAGCAATTATGCCGCCAGGAAGATCGTCGATGCCGCTCCCCTTCCGCTTCGTCTCTGTGACACACAATACATCCAGGCATCGCTCTTTCATTACATCTATCAATTCATTCATCTTACCTTCCATACCACCACGCACATTCCACGTGCCTATCCGGCACTCAGCTCCTCGCATCCCGCCAGAGTTGGCGCTGCGTGAAGGGTGGCGGCCCCCTTCGCCGCGTGCGCATGCAGTCATACCGACGGGGGCACACCGGTATGCGTCGCCTCGGGGGGACGCCCTAGCCCTGTCGGGACTCATTTCTCGGTAGTGATTGGTTTCGCGTTTTCGCTTTCGCCGCTACTTACGGGGAGGGCCCGAGCACAGGTAACGCTCTTCGTGAAGGCACACTACATCCTCCACTATATTTAAATTATTACTATCTAAACTAAACCTAAATAAGGCCCCCGTGGCATTGTGCCCAAAAGACTAGCAGCATTCCCCCTTTGAATAGCAATACCTATTCGTTGAGCGAGAAAACTGCCAGCCCTTGGGTCACCAGTTGACTCCACAAGGCGCTTTTTCAAATTCTTGAAAAATTTTTGCGCATTGGGACCCCATGGACCTAGGGTCTCGACACCGACTAAACAAAAACGATACGATGAGTCGAGACCCTTATATTTATTAATTTTAATATTTTCAGCCGCTTCCGCTGCTGCACTGGCTTTTAAATTTTGTTTTAGGAAGATGGGACGGGGCTAGAGTGTCAACACAAGTTGCATCCCACACCAGGACCCGACCCATCTCCCACGGTATCAAAGTTATACCATCCGGTCTCTTGCCATCGTCCCTGAAAACGCCGTTTGGCTCTAAGAGCGCAGGCACATTGGCGGTGGCAAGAGCATGGCGGATGATGTCGTTCAGCGCAGCGTGGCGTGAATTCAAATGTTACATTAAGGTTTAGGTCTACATAAGCTATATATCAAGTTACTTAGTCTAGGGCCTTAGCAGAGCAAAATTAAAGTCTATAAAGTATGTCAGACATACATATGGTCACGCCTTTATCCTGGAAGGGGAAGGCAGAGGCATTTAAGGTGCCCACATTTCTCGTTTTAGGGTTTCGTAGCCAAATGACAAAAACGGAACCCTTATAGATTCGTCATGTCTGTCTGTCTGTCTGTCTGTCTGTCGGTCTGTCTGTCTGTCCGTCCGTGTGTCACAGCCACTTTTCTCCGAAACTGTAAGGCCTATGATATTGAAACTTGGTAACTAAATGTATTCTGTGAACCGCATTGAGATTCTTATATAAAATTAGAAAAAAAGCAGTAAATTTTGGGGGTCCCCATACTCAGAACTGAAACTCTAAATTTTTTTTCTCGTCAGAACCATACGAGTGGGGTATCTATAGATAGGTCTTCAAAAATGATATTGAGGTTTCTAATATAATTTTTTTCTAAACTGAATAGTTTGCGCAAGAGACACTTCAAAAGTAGAAAAATGTGTCCCCCCCCCCCCCCTCTAACTTCCAAACTAAGAGAATGATAAATCTAAAAAGAAGATATGATGTACATTGCCATAAAAACTACCAACGAAAATTAGTTCGAACGAGATAGAGCTGGTAGTTTTTTTTTATACGTCATAAACTGCAATTTTCGGTTAGAAAAATCACTACCACTGCGAACGTGTTAAAACATCAATCAAAGTTACATCGAACTATGAGAACTTTTTTTTTATGTTACTTGCTGCTACGAAACCCTTCATAGGCGAGTCCAACTCGCACTTGGCCGGTTATTAGAATTTGTCCCACGTAATAAGTGGTGAGCTGTATTGCCGTGTTGAGATGGACTGCCTTCTGTTGAAAATTTCAAGCCGCCTAAAAAGGCCTTCAACTTGACTTTACTGGACCAACGGCTTAACATGCCTTCCGAAGCACAGAAACGCTCTAGTAAATGTCACAAATTGGTCACATGGATGGTCACCCAACCAAGGACTGGCCATAGTCAAAGTTGCTTACTGCAGTGATCGTTTACAGAACACTGAGTCACAGAGAATAAAGTATGTGCCGTCAAAAAATCAAAAGCAACTGTATAAAATTAATTCAATCATTCAACAAAAACCCAGTAAGATATTTATGATTCATCACGCTGCTTACTCTTTTTAAAGTCAAAGGAACCAATTTATAAACCCTAATGACATACTGACCTCGAACCGACATAAACCACACTGTTTCTACCTAATTATCTAGAGCGGGGCACCCGGGTAAGTTCTTAGGAGAATATTCCTAAGATTCTTCGCAGATTTTGGCTACTGCCTACCATGGAGGCTCGATAGAGAGCAATTCAAATATCAAATACGTATAATAACACATTTTTTACGCGAACGAAGTCACGGGTAACCGCTAGTTTTATAATCAAATGTAAAACTAGCGGTTATCCGTGTACAATGGGATTTAAACTTTCCATATTTTTTTAAAATCCTTCATCGACTCTGACCGACTTAAACCACCTGGTTCTCTACTACTGCCTACGGCCGAGAGCCCCTGGTAAGCCTTCGAAACAATGTTTCAGGAATTAAACTTACCCCTAGAATTTAAAACAATGGCCTTTCAGTTACTCACAGTGACTCGTCAAGCGTATTACTATCGCATTAAAGTATGCATATTTCCGATTCCGTTCTTATATAGCAAACACATCGCAGCGTCAATCCAGTTGTCAAGAGATACTTAAAAGAAAAACATATTCATAAGTAAAAAATGAATTTACAAAGAAAAATTATTAGTGTTTTGATTGGCTTTGTATTAATTTGCTTTGGAAATGGATATGCTAAGTTAGCACGTGAGTTTTTTTTCCTTACATCAATTTATTTATATTTCTAGTTTTTTTTTATACTATATCCACTCGCACTTTTATTGATTTTCATCAGAATCTACAGCAATATGCAAAAACAAAAAGAAAACACCGAGCTCTGACTCGGAGAAGACTACAAAATTATAATAGAAAACGAGAGCACCAAAGGTTAACTTTCCTTATAGATCTCTACAATATTTTTCCAGATTGCCCACCTGCCAAAAACACTATTTGCTTAACTTGTATTTACTAGACCGTCTAGCTCTCGCCATTGTTTTATTCGAAAGAAAAGTAAATACGGGACTTTGCCCTTCTGACCATGTTGCTAAAACCCTTTCTGATCTTTCTGCCCGTTTTCTTATTTCTACTTTTTCTAGATCATACCTAGTGCAGAGATCAGCCTTTGCCATTGACCGCTTAACCTGCCGTACTGGCGTTATTGCCACCTTTGGATCAGGGGCGGATTATTTGCTTGATCAACTATAATTTTACTATGACTTACATATTTTCAATATGTCAACTAAACTTTAAGTATAACAATGTTAATAAATAAAAAGAATTAAATTTATATTATAAAGCTTTCTTTCTATCTTTGCTGAAACGCAATATGATTATGAGTTACTAGAAATTATTAGTCTTGTTGGGTAGAAATATAGATCAGGAAAATTTCATCTAATTAATAACATCACTACAAGTTAACCTAAAGGAACTTTAGGTTTCAACATATTAACGGGGGGGAATTGACTGGGGCTCCCATTTAACAATCGTGATTTTTTGCCGGTTTTGGCACGGAGTCTTCCGAGCGCGAGTCCGACTCGCACTTGGCCAGTTTTTACATAAAACACAACCTACTCTTATGAAAACTCACTCACTTGTACTATTCCACAACTTTTATTATAATTTTAATAATACCTAACCGGTTTCGCTATTATAGCATTCTCAAAGGTGTTTACACTAACTTTTGACATAAGTATAGATTACTTATGTCAAAAGTTAGTTACACTAACTAGTTACACTAACTTTTGACATAAGTATAGATTACTTATGTCAAAAGTTAGTGTAAACACCTTTGAGAATGCTATAATAGCGAAACCGGTTAGGTATTATTAAAATTATAATAAAAGTTGTGGAATAGTACAAGTGAGTGAGTTTTCATAATGTATAACAAGTTCCATCAAGTGCCAACAATCAAAAGTATAAAGGACAACCTACTCTTGCTTGAAACCTAGCAGACCTTGACCATAATGCCGAACAGCAGATAGCGTTACCCGGGCCTTAGGTTTATTTATATTCAGACCAAAAAATTAAAAAAAAAAGTAAGTTCACTAGGAAAAAAAGACTTATAGTATCTAATTGAAGTAAAACTCCTGTATTATTGGGTCAACTGTATGCTTGTTTTAAGAGAAACATTGTTGACGTTACTCTTTGTATCTATGCTAGCTAGGATTTGTCTTAATTTTAGGTAAATACATACATTCACGCCTCTATCCCTGAAAGGTTAGGTAGAGGCATAGGTATTTTACTATTTGTTTTTTTTACCTATTTGGGTAGTCAGCCTATTGCTGTGTTGAAATAGGCTCCACGTAGGTGGTGACTACCCCGTGTTGAAATATTGCAAGCCGGTTATAAGGCCTTCCATGACCTGGGGCCTGGAGACCAAGGGTGTGCTGCTCGCCGTTCTAACTGGGTGATCATCTATAGAGAAAGATGTTGAATGTTTCTACAAAAATCTTTTACAAATAACCCTGAGTTAGCGGGACTACGAGCGCTTCACTTACCTTTATTTAGTTGCCGTAGAGTAATTACATTTAATAATGTCAATCACTTAGATTTAAGATTGAGAGTGTTGTGTTAAAAGTTCTGATATGAATTTCCTAAAGAAATTCTTAACTAAAGTAACATTAGGTACTATTTTTTTAAAAGAAAAGGTCTGATCTATAAAAAAAGCTATAAATATGTGTTCGATAAAAACATAAAAATTTAAGTTCTTTAAATTAATAGCACCTATTGCGACTGTACCTACTTGACAAATCGATACAGTTCATTTCCTTAAAATGAAAATTTAATAAAAACTCGAGCACAGAACCTGATTAGTGACCATTTTCGTTCTCATTCCTATACTTGTTTTATCAATGTCGTATCGAAACAAGTTTATTGAATCAAATCACAGTCTCGCATAACATTGAGCTATAGACTTGTATACAAAAACAAAACCTGTTTAATGTACATTGTAGGTAGTCCAGACATTATTTTTCCTCTTCATCTTTAAGGTCGGAGACGGCACACTCGCTTTCAAATCCCATCAAGATTTTGATCCTACTGAAGCAATGTCATTCAATCTTTCACACTTAGAATATAGAACAATGTTTGTTCTATATTCTAAGCACTGACAGTGTGAAAAAGGTCACATTATTGTTAAAGTTCCGTATTCAGATCCTATTTATAAAAAAGCTATGGTGGATATTTAGAAAGATTCACTCTAAAGAATATTGCTTTTAAGGTTGCACTAGTCAGCGGCTCAAACTCAGTCAAATAAGCGTGCTGTTTCACCTATCATTGGTTAGTGAAAGCGAGAAGCAGTGATAATTCAATCATTTACAGGTCCTTTAATTGGAAGGGTGTTAAGTGAAAAGTATTGCATATATCAACTTAGAATAGGGTTTTCTCTCTGAGACTCTTTGAGAAATTAACTGTGTCGGATCGGACTTAGATTTTTAGTTTTTACACTCCTTTTATTACATTTTATTAACACAGAAAGTTGTTACAATAAGGCAGAAAAATCTAACATTTAATGGCTACTATCTTTTTAGAGGTTTTGTAATTAGCTTTTTTAACCGCACGGACAAAGTTTATTAAAACAAAACGATAAATTGTTTGACTTTGTATGTAGAATATCAAACAGTTGAGTAATTTCCTCCCGAAGTTTGTATGAACAAAATAGCGACTAGTGCAACCTTTAAGAGTTTAATAAGAAAATGTGCATGTATCACACAAATTTTTGTTCCCGGTGGGAGTCGAACCCACGATCTCATGAACCGCAGTCGCCCTTTACGGCCTCCGACGAGGCATTCAAATCAATTGATTATATAGAAAACTGAATACATGAAAATAGGTGCTAGGACTAATATTTTAGTTGCCATATTTTATATATTATGTGATAGTTGCCTATTTGATACCAATTTTACTTGATTTTGGTGACAAATAGATGTGGCATGAGTTACATTTTAAATGTACTGAATTACAAAGGAAGAAGCTAAAATAATAATAAATAATATCTATTTTGATGTCTTTTTGTAATATTTAAGAAGCTTACTGTTTGAATACAAGTTATAAAATTAGATGCTAAAAATAACTAGGATGCTGAGTTGCTTTTATAGTGACTTAAATTTATGAATTCAGACTTGCAGGTTCCGTGAAATGGATTTACAGAGAAAATGACCATACGATTTTTTTTACTGTTTTTTTGTAATTTTCTTTTTATTGACATCCTGTGACGTCACGAAATATATTTTATTTAGCCATGTATTCACGATTAACAACAATGATAAATTTAACATTGTTGTTGGTCGTGAAGGCAAGAAGGGGCCTCACCACTTTTGTTACAATACTGAATAGTGTAGATTTTCATCAAATAAAATAAAAATACCGGCCAAGTGCGAGTCGGAGGATTCCGTACCAAAAACGGACAAAAATCACTTTTTTTGTATGAAGGCGCCTTAAATGTTATTTTATTTAAATAAAATTATTTATATTTCATAAAAATATACCCTGTGAGCATTTTAAGCCTCCACTTTTAGCCATTATTAATATAAAAAATCAAATGGCAAAAAAATCACGTTTGTCGTATGGTAGCCCCCCTTAAATACACTCGAGAGCAATGAATCCGGGTCACTTAAAGAATGTTAAAAATCTCGGAAACTAAAAATGATAGGTTAATGCAATAAATTGTATTTAATAGACAATGTAATACTCCTTAAATGAAAGTAAAAAAAATATGAGTCACCATACATTTTATTAACACAAAATTACATAAAGAAAAAACTGCCGATCTCTCCTTAAAACAAAAATAGGAAACATGAAATTTTTGAACTTTATTACGATTTTCTTGAATTTTAATACTTCGTATTGCCTCCTCGTGCTTCCATTACTGCGTTTACGCGGTTTGGCATGCTGTACACCAAGTTCCTTATACGATTTTGGGGAATATTCTCCCATTCCTCCGTGAGAGCAATTTTGAGCTCACGAAGCGTGATTGGGGGAGGGTTTCGTTGTTTTACGCATCTGCCTAGCTCGTCCCAAGCATGCTCGATCGGGTTGATATCCGGGCTGCGCGCTGGCCACTCCATACGAGTAATGTACATCTCTTGAAGGTAGTCATTCACAATCCTACCTGTATGAGGTCGGGCATTGTCATGCATAAATATAGCATCCTCACCTAAATTGACCATAAATGGACCAACGTGATCATTGAGGATTTCTTCCACATATCTTACGCTAGTTAAAGAGCCGTTTTCTATGATCACCAGCTCTGTGCGACTTTCAGAAGAAATTCCGGCCCACACAAGTACAGACCCACCACCGTAGGCTACTTTTTCTTCGATGCATGCTTGCTTGAATCTTTCCCCTGGTCTTCGATACACTCTGTGTCTTCCATCGTGCTTGTAGAGCATAAATTTTGATTCGTCGGAGAACATAACTTTTGACCAATCTTCAATACTCCAATTTACGTGGCTCTGGGCATACCTTAGTCTCGAAATACGATGCCCACGCTCCAGTTTAGGGCCGTTTGCAGGTCTAAGGGGTTTTAAGTTAGATTCAGCAAGCCGACGTCTTACTGTCCATGCACTTGGGTTACTTCCTCCGAGGCGTCGAAACTGATTGGTGAGTTCAGTTCCTGTGAGAAAGCGATTTCGAAGCATGGTGTTCACCAAGTATCGGTCTTCTCGTGCTGTGGTACACCTGGTTCTGCCCGTTCCTGGTCTGCGTAGGTTAGAACCAGTTTCTTCGTAACGTCGGAGAACTCTTTGTACTGTTGACAGCGACACACCGACAGTCCTGGCTGTATCGCGCTGACTCCGGCCGGTTTCCAGCATTGTAAGTATTCTGGTGCATTCTTCAGGCGTAAGCGACATAATTTCAGCTTGATTAATGAATATAGAGCACTATCAACATGGTTTATGTACCCACATAAATAACAGATTACAAACAAAAGCAACACCAAATGCTGTAATTTCGTAGTTCCATCTTCGAAAGTGGCCCTTTTTCAAATTTGATTTTTTTATGATATAACTTTACAATAACTAAGAAGTTTTAATACCTTCATTTAAGGAGTATTACATTGTCTATTAAATACAATTTATTGCATTAACCTAGCATTTTTAGTTTCCGAGATTTTTAGGATTCTTTAAGTGACCCGGATTCATTGCTCTCGAGTGTATTATAATTTTTCGGTTTTTGGTTTCATTCGTTGTTACAGCGGCAACTGAAACAAATAATCTGTGAAAATTTCAGCTCTCTAGCTATCACCGTTCATGAGATAAAGCCTCGTGTCGGACAGACAGACAGACAGACAGACGGGCAGCGAAGTCTCATGAATAGGCTCCCATTTTTTACCGATTACTGTACGGAACCCTAACAAGCTTCACCATTTTACATTTACGGCCTTCTAGTTTTGACTGACATCATAATATTAAAAATATTCAGGAAGCGAAGTGAACGTTGTTCTAATTACATAATATTCTATACGAAATAATTAATTAATTCTTCCTGTTTAATATGTTTACAAGGCAAACGCGTGCATTAACAGCAGCCTTAATTGAATTCCTCAACCAATAGGTTTATTTTTATACTCATTAAAAAATCCAAAAATTCAGCCGCCTATTATTTTACGAAAATAAAACTTTCTCTCACATGTGAAATAAACTTAATATCATTTAGTTAAAATTTACAGACCGATCTGTACTTTTATTGTGTCTTAACTATATGTATACTGTGTCACAATGGTTGTAGGTATAGGTATGAGAGGGCTTTAGATGCAGACGATATTCTGAACCCATGTGGCGACGGGGTCCCGTGTTGCGGCGGGTAAGAGTACAATATTTCGCCACCCCAATACATTCCGAGAGAGTCGTAAGAAGCGACTAAGGGAACGCTTTCGCAAAAAGATCCATTGCGTAGAGAAGGAAAACTCGAAATGAAACCCGGTTGTCAGTAAATTGACAATCGTTAAGCCAAGTTGAAGGCCTTATGGGCGGTTTAAAAAATTTCAACTGCGGGTCGCGGCGACCTGCACCTATCCAATTCAACGCGGCGATAGACTCACCACCTATAATAGGTGGTGAGTCTTTGAGAGGTTTTATCTCCAACGTAATAATTACGTTGGACGTAAAATTATAAGGTGAAATGTGGGCGTATACTATGCCTCTGCCTACCCCTTCGGGAATAAAGGCGTAACTAAATTTGATTTATTCCAGTAATCCCCACCGACAAATTCCCACCAGTGTGGATAGTTACATTTTTTTCCAGAAATTCCCGCTAGTCTAATAAACTCATTCTGGTGGGGATTTTTGGAAAAATAAGTAAACATCCCCACCAGATGTTGTTTTAAAATTATTAAACAGAAATTGCGATAGTTAATTTAATTATTATATAATTCATGATACTAATATTTTAAAGAGGTAACGTTTGTGAGTTTGAGAGAATGAACGAAAGAAGATTGACGAAACAGATTTATGAATCGTGCTTGAAGGGACAACCCGGCAGGGGTTGACCTAGTCATACGTATGCCAGTCAAATCGAAGATATCTAAAAAAACGACATGTGCAAGAGGGCCCGAAACCAGTGCACATGTGATGCCAGTATGGCATTTTACTGTAGCAATGGATGCAGCAGGGGGTCTCTGTCTACCTTACTGGGAAAGAGGCGAGTTAGTACGATTTCATGCATAATACACCATTACCAAATAAATTCACAATTACGATTTACGTGATCCTATAAAGTTTAAAATGTTTATGTTGAAAGTTGATTATAATTTGTCATAATTACTTGTCTATCTAAACGTATTGATTAACGCATTTTTTAAAATAATTTTAAAACAACATCTGGTCGGGAATGTTACTTATTTTTCCAAAAATCCCCACTAGTCTGAGTCTATTATAACTAATAGTGGGGATTTCTGGAAAAAAATATAACAATCCCCACTGATAGGGATTTGTCGGTGGGTATTTCTGGAATAAGGCCTATATTTATGTATGTATGATATTCTGAAGTATTTTTAGGGTTCCGTACCCTAAGGGTAATAAACGTGACCCTATTACGGAGACTTCGCTGTCCGTCTGTCTGTCTGTCCGTCAGGAGGCTGTATCTCAGGACTCAGAAACGGTGATAGCTAGAGAACTGAAATTTTCTCTGATTATGTATTTCTGTTGCTGCTATAACTAAAAATAGAAAAAAAAAACAACAACATTTATATGGGCCTCCCTACAACAAACGTGTTGTTTTGCCGTTTTTTTTTGGAACCCTACGTGCGCGAGTCCGACTTGCACTTGACCGGTTTTTTAGCTTCTTGACTTTGCAGATTCTGCCATAAAACTATAAACCTTAACTTTGTTCAGATGGCTATGCTCTCGAAATGCAAATTTTGGTTTTGCTTTGATTTATAACTTTGCTGGACTAGTACCTACTAACTTGACAGGGCATTGGAAGTATTTCTTACCTGAAAATTTCATTCAACTATCTTAGATCACATTTCTATGGGTACTGAATACTGCTTTACACCCTAATAATACTTTTTAGGGTTCCCTACCCAAAGGGTTAAAACGGAGAGCCTATTCATGAGACTTTGCCGTCGGCCTGTCTGACTGTTAGTCTCGAGGATGTATCTCAGGAACCATCTCTGTGAGACCGTATTCTTAGCATTCCATGGATTCTCCGTGCGGGTGCCGGGTCCATAGCGTGGCACAGGGGGGAACACCCCGACGGCGTCTGGGACTTGCGACCCAGTCGAGTAGGTTTAGGGTGGCCACCTTACTATGCGCATAAACGATCACCTTCCACCGTCAACAATGTTCCCGCCCCTGCCCAACCAGATTTGGTAAGATCCTATCAATGCCGCTTTGGATACTCGTTTTAGTAAAGAGCTTACTGAAGCTCTTGGCAATCCAAGGTCCTTAAATAAATTATACAGGGATTTAGCTGGAATTCCCCTTGCTCCTACTTCTACAGCCATTCTATAGCCATTTTTGGTTAACTCATTGGTCAAGTCAAAGTATTTATTTGTCTTCATGGCATGGTCCTTCGGTATGTTGGTCTCCCACGGCACCGTCAGCTCCACGAGCACCGCACGCATGTTTGTCCTCGAAAACAGGAATATGTCGGGTCTGGATGACGAGGCACATACATCCTCCGGGATTTTGTAGTGTTTTCCATACGTGTCTGAGAGTATAGTCCAATCGGCGGCAGCCATCAAAATTGAGTAGGTATGGCTTTTGAGGTACTTTCTTTGAACAGCCTTCCTTTACAAACCCAATGTCATTTCTTTTGTTTGTGGTTAATCCCCTTTTCGCTCTCGCTACCGCCAAACTGACAGCCTCACGTATGATTTCCAATACCCTATCGTGTCGGCGTGAGTAATGACCCCGGTCTAGTAACGTCCTACAACCTACCAGCAGGTGCCTAGCAGTTCCAATCGCTTCTCCACATGCATTACATGTTTTATCTGTGGCTTTCCCCCACCTGACCAGATTACTTGGGTCGGGGAGGGTCAATTGAAACGCGTTCAGGTAGAACTTAAGCAAAGCCGGCGACCAGTCGTACAATAAGGTACGCCACTGCAAGGCCATGGGAATACAAAATTCGCCCAGAGTAAGCCATTCATTCTGCATCTCCAGGTTCATCGCGTGCACCCTATAGGCATCGCTCTCATCCTGCTCCAGAAAAGATTTTGTATAGATGATTTCTAATTTATGTAATTATTGACGAAATTGTAATTGTTCTTTTTGTTTCCAGCTGATTTCATTCATCCATGCAACGACACATCCCGAGAGTGTCTTATAAAATCCACTCAAATTGCCATCCCAGAGTTTGTGAAAGGGCTTCCGAATCTCAAAGTTCCTTCGCTGGACCCATTTGGCTTCGATAAACTGACGGTGGCCTTAAACGAAATGTCGTTTACATTTTACAATGGAGTATTCACAGGTTTCCGGAAGTGTATCGTAGATAACGTTGAGTAAGTACCTGAATCAATCAGAATCCTTTCAGCCCATCGCAGCCCTCTGTTAGAAGACAGCCTATCAATATTTTTTGGCGTAAGTAAAATATTTTTGAACATTCCTAAGAAACGTCCTCTATCTTGCCCAAAATAAGCTTGTGCTATTGGATCTTCGGTTGTAGTCAACTGTCTTTAGTTCTATAAACTGTGCAGATTTGTAATCTATAAATTTCAGTTAATCAGATTAAAATTAAGATTATTTTATGCAATAAATCTTTATTCGCAACTGGTTATGGATCGCAGTTGCGAAAACGGCCGGAGTGGGCATGTTTCAAATCACTCTGCACAAAATTCTGTCAATGGTGCATAGTTATTAAGCCACAAACTGTATGGCTAAGAAAATTGTAATTGTTAGCAGTTAGCACAATCATAAACATGAGTAAACACAACGCAAGGCCGAACGATGTGATAATTATTATATTTAGGTGCTGTCTTTACCTACCTGAGGGTCACTTATGATGATAAAATAACATACCTAATTATATACATGCGCGCCTTTTACCCCCGAAGGTGTAGGAAGAGGCATATACTTCTATTTATAATATAAGCTCCCATTTAACCCTGTTTATGATTTTGACCCACGTAATAGGTGAAGAAGAGCCGTATTGCCGTGTTGATATGAACAGGCGCAGGTTGTGACTGCCGCCTGTTGAAATTTGTCAAGCTGCCCAAAAAGGCCTTGAGCTTGGCTTAACGGATGCCATCTTTAACCTTCGGTCAGTCGCGCCATTTTACTTAACGAGGTTTGTCGCGTGGGGTTCTTGAGAACCTCAATGAAAAATAGCATGTAAAATAGGAAATTATAAGTATTTCATATAATTTATCATTACATTATTACGTGTTTGTCAAACTACAATAAAACAATGATAAATTATTAAACAATTTGTATTTAATTACTTATTAAACTTACAATCTAAAAGTAGGAGCCTATATTTCTCACTCTGAGATCACTTTTACAAAAAATTAATAAAATAAAGAAATCTACTCCGTAATTATTTACTTTATACTTTTTTGGCATCATATAGAAATAATCAACTTTGTAACATATAATATATAAGGAATAAATAAAAAAAAATCGCAACTTTACGAAATTGTATGCTCGTCGCGTGGGGTCTTTGAGAGCCCTTGCGTTCAAAACAGGTCCGTATCACACGGCGCTTATAAGCGAATTGAAGTTAGCCACGTTCCGCGCCAACTACAATCTAACTTAGGAGGGTACATAAACTACTGCACTGCTACAATAGATTTAAATAAGAAAATTTTGTATTTTTGTAATGTTCGGGCTTTCAAAGACCCCACGCGACGGACCGAAGGTTAATATTATCAATAGTCATAAAATTATGCTTAAACTAGATGATGTTCGTGACTTCAACCACGTGAATTTTCGTTCCCGTTCCCGCTTCCAGAAGATAGATGTACTAAATTTCAGCCAGATCTGTTCAGCCGTTAGAGCGTGATTGAGTAACAAATATCAAAATAGGTATCTTTTCTTTTAACTTGTGAAAATCACTCATAAATGTTTATGCCAGAATCTTACAGGATGTTAGTACCTATATCTATACTAAGAACAAATCTAGTCTCATTAAAACCCATTTCAGGTCGTATTTGGTAAAACGTAATTTTAAAATGACCCTCCGTTGCAATCTGACATTAAAATCTACATACGAAGCCAAAGGAAACTTTCTCCTATTTACCATTGATGGTGGCGGCGACAGTAAGGTAAAGCTTGGTAAGTTGAATTCAGTTAGCTGCAGAGAAAAGTATACAGGGCTGCCCTGTAGGAATAGATTTCTTATTATTTAAAATATTTTTCTATTAAATTAGCTAGGTTGTTAAATTTGTATAATCCTGTAACTATTTATAATCTCATAAAATATAGTTATAGGTATACTTTATTTTAATTCTAATAAATAGGAGGTTGTTCCCAATACTGCTAAAACATCAATTAAACTTGTATGCTACTGAAAATTACATAATGCTTATAAAAAAATCTCATAAAATATATTTAAGATTTTCTTATGTATATTTTTCTTAGATTATAAAATATACTTTATAGGGTTCCCCTGACTTAGGTATATCTGCAGCTGACAGTAATATAGTAAATAATCTCATAGAAGAAGTAGGTACCTTTATAACGTGTAGAAATCCGCTAATTTCCTACTGGCTACAACCGCACAGTGCCCATTCATAATATAGATACAGCCAGAAGTCCTGACTAAGTCTTCGAAGGGTTAAGGGCTCCCAATAACGAGTAAGTTCTTACCTACTAACTTTGAAAACAGAACGAGCTAATAAAAGTAGTGATGATGTTTTCAAGAAAAGTTAGTTTCCATCACTTCCATGTGTGTATGTCTGTCTTAATAACAATAATATTTACGAATCAATTTTTTTTTTTTTATACCACTAAGGTGGCAGACAAGCACACGGCCCACCAGAAGGACCGGTGGTCACCGCAGCCTATAAACGTTTGCAACACCAGAGGCGCCACACTCGCGCTGCCGACCCTGTAAAAACCTTCTTAGACCCCTTTTGAAGAACCCCATACTGTAGGCGTTTGGGAAAACCGAGGCAGGAAGATCATTCCACAACCTAAGCGTGCGCGGAAGAAAACCCCTACCGGATCTAACCGTGCTCAAACGCTCCGGACGTAGGGTGTGAGGATGAAATCCCTGTCTATAGCGAGCGGTGCGATGATAGAAGGTAGCCGTGGGCATCATGTCAAACAATTCCTCAGAGCACATACCATTGTACAGGCGGTAGAACACGCATAAGGAGGCATAGTCTCTCCTGTCGCGAAGAGGTTCCACACCACCTGTCAGTATAGGATCGTTGACAACTCTCACGGCTCGCCTCTGCACCGAGTCAAATGGGCGAAGCTGATATTCCGGTGCCCCCGCCCAGAGGTGACAGCAGTACTCCATGTGTGGCCGCACTTGCGACTTATAGAGAAGCAGTGTTTGCGCCGCAGTAAAGTACCGCCGCGCCCTGTTGAGCACACCGAGCTTCTTGGACGCCAGCCTGGCCTTGTCCTCCAAATGACTGCGGAACTGAACGTCACTGGAGATGTCAACACCACGGATCCCTATACTTTTAGAGATGGAAAGAGATCTGCCCTGGAATCGTGGCGCTACAGTAATTAGGGCTTTCTTAGCGGTGAAGAAACACGCCTGTGTCTTGGAGGGATTGAACTGGACAACGTTTTGTCTACCCCAATCGGACACTCTAGTAAGAGTAGCCTCGATTTCAGACACAAGCTGTTCACGACTTTCCTCCACTGCGTCCCGAGAGATACCGGGGCGGCCTGTGTAACAAGTGTCCCCTGTACTGTCGAATATGTACGAATCAAATACTTTGTTGTGACTTATCTAATCTTCTATGCTAGTATTATAAAGAGAAAAGATTTGTTTTTTTGTTTTTATGTTTGTTTGTTTGTAACGAATTGGCTCCGGAACCACTAGACCGATTTGAAAATATTTTTCACTGTTGGAAAGCTACACTCTTTGCGGTGAACATAGGCTATATTTTATTTCCGTATTCTCACGGGAACGGGAACTACGCGGGTGAAACCGCGTGACCTCCGATAGTAATGTATATTAATTTATTTAGCATGTAATAATTGTAGTAATATCTATCTTACATTATTACATGCTGAAAAGAATATTCAACCATGCAATATAAGGTTACAAGAACGGTTTTTTTACTTTATAGTTTTTTTTTTCAATGTGTTTATTTTGTTACAGTCAATATGAAAATTAATATGGACATCAATACTAAATACGTAAAAGATAACGCAAATGTGGACTACTTTGACGTTAAAAATTATAATTACACAATAGACTATGGAGATCGTGTCCATTTTGATATGAAAAATCTTTTCAGAGGAAGCAAGGAATTAAGTGAGTTTATACTATCATTATTTATAGTACAAGCTATAAAAATATAAGGGAACACTTTCGCAAAACGATTAATTGCGTAAAGATGGAAAACTCGAAATGAAACCCAGTTGTCAGTAAATTGACAATCGTTAAGCCAAGTTGTAGGCCTTAGGGACGGATTAAAAATTTCTACTACAGGTCGTCACGACCTGCGCCTGCCCATTTCAATACGGCAATAGGTTCACCACCTATTACGTGGGACATAAAACTATAAGGTGAAATGTGTGCGTATAATATGCCTCTGCCTACCCCTTCGGGTATAAAGGCGTGACTATATGTATGTATGTACGTAAGCTATAAAATAGGCCAACTCGAATTCGCCATAAAGGCCAAGCAAGTCACTTGACTTTTAAAATTCTCATTTTATGACTCCAAAATGCCAGTGAGGTTAAAAACCAACGGGAGTATTAATAATTAGTATACCTACTATTACTATTATTAGGTCATAACTAATATTCTCCTTTATTTTCGTTAATTTTAGGTGATGCTGTGCTGACTGTCATGAATCAAAATTGGAGAATTCTTGTTGGAGATTTTTCGAAACCATTCGTAGATTATGCCGTGGAATATGTTGTTAAGGCTCTAAAGATATTTTTCCTGGCTGTACCTTATAATGAACTTACGAATGTTCCTATACCACTGTAAAAACAATGTCAACAATTCAAGTTTATTAAAATGTACCACATTTGAGTGACCTTTATTTTCCTTTTTAACCCCTGAAATAAACAAGAATGTCTGTCTGAGGCACGGAGCAGTCTAATTTTGATGCTGTTATTTAATCCGATGCGATTGAAGTGGTTCTTACCTACGATTCTCTAGGATCGCCAGTTTATTTCCTGAGTGATGAAGGAATTTTAACTTCACAGGTCTGATTCCTCGAAAAATATTGATGTTACATAAATGGCATTTCCACGACATGGTAACCTGGAATTGGCTGATATATCAAATGGTCTGCGGGATACCCACCCTGTTTCAAGTAACGCGTACTTAAAATTTTCTTTCGGAAACTATTCCCCAGTTTCCGAAAGGATACTGATAATCAACGCTAAAATTAACTAATCGGCTGTTAGGGCGGATCCCCACCAGAAGATCCAAAATGGATCGCCAATTCCTGCGATCCACGATCCGAGAGCATGAGGCATGGATCATGTAGCCTGACGAACAAAACTTTTCTTGCGATCCCACCGCGTTGCACCGTTACGCTTCAACCGATCCACACTGATCCGCCTAAGTATAGTACAGTTGAACTTTCGGTCGCTATGGAGTCACATGTCTGCAAGGAGCGCGCGCCTGACGCGCAGTTTGGATCGCACGAGGCACGTCCACATCAAATCTTCATTTTGGATCCTCTGGTGGGGATCCGCCTTTAACAGCCGATTAGTTAATTTTAGCGTTAATCAGCCTTTCGGAAACTGGGGTTAACCACTAAAAGTCCCATTTTTAGAGTTCCGTAGCCAAATGGCAAAAACGGAACCCTTATAGATTCGTCATGTCTGTCTGTCTGTTCGTCCGTATGTCACAGCCACTTTTATCCGAAACTATAAGGCCTATGCTATTGAAATCTGGTAAGTAGATGTATTCTGTGAACCGCATTAAGATTTTTATATAAAACTAGAAATAAAAACCGGCCAAGTGCGAGTTGGACTCGCCCATGAAGGGTTCCGTAGCAGCAAGTAACATAATATAAAAGTTCTAATAGTTCGTTGTAACTTTCATTGATGTTGTAGTGGTAGTGATTTTTCTAACTGAAAATAGCGGTTTATGACGTATTAAATAAAACTACCAACTCTATCTCGTTCAAACCAATTTTCATTAGTAGTTTTTATGACAATGTATATCATATTTTTTTTTAGATTTATCACTCTCTTAGTTTAGAAGTTTGAGGGGGGGGGGGGACACATTTTTCCACTTTGGGAGTGTCTCTTGCGTAAATTATTCACTTTATAAAAAAATGATGTTAGGAACCTCAATAGCCATTTTAAAGACCTATCTATAGATACCCCACACGTATGGGTTACTGAGTATGGGGACCCCCAAAATTTACTGCTTTTTTAGGGTTCCGTAGCCAAATGGCAAAAACGGAAGCCTTATAGATTCATCATGTCTGTCTGTCTGTCCATCCGTATGTCACAGCCACTTTTCTCCGAAACTATAAGACCTATGCTATTGAAACTTGGTAAGTCGATGTATTCTGTAAACCGCATTACGATTTTTACATAAAACTAGAAAAAAGCAGTAAATTTTGGGGGTTCCCATACTCAGAACTCAAACTCAAAAAAGTTTTTGTTCATCAGATGCATATCTATATATATGAATAGTTGGTGCAAGAGACACTTACAAACTGGAAAAATGTGAGTCCCCCCCCCCCCCTCTAACTTCTAAACTAAGACAATGATAAACCTGAAAAAAATATATGATGTACATTGTTGTAAAAACTACCAACGAAAATTGGTTTGAACGAGATAGAGTTGGTAGTTTTTTTTTTTATATGTCATAAACTGCAATTTTAAGAAAAACCACTACCACTGCGATCGTTTTCATCAATCAAAGTTACAACGAACTACCCATCCGCTCTTTATATTATATTATGTTACTTGAAGACTTTTATATTATGTTACTTGCTGCTACGGAACCCTTAACGGGCGAGTTCAACTCGCACTTGGCCGGTTTTTTCTAAGTTCCTACGACCACAGAAATTTTTATTAGATAATTGCCTAATGCCATTTCCGGTACACGGGTAACACCTCGGCAATCGTCGTATCCTAGTAGTTCCATTGCGTAGTTCTGGGATAGTCTGGGATTTTGTTGTCCCAGTAGTTCAACAGGAAGTACCTTATTAATTTTGATTCATTAAGAGTGTCAAAATACATGTTTTTTGCGACATAAGCGGCCGTAACTTTTTTCTGCGTTACCTTAGAAGTTTTATTTTTTTACAGCTTTAATGGACCATAGGCCTATAAGGTATAAATTTCAACTCGATATGTTAATTTATATCGAGTTTCAAATTTAGGCTTTTATGAGATAAAGGGTCTTGACAGACAGACGGACGGACAACAAAGTGATCCTATAAAAGTTCAGTTTTTTCCTATTAGGCACCGAATCCTAAAACTGCTTCAAAATCTGTTCAGTATTGTTTGGGTTCATAACAAACAAACACAGCTGAAAAATTATACAAAGTGGTAACCAATTTGAGGACTTGTTTAGAGAACACCAAGTTAGCAGGGGTACGAACGCATATAATTATGACATCTACCGGGTCTACTGACACTGATTCAAGTAATAAAAATTCGGTTTAGTCTATTTATTTTTTTAACATGAGGAAATCCCTACCTGGATGCTATGCAGGACTCCTACCGACTAAAAGCCATACGTTTCCTACCTAATGCCTACGGTTGGGAGACCCGGGTAAGCCCTCGGAAAGAGGACCCCAGGATTCATATTTCTCAGTATAGGCAAATATGTATACTAGTAAAATTTAAATAAATACGATCTCAAATCGAAAATGTGTTGTTTGTATACTAACGCCACCTAGCGGCAGACACTCAAACACAAGATTTTGAGGTATCCGCACATGAATAAATAATTTCACTATCTTCCAGTAGATGACACTAGTTTGCTACATCACACAAAATATTAAGCCATGCCTACACTTCGATCAAATTTATTTTAATTGATTAAAGCCTTAGACAAGATTTATTTCAATTTGTACGAGTTATAGTAAGATTCTTTGAGTATAAGAGAGCAACATGGCACATAATTTTTTAATTTGATTCGATTCATCCACAAAAATTTGCATAGTAGTTTAAAATTAGTAAGTAGTGGATTTGTTAATCTAGGTGTGATTGATTTAAAATTGTTTCAGTAGTTTCTCTATTCTTTATATAGTATTTGGAAGTATAAAAGCAATCATTATGGTAAATTAAAATAGTATACCTAAGTATTTGTTACTTCCCGTGGGACTCTAACCATCATAAAACCGTTATGCGGATGACAGTACTCTTCATGGGAGCTATTCTGGCCGTCCAGCGGCAGGGCGAGGCGACGTGGATGAGAAGAGACGACAACTCGTGGCGGATCTCGATCTGGACCTGGGCCGCATTGCCCAATGGGGTTCAGACAACCTGGTCGAGTTCAATGCCAGAAAAACACAGGCGTGTGCGTTTACAGCTAAGAAGTCCCCATTCCTACCCCTGCCCTCTCTTCAGAGCATTACAATTCCACTAAAGGACAACCTGGAGATCCTCGGTATAGACGTCCGGCGTGAGCTCAATCACAAAAACTACATAGAGAGCTGTATTGGTCTGGCCTCGCGTAAACTGTGAATCCTGAATAAGGTGAGACGGTATTTCACGCCACATCAGAGATGTTTACTGTACAAGACGCAGATTCGTCCCTGCGTCGAGTACTGTTCTCACCTTTGGGATGACTCCGCGAGGTACTTGTTAGACGCGCTTGACGCTATGCAGAGACGTGCTATCCGAATAATTGGTTGTCCTGAGGTGACGGGAGGCCTCGAACCTTTGTCGCAGCGAAGAACCATAGCGTCCTTGGCTGCCTTCTATCGAATGTATCACGGCGAATGTTCTGAAGAGCTCTTTAACCTGATCCCACCATCTCCTTTCCGATCCCGAACAACGCGTGCCGGGCAGAGATGCCACTCATTCACAGTGGAGAGAATCTTCGCCAGAACCGAGCGTTTCAAAAGATCGTTCCTCTGTCGAACTATAAAAACATGGAACGACCTGCCCGCACACGTCTTTCCCTCATCTTACAATCCCGGGTTCTTCAAGAGGAGCGTGAAGAGGCACATCACAGGGCCGCCAACTTGAGGACCACTGTAAGAAGTGGCCCCCAATCGCTAGATGCGCCACTGCTTTCTTACCATCAGGCTGGTGGCGACGTCAATTTGGCGAGCTGAATATAAAAAAAAAAAAAAAAAAAAACCGCAAAATTTTTGGTTTGGTCTTTTCTTTGTGGCGATATTATTTTCCGCCAAACGCTCAGTGTGAATTTGGGAAGTGTTTTAGTTGTAAACGGAGGGGTAGGAGAAAGCAAGCGGCTTCGACCGCGAACCCTCTTTATCCCTGGGTTGGGCTGCACACATTAAGTGACACTCACGTGTACATTGCACAGGCCACCACGTTTAGGGACACCTGGCACCTACCGTGGTGTTTCTCCATCTGAGCAGTAACTCAGCTACCCTGAGTCGCCCGGCGGTGTTTTGGTGAATTAGACAGAATTCAGAACCCACAAGGGCAGATCGATGTCAAGGAGTTTTAGTGAGTATGCTCAGTGCTATCGTTAGCAGCTGCTGGGTGACCCTCACATGAGCCCATGCCTCGCCAAAAAAAAGTGTTTTACTTATAAAGCCACGTTTTCCTTATGCATATAATACTCATAATGTCTGCGAGCCACTGGCTGCGTTCAGAAAAAGAAGAGCTGGTTAGTATAAGTACTTAAGCAGGTTATGATATAAAAGTGCGAGTCGGACTCGGGCACAGAGGTGCAAAAAATCACGTTTGTTGAATGGGCGCCCACTTTGAAATCCCGCCCCCCCTTTCTTTCTGATTTTAGTATTTTTTGTCGTAGTGGCAACAGAAATATACAATCTACGACAGCTAAGTCTCATCAATAGGGTCCCGTTTGTACCCTTTTGGTACGGTACACTAAAAACATAAGTAACACTTCAGGAATACAAAACGCTCATCATTACCGTCATATTTTATGACAAATAAAGTAAAAGAGATAAAACCTCTAATTGAATACCGGACAGCTAACTAGCGAGAGGCAAACCAAGTGCGGGGAATTCTATTTTCAGTAACAAAGCTGAACACAGAGACGTGGAACAAGTCACAACTAGTGCACAACTTAACAAGTTGTTGTGGCAAGTACGTTGAGTGGTTTGTCCCGGCTGACCGAACAATATTGTTCTACTAACTTTGCTTTTACTGAATTTGAGGATAATTTCATTTGGTATATTGATAAGAGAAACGTGGTTTAGGGCATAAAAGTTCTTAGTTATATACTGAGGTATAAATAATGTTAATGAATTGCGAAGCGTCACGTTTTTACTATCAAGGACAACTCAACTCAAGGACATTACCTATACGTTCAAAATTAATGAAACAGTTACGTCACTGTCAATAATTTTGTGCGTGGTGTGACACTGATGGACGAACATAGTTCCGAAACTTGAACTACGAAACCCTAAAAAGGTGATATAGGTACACACCTATTACAATCTATGTATCCGTTACTCTCTATGTAAACAAGTATGTCTTAAGTTTATGTTATGAGATCTAGACAATGAATAATAATAATAATAAATCATTTATTTTCAGGCTACAAGAGACAAGTTACAGATCTTATTTAACTTATTCTACGGCCCACAGATAAATAACTTAAACTACGAATACACATAAATATAACATGTAGTGTTAGTTAATAAAATCTTAACGACTATTATTAGTAATCACTTCACTACGCACTTTGTCTTTATGCGTTCCGGTGGTAACTGTCCGCGAACAAACATGCAAAAACATGCATATCAATATATGTATATAAAAATGTTGTGTACGTACTCTATAATACCTCAAAATTTACTGAATAGATGGAGCTCAAAATTAGACACGATATACAACAGGATTCAGAGATGGTTTTGGACTACTTTATTCACTTTTATCATAACAGCAATAAGAATCAAACCGCCTAAAAAAGTGATTTTACCAATAGATGGCGCTGGTCGCTTTTTAACCGACTTCAAAAAAAGGAGGAGGTTCTCAACTCGTCTGTATGTATTTTTTTATGTATGTCAAGCGATATTTCCGTCGATTATAGACGGAGTTCAAAATTTATTTTTTTGTTGAATAGGGTTTACTTCTGAGGTGGTCCCATTTTCACCAGGTCAGGATCTGATGATGGGATCCAGGAGAAAACGAGGGCAACCACCGAAAATTGTAGGGACAACTAGTGCACTTGTTAACTTTTTAATTAAGTGCTTTAATGTTCTACACTTTAATGAAGGTCTGGAGTCGACCTGATGATAGAGTCGAAAGACAGTCGAGGGCATTCCTTAACAATTTACAGCAGTTACCTTGTGTTTGGGCTTGATTGATTTGTATTGATGAGAACTTTGCACCTAGATTGATAGATCCGCCTTCAAAAAAAAAGGAAGTTCTCAATGTTTTATGTATGTTCTCCGATATTTCCGTCAATTATAAACGGATTTAAATTGTTTTCTTTCTTGAATAGGGTTTACTTCTGAGGTGGTCCTATTTTAATCAGATCAGGATCTGATGATGGGATCCAGGAGAAATCGAGGGCAACCACCGAAAATTGTAGGGACAACCAGTGCATTTGTTAACTTTTTAATTCAGTGCTTTAATGTACTAAAATTTAATGAATATCTGGAGTCGATCTGATTATGGAACCGATAGACATTCGAGGGAAATCCTTAACGGTTTACAGCAGCTACCTTGTGTTTGGGCTTGATTTAAAACTTTTACCTAGATAGATATATTTTTCGGTTCACCCGTCACTTAAAATAATGAAAAAAAAATTTTCAATAAAAAATAAAACCGACTTCCAACAAATCCTGAAAAATAAAATTTACTTAGCACAAAGTAAAATGTATTTTGATTTATCAGATTTTATTCAATATAGTATTGAAGTTGGTGCCATGAATAATACCTACATAAACCTATGGGTTTACTTGGCGCCGACTTCAATATGATATTGAATAAAATCTGATAAATCAAAATACATTTTACTTTGTGCTAAGTAAATTTTATTTTTCAGGATTTGTTGGAAGTCGGTTTTATTTTTTATTGAAATTTTTTTTTTATAATTATATTCTGCCAGCTACAGAACAAAATTTATAAACAAAGTATTTAGAAGGTAGGTACCTACCAGATTGTTGTTGTTTTTAAGAGAAGTTTGATTGCGGCCTCCTTGCATTCAGAATAATAATAGAGAGTACCTACCTAAAAAAGAGGTCAGATATGTTTTGTATGTAATTTTTGAAGGAGTTTTGGCGCTTATCAGCGTGATTTTTTTTTTAAAGCGTGCGCACAGTGTTTGAAAAACTGAAGATTGATCACAGAACAAAGTTTTTTTTTTCAAGTGAAGCTTCTATTGATTTGGTTGTTAATTGGATTTTCTAAAAGATTTATAATTTTGGTTACAGCTCAACATTAAACTTTTTTGAAATGTACCCATCCTTTGGTTTGTTACTCATTTCTCATAGGTACCTACATGAAACCACAATAAAAAGTCACAGCGAAGCGTGGCAGGGAACCACTAGTTAAACATAAGAATATCCTTATGTTTAACTAGTGGTTCCCTGCCACGCTTCGCCAACGAGCAAAAAGCGGTTTTATAATTATCCTAAGACCAATTTTCAATAGACTTATAACGAACTCATAAGAGCTTACAAGCCCGGAAAAGGGCCCACTTTATTAGTGTATTCAGTTTTTTTAACAGTCAAATAGTACCCTCAAGGAATCCAACTAACGACTGTAACAGCCGTGTAGCGGCATTTTGTAAAACCATACAATCTTACCAAATCTATTAATAGTCCCTTAGAAAACTAAACTAGATTGTTATGCACTTTACAACTATTCTACAAGTTCTCATTTCGTTCAATCAATCATTCAGTTATCAATATTGGGAGTTTTACACACTCCGTGTACATAATACTAAAAACTTTATTAAAATACTTACTAATAATATTTTCGACATTAATAAAGCAAGTTATATGATAATTTTTCAGAGTCCTCGTATTCCATGATGTTAATCAAAAAAGTACTGGGAACTCGTATTTCTCGTGCAACATACCAAGTTTCTAGTGAAAATTTTAAAGCCCCTCTTAAAATAAGTAATTATACGTTCCTATTCATTATTTTAAAATAACAAAATGTTCCCCAGTAGTCATTTTTGGTAGCCATTTTTAGTTTAGCATTTGGAAGTGTTCTACTATACCTCTATAGACAAACAGGGTTCTATAATGTCTCATAGTCGCTGCATTCACTCGCCATGTTTTTATCTTTTGGGGATCCGTGGTAAAATAAGAAAAACGCTAAATATACAACCTAATATTGAAATAACACCTGTAGGTGGTATTTGTGTTCATGAATCTATGCAGGTATGTATTAATTGACGATTTGTGTACTTAAGTAATTAATATTTTTTTGGTTTATGCGCTTTTGCTCTAATACTAACAGTACAAATTTGTCATATTTATTCATGAGCATAATCACCACCTAAGTGGTTTGGTGTTACTTCTTCTGTATTTGAGTCAGTCCAATATACGGAACCCTTGCCAGGTTTTGTGACTTGAACTTCACAAGGTCGTACTGCGAATCAAAAGAACTATTTTGGTCCAAACCACCTATTGCAAGGGTAAATAATCTTATAATGACTTTACCAACGAATCACAAGTTCAAAGAAGTTGACAATAACAAGCTCGTATAAAATCATTACACTTATATTAGCATGTGGCAAGTATGTTATTAGTAAAAGTAGTATCATTATAAGCTCGCATTAAACTAGAATCAATTACGACTTACAAATGGTTTTATAAAACTACTTTATTTGTAACGGATTCAACTATTGTACTTATTAGCGCTATAAAACTAAGTAAGAAGTGTAAATGGAATCAAGTGTATTTACACTTATGGGCAGCTTTAATAGGAGATTCGGGTCTATAGTAGCCTAATAAGCAATCTTAAAAGCGCTTACAAGTGCTGGTTATAAGAACCTTCATTGTTAAGTCTGATTGCTCTTACTAAAAGCTTTTCCAAGAGGGTGCGGCATATAGTGATCTGTATACATAGTATTATAAGCCCTTAAAAGGCTAATTATCAGAATAATCGTGATCAAATACCAAATAGCATTTTCTGAGACGCATGTAAGAGTAATTTCGAACGCCAAAATCAATATAAGAATCTTATAAGTGTCTTATTCCTATAACAAAATATGTTTGTGTTCTGAGACTATTTTGCTTGTTGGATATATAAAAAACAATCATTTCATTTTATATAAACCAACTTTGAGGAAGATTTTAATAGTGATCTTCATGTTTTTGAGGCAGCCAAAAGCCCCTGGAGTTACATTTATAAGAAGCAGGTAGATAATTACACGAAATTCGGTGTCGCTATCGTTGAAAATGCAGAACGTCCATATAACTGAGTAATATTCTTTTATTACCCCTTGTAAGGGTAAAATGTCCAAAAATCCTTATTTGCTTCGAATGTAATAAAAGCACAAGCTTATTTTACCCTAATTTGGGCTAGATGACGTTATGTGAGAATGTTCAAAATAAAAATGAAGTAAACGCTAATCACAAAAAAGCGGCCAAGTGCCAGTAGGACTCGCACACAGAGGGTTCCGTACTAAAAACGACAAAAAATCACGTTTTTTGTATGGGGGTCCTTTTTAATTCCTCCCTTTTTTTTCAATATTTGTTGTAATAGCGGTAACTAAAATAGGTACAAACAACATTTTTCAAAATTTTGACTCTCCAGCTATCACAGTTCCTGAGACACAGCCTCGTGAAGTACAGACAGACAGAGAGGACGGTGAAATCTTATGAATGGAGTGTTTGAGCATTTTCACAAAAATGTATACTCCCCTGTTTTCAGCTGTCCCCCGAAATTAAGGTTAAAATTTAAGACATGGTTATATCTAATTATTTACTTTTAACTGCTGAGTGAATTACTTGTTGATTATTTATCATGTTGAGAACACAATATTTAATATAAATACTGTGAGATTTAAATTTAACACTTTTTAGGGTTTCGTAGCCAAATGGCAAAAACGGAACCCTTATAGATTCGTCATGTCTGTCTGTCTGTCTGTCTGTCTGTCTGTCTGACTGTCTGTCTGTCTGTCTGTCTGTCCGTCCGTGTGTCACAGCCACTTTTCTCCGAAACTATAAGGCCTACGCTATTGAAACTTGGTAACTTAATGTATTCTGTGAACCGCATTAAAATTCTTATATAAAACTAGAAAAAAAGCAGTAAGTTTTGGGGGTCCCCATACTCACAACTGAAACTCAAAATTGTTTTTTTCATCAAACCCATACGTGTGGGGTATCAATTGATAGGTCTTCAAAAATGCTATTGAGGTTCCTGACATATTTTTTTTCTAAAGTCAATAGTTTGCGCAAGAGACACTTCCAAAGTGGAAAAATGTGTGTCCCCCCCTCTAACTTCTAAAATAAAAGAATGATAAATCTAGAAAGAATATATGATGTACATTGCCATAAAAACTACCAACGAAAATTGGTTTGAACGAGATAGAGCTGGTAGTTTTTTTTTAATACGTCATAAACCGCAATTTTCGGTTAGAAACGTGTTAAAACATCAATCAAAGTTACAACGCACTATAAGAACTTTTATATTATGTTACTTGCTGCTACGAAACCCTTCATGGGCGAGTCCAACTCGCACTTGCCCGTATTATTATTATTGAGAAAAGAGTAATTTTTAGCTGTCCCTTCCCTAATCTCACGCACAAAAATTTACATTATTCTATATTTTCATAGAGAACGGTATGTTTTTTTTATTTTTATCATGGTAGAATTAATTATGCATAAGGACGTCAACAGAAACTATAACACACCATAGTAAATTTTGAAATAAAATGTAAATTATTTTGAGTCTAAAATATTAAACTTCCCGGAACATTCAGTTTTGTGACCCGATATTTCTATAAAATTATATGGAAACAGTAGAATTTTTTTGCTGTATTGGCAACACCATTAGGTTGACATTTCACAAGAAAGCGGGAATTGTCAGTGGTGTTCAAAAAGTGTTTGCGAAAGTTCGTGTTTGTACCGGCAATATCAGTGAACAAATTTTTCATCTCAGGTATGTGACCTTATTTTAGCTTGTTTCTGACTATTTAAGCCGTAGTTTTTATTAAATTCATTTGATAATGTTATTATTTTTACGTTACCCATTCATTTAGATGAATACGTATCGTAATTATTTTTATAACTTGATTATCATACCATAAGATACCCACATGTGACCTCAGTTGTGTGACCATTACACCTTAATTTCGGGGGACAGCTGAAAAACAGGGGAGTATACATTTTTGTGAAAATGCTCGTTTACCCTTTAGTAAAATTTCAAGTTTATTTAAACTACAAAAATCCATCAGCACAGTACGAAGGGTAATGACCTTCTAGAGAATTAAATTAATTAAATAATTCTAGTTATTTACATTTAAAAATTCCAACCTGGTTGTGTAAAAATAATGTAAGTAATAAAAATACCTAGAACATTCTAGAATTGTCATGAGAAAACATCTTACTAATATTATAAATGTGAAAGTTTGTGAGTGTGGATGTTTGTTACTCTTACACGATCTAACGGCTGAACGGATCTGGCTAAAATTCGGTACAGTGGTAGATATAGATTTGGAATAACACATAGGCTACTTTTATACCGGGAATAAGTTCCCATGGGAAGCGGGAAGGGGAACAACCTTTAACGCGGGCGAAGCTGCGGGCTTCAGCTAGTGTACTAATAAGGAGTGGTTTTATTTCTTTAAGGTTTTAGTATGTGTTTAACCACCATTTTGACGGCCATTTTTAGCGTTCCATACCCAAGGGGTAAAAACGGGACCCTAGGACTGCGACTTCACTATCTCTCTGTCACCTGTTTCTCATGAACCGTTATAGCTAGAGTAAAAAAATCACAGATGATGTAATTGATGTATTTTGAAGCCTCTACGAAAAGAAATATTGGCAACAGAGATAATATTGAAGGGGGAGTTCCATACAAAACAAGAAGCTGTCAGATCGTTCTCACCTGACTGCCCCTCTCTTACACGTTTATTGTGAAAGTTCAATCCGATTGACGTTGTCATTTTTGTTTTATTTCAAACTTTGAACAGACGGTCCACGTGACCTAGTGACGTAGTTTAATGCGACAGAGTCACAGACTACAGACAAAATCTCGACATAAGCCCTCTGCACTTTTGCGAAAAAAAATCACGTTTTAGCCTCTCTCTATAAAATACACTTATAGAGAGGGGCTAAAACGTGTTTTTTTGCAATGTTATGGTACTAAATTCTCCATGCGTGAGTCCGACTCGCATATGACGGTTTTCTTTTCAAATAACTTCCTTGGCTAGTGACTCTAGAATGCTTACACACCCATTCAAACTTTTTACAAGCATAACGTATTTATTAGTGTAGGTGTTAAAAACGAACAGTTTATATTATTATGGTTTTCCCCCTGTTTTTTTTTTTTTAATTTATGGGTCTGCCTACAGTCAATAAATTAAATGAATTATATTTTCAAAATAGATTATAACTGGCCAGTTTCTCATACATAAAAACGTTTTTATAGCAAATACTTCCAAGTGGCCTAAGTAATAAAAATAGTACCTTCCTATTAAAAATGTGAAAGTAGGCAGCAGATGTATGTAGGAATGACTGTTCGCTACTCTTTAACGCACAGCTAAACGAATCCGGCTGAAATTTGGTACAGGATTAAAGTATAGTCTGAAATAACCTAAATATTTTTCATTCCCGGAATAAATTCAAATAGGAACAGCTTTCCACGCGGACGAAGCCACGGGTACCATCTAGTTAAAAAGTAATAAAGTTAAACAGTCTAAGCTACAGTGAGTCGTGAAGCGTAAAAAATAGTATGAGAAAAAAAGTCTAAGAAGCTGAAAATCTTACATTAAATAGTGATTCCATTACAATGCTACCACAGTTGTCTAAAGATTTTTAACCACTAAACATATTCTTAAAATGAATTTAAAAATAATATTAAGCACAAGTTTGATAAACTTCTTATTTTGCTTTGGAAATGGACATGCTAAGTTGGCACGTGAGTATTAGTCTAATTAACTATGAGCAAGTAATTAATAAATTGGTCAAGATTGTCAATTGGAATAATAATTATTTTATTTATTATCTGCATTATTATTTGACTGCCTCGTTGGGCTAGAGGTTGAAATGTGTGCTACTGCGGATCATCCTACATGGATACTATGTCGAACTCCTACCGACTAAAAACCACACGTTTCCTACCTAATGCCTACGGTTGGGAGCCCCGGGTAAACCCTCGGAAGAATGACCATAGGATTCTCAACAGTGGTCTCATTCTCGTAACATAAGCAGGTTATTCCTAGCTTACTTTTGGGATCAGATGTCTTTGTGTAAAAATGTCCGTGTATCGTTATAATTATAATACCTACGTTATATAACCTGTTCATTACTCTGTTAGGATGTCTAACATAAGTTTATGGTATTGTCCTGGGGTATCCTTCCGAGAGCTTACCCGGGGCTCCCAACCGTGGGCTGTTAGGTAGGATTCGTGTGGTTTTCAGTCAGTAGGATGCCGGCATAGCATTCCTGTAGGATTTTCATCACGTCAAAAAAAATGGTATGAGATTAAGACACAATCATTTTTGAAATAATTCCATCCCATCAAAAACATAAATGTGAAATGAGAGCCATGTTCAAAATTATGATATACTAGCTGAGCCCGCAACTTCGTTTACGTCACATAAGGTGTATGAAAGGAAAGGTATTTCTTCATCAGAGTCATCAAGCAGCGTCTGAAACTGCCCTGTTTGCTTAATCATAAAAGAGCTTAATGATTAAGTCTATTTTAAAACAATTAAGCCAACAC
This sequence comes from Miltochrista miniata, assembly GCA_933228765.1. Taxonomy (NCBI): domain Eukaryota; kingdom Metazoa; phylum Arthropoda; class Insecta; order Lepidoptera; family Erebidae; genus Miltochrista; species Miltochrista miniata. The sequence continues at coordinate 12,495,617 of OW121763.1, read as the reverse complement.
GCCAGTTTAGGTTCACTCACATTAAAAGAAACCCCTACAATTAAAATTTTCAAAATATCTGATTCTTAAAAGTGTTATAACTCTTTTATTTCTAAACCGATTTACATAAAACAAACGCTAAATGTTAACTGGAGCAAATCTCAACACAATAAAAAAAACCGCATTGCAATCGGTTGAGCGGTTACTGAGATTAGCGTGCACAACCGTACAGACAAACAGATATACAGACATACAGACATACAGACATACAGACAAACAGACAAAAATTCTAAAAATCATTGTTTTGGGTTCTATTGCGTTCATAAAGCCCCCCTATAGTATTTTTTCTTATTTATCTTCCATGTACAGACAGCGACCTGTTACGATTTTATTATATGTATTGATGCCTTGGTTGTTGACTTCAACGACAAAAGAAGTGAGATCTAAATAGGTGCCAAGTTCAATTGACAGTCCTGAAATTTATTTAATAATAACTTAGGATAATATATTGTAGCCTAAGGTCTTGTACGCCCATGAACGCCAGCTTCACTCACGAAAATGTATCACGTTCTGCCTGAGCCGAAAGTGCCAGCGAGGTCGCGAAACAAGCGATAGAGAGACACGATAAGCGTTCGGCTTGTGACGCATCTATCTCTCTTCCGCTTCATCGTTCGATTACGTTCATGTTTTCTTATCGTTATCACTGAAAATTAAATCATCTATTAAGTGACAACACCCTTTTTTATATTAAAAAAATTGTTAAAGAGGTCCGAGGGTTTCGGCTGGTCACCACGTAATTTTAGTAATAAAAATAGATAAACACGGTCATTTTTAATACCATTATAATGTTGTCTTTTTGTTTTTGGTCTTTGTTAAATTTTCAACTGTTACGCCAGCGAGCAAATGATTTAGCAAATTAAATTATATTAACAGTAGGTACCTATATAATTACGAATATTTTGTTAATATTTTATATATTTCCGGGTATTCTAATGTGAACTTTTATTGTTAATGAAAGACTCAGATCTCATTAATTGAAGTTATATTTCTTGTTCCTGTTTTCTGATACACGGACGTCAATAATAATTCTTCAGAAGGTCTGGTCTAACTTTATATAACCACCTCAACTCTACATACATCTATTCATTAGCCCAGGAAAACCTAGTTCATAATAGGTCGGGAAATAATATTTTCATAATTAATAGCGGGAATAATTATATTTTAATGGTAACAAATTTTTATTTATACATAAATACAACTTATATTTAATATACACTTTTTACACAAGAAAGAAAACTAAGAATAGGTAGGTAAATTAATTATTTTTAAAATTTTTACAGAAACGAACTTAGTCTCTTTACCTACTTGTAGGTACTAAAAAAAAATTAAAATACCTCAGGGGGCCTGTTTTAGAATATGACAAATAAGAGGTTCAAATGAAATCATTTTTGTCGGCATAAGTAGACGAAAAATTATACCCGAAAGTAGATTTTTATAGAATTTTCTACAAGATGTTTTCAAAATGGCATTTCGTTATAAATTGTATATTAATTATACATAGTGTGTGAAATCATCATAGAATCAGCCCCAAATGTTTAAATGAATGCACATTATGACGTAAATTTTATCATAGCGAAAGAACCTATTAAGTAGGAAGAATTATACCAAATAAAGAAAACACACCCCCATATATTTTTTTTCGATTGTTATGAGTACCATGAGTGTTGTGTGTCGCAATTTGACGAAAGTGTCCAAACTTCAAAGTCCTACTTACAGAAAAATTTCATTACATCTTCAAAATTGATTATACCTACATCAAAAAAGAGGATACGGTCGAATTGAGTAACCTCCTCCATTTTTGAAGTCGGTTTAAAAACCAGTCACGTGCGAGTTGGACTCGCGCACGGAGGTTTCCGGACAAAAATACAGCCATCAAAATTTTTGCATTTTGTTGCCGTTGTGAGGAGTTGACCTTTACGATACGGAATTCTTAAAACGAAATGGTTCCAAAAAATTACACAGAATCAAAAATAATATCGATAATATTTATGGACGCGGAATAACGGTTTATGTGCCGATACAAACGAAATAATAGAAAACTTAAGCGCAGACTAATAAATCAAGCACATCCTGGAACAGTTTGATGTACAAAATCTCATTTTATAGTGCCATTTCAGGATAAATTCTGGTCGACTTATTTATTTTAAAATAAGAAATAAAAGTATTTAATTAGTAATTCGTGTTCTTTTAACCTTCTAGCTTTTTGGCTACTTTTTTATATATGTACAATATAGGTAGGTATTTACTTATTAAATAGTCTTCCTATTACATGTATTTGCAAGACACGAGGCATCATTATAGAAATTAAAAAACAGTACATAAGCAACTACATTTATTATTTTTAGCATTAATAATTAAAGAATACAATTTCAAATTGAATTTTAGCATTTTAGTGTGTAAATTTACCAATTATTTATCTCTATCTGAAACCTATTCCAATCATTTAAATAGTCAGCGCAACATGTACCTAAAAAGATTTAAAAAATACTTATTGTAATCGACGATTCTCAAACCATGATTTGTTTTCTTGGAAACGTAGATAGAACTTGTTGTAGGATAACACGATTAACAGCTGGGCTATAGTTTAAACGTTTCTGTAGGATAGCAATTTGATGTGAGCGGAGCTTCGGGGCTCCCTCGTTACTCCGCTGACTTTTACGCAATAAGTAATTCTAATTTTACCATAAACTGTTAAACTAAGAAGGTTTGGTGGATTGGTTGAAATTAAAAAATGCTGTAGTGTTTTACAGTACATTTTTGAGGAAAGCTATAGGCTACCATGAATTAGAGCAGAGCAGCAATTATCCGTTTATATTAACAGGGAAAACGTATTATTTTTTGAGAATTCCCGTTCCATGCGCTACATAAATGGTAAATGTGTATTACCAGATAATTCGGATAATGCCGAGGGTTCTGGGACATCCTTTCGAACAGTTTCCGACCAGACCTGGAGTCCCCAGCCATAGAAGAATAGGTTTTAGTCAATTCGAGTCCGACATAACATCCGTGAAGATATTTGCACAAAAAAATAAAGTTGTGAATGAAAATAAAGTTTTCTGTGTCATAATCGACTATCAAAAAAAATTGGCTCACAATAATTAACTGTTCTAATGGAATTAAATTTGTTTCAGCAACGGGATTCTGATAAACATGATAATTTCATTACAAATAAATACACCTCTCACTTTTTCCCTGTCGCATAAGTGCTGATAGACATGAGCATTCACTTGTAATAAGCATTCTAGCGAATGCTACAAGAGGCCGTTTTAGCGAACATGCTATCAAGCGCTTGCATTCTAATGAATTTGCATTGCGCTTTTCGCCAAACCGAGCTTCTGTCGACAGTATGGTTTGGTCAGCAACGACTATCACTAGAGCGTTGGCTGCGACGACGTTTGACTGACGATTCTTCGGTACCTAATGCAAAATTTAAAAGAGCAAAATGCTCGGTGTTTTAGTACAAATGAATGTACAAATCTATCAGTACCAAAGCTAAAATGAATTTACGCAGATCGACTAGTATTTCAGAATATATATTGTACTAGCTGACCCCGCAACTTCGTTTACGTAACATAAGGTGTATGAATGGAGAGGTATTTCTTTATCAGACTCATCAAGCAGCGTGTGAAACTGCCCTGTTTGCTTAATCATAAAAGAGCTTAAAGATTAAGTCTATTCTAAAACAATTCAGCCCACGCCTCCAGCGTGGACAGAATCATTTAACAATACACTTAATCATTAAAGTCGCCAGTCTAGATTTACACTCACATACAAAGAACCCCTACAATAAAAATTTTCAAAATATCTGATTCTTAAAAGTGTTATAACTTTTTTATTTATAAACCGATTGACATTAAAAAAACGCTAAATGTTAAGTGGAGCAAACCTCAACACAATAAAAAAACCGCATTGCAATCGGTTTAGCGGTTACTGATATTAGCGTGCACAACCGTACAGACAAATAGATATACAGACATACGGACAAACAGATAAAAATTCTAAAAATCATTTTTTGGGTTCTATTGCGTTCATAAAGCCCCCCTATAATATTTTCTCTTATTTATCTTCCATGTACAGACAGCGACCTGTTACGATTTTATTATATGTATTGATATTGATGTGTTTAAAATAATATCACGTGTAGGTATTGGTTGACTAGATCCCAAAGCATAAGTTTATATCGTCTCTAATAAAACACGAAAGTATATTTACATACCAGTATATCAGAGACATTTTCAGATTCTTCGGTTTTGAAACAAATTGTCTTCGGCATTTTAATTTAAAAAGTGAATTTTGAGATATTAATTGATTTTATTGTCACCAGCTGATTTTATTCACCCTTGCGACAATACATCCAAAGAGTGTATTATGAAATCCGCACAAGCTGCACTTCCAGAGTTTACCAAAGGAATACCCAACCTTAACATCCCAGCCCTGGATCCTTTAAAATTTGAATATATTACTAATGTGGTAAGCGGCTTGACGTTCAAATTTTACAACGGAACATTTAATGGCTTCCGCAAATGCGTCATAGAGAATGCTGAGTAAGTAATAATTGAATACCTACTTCAATAGTTTTAGTATGGAGTCATCTTCTGAGAGCTACCACTGCCGGTGGCTGTATCCTGTAGACTCACCACTCTAGACACAGACTGTCCGAGTGTTCAGTTTGTAGGTAGAGATGATAGCCAAATCAGTTATACATTATCTCCTCTTCTCTTCGCTTTAGTGGATACCGGGTCTTACACTTCAAGCATTTAACTATTAAATAGGTCACTGTTTGGTAAATGTTGGATCATGGTTCAGAAATCACAACAATGATGAATCAATCACTTGCAGGTTATCACTGGAAAAAAAAAAGTTTACCTTGACTTTGCGTTGCACTTTGACAGTGGTATCTACATATGAGGCTAAAGGACAGTTTCTCTTATTTGTAATTGATGGTGAAGGGAATTCCAAAGTAAAACTAGGTAAGTAATAAGTAGCTACTGAGAGATAGGTATGGAATATTAACTGCATATTTTATAATTTATTTTTTGAGCTGATGACTATTTGTTTTTTAAACAATGAGGTCAAATTGAGTCCTCGTGCAACTTCTATCATTTAGATGTAATGGTTCTTACTAGCGCGGGTTCTATTCTAATACCTACCACCGACATTTTGAACATGTTGTTGCAGAGCCCTTGGACTCGGCTCGTGAGTCGAGTGCAAATATAAGCAAAAAAAATTCAAGAAAAGTATTAGTTTCTAAGATTGAACTTAAATAATAGAAAAAAAACCTGGAGTAAAGTGAAAGGGATTATTGAATGGCCCCCATTCTCTGACTTCTTGAATTCTGTTCGTGGTTTGTAGTTTGTAACACGCGTTGCATCCAAACGGTTTGACCGATCTGAGAACTTAATTCGGCATATTGTTCTAGACAATTGGCAGAATTGCAACGAGGCCATTCACATGATGTAGTGTTCACAGAACAGTTAAAACAAAGATAACCTTATAATTCCCTCTGACTACATTTGAAACCAATGTATTGAAAACTTTTATTTCTTTTCAATTAAACTTATGTACTTATATAAATTTTATTGCAGTCAATATGAAAATACAAGTGGATGTCGATATATATTACATAAAAGATAACGGTGAATACTACTTTGGCTTGAAAAATGAAAAGGTCGTAGTAGACTATGGAGACAACGTCCATTTTGATTTAGAAAATCTCTTCAAAGGAAACAAGCAATTAAGTAAGTCTAAACTATAAAATACCTTTTGTGTATATATATTATTTAGGTTACACGCTAGTTATAGTATGGATAGATGTGATATTATGATCCAAAATTCGTACCATACAATATGGTTACGATTTTATCCCAAAAGGGTTAGCAGTGGCATTCTATACGCGCACACTTTATCTGTAGCTTTTGTACAACAAAACTTGTGACTTGGTGATAAAGAGACAAAAGAGGGGTTGGTATTTTGTAGAGATTTGTTAAACCTTGTGCGCAACTATGTAAACTTTGATAATAAAGTTCGTGAAATCACAAAAACCTACAGGAGTGTCGCTATCGTAGGTATAGAGCAAGTGCTCGGCCTCGTGTGACTGTGCACAGCAGTTGAATCTCAGCAAAAAATCCCGGCCACAGAACATAACGACTACCTACCAATATAGAGGGCTCCCCCTTCCCTTTGGCCGTCGAAATTTGATAGTAATAATTCTTTTAAAAAATTACTTTCTGCACTTCTTCTCCATGCAACTTTGGCTTGGACACTCTCTCGCTCGAGACCATGGTGCGAACCATGGAGGTCCATGACGGCAGCGTGACGTGAGAAATTCACGCACGAATTAGAAGCGGGTTCACACCCGAAACCCCCTAAAGACGCAGGATAGCACCCGAACCACCCCTGCTACTGCGGCCTCGCCTAAGGCGCCCTCGGAAGATTGTCCCAGGACTCCCAACAGTCCCACTGTTGGGAGTCCTGGAACTATCTTCTGAGGGCTTACCCGGGACTTCCAACCATAGGCTGTTGGGTGTTACGTGAGGTTTTTTAGTCGGTAGGAGTCCGGCAAAGCATCCATGAGGATTTTCCCTTACGTTATTAAAAATTCAACTTTGGCTGTTTTTCACATTCATCATTACGCGCAATTTTCGTACAAAGGAGTTCCTATAACGTTTTATAGATACTGGCTGCCCCTATGGCGTTGTCGGTAGTGATACCGCCTACGGCACTGGAGGTTCTGGGTTCGATTCCTGGGTCGGTCCGTATAATTGTGTGATCCACAAATGTTTGTTTCAGAGTTTGTTTTCTAGGTATAATATGTATGTATTTAGAAATATTTAAGTATTTATATCAGTCGCTAGATCGCATAGCACAAGCTTATATTCGCTTAATTTGAGCTAGATGATGTTGTGTGAGAATGTCCACAAATATTTATTATTATTTTATAATTATAGATTGCCAAAGGGTACGAAAATTTGTGTCAATCATCTTGTGAATCTGGGTGTTTCTATATGTTTTAGTAGGTATTTATAAAAAGAGAAGTAGGTATATAAGTATTAATATCCGTGGTCTGATACACATAACTCCAGCAGGTTAATACCAGCTTACTTTAGCCTCAGATGACGTGGTGTAAAAAAAATGTTCGTGAATATTTATTTATTTTAAAATAAAGTTACCTTTGCATTTTAAAATATATGATATTTATGATATACTAGCTGATGCCCGCAGCTTCGCCCGCGTAAAATTTATTTCCGTTCCTGCTTCCCGTGGGACCTTATTTCCGGGATAAAAAGTAGCCTATGTGTTATTCCATACTAAAATGCATCTCTGTACCAAATTACAACCTAATCCGTTCAGCCGTTCGAGCGTGAAAGATTAACAAACATCCACACTCACCAACTTTCGAATTTATAATATTAGTAAGATTTTATGCAATTGTCTTATTATTAATATATGTTTTTTAACCTTGTTAGGTAATGCTGTGCTGACCGTTTTGAATCAAAACTGGAGAATATTTATAGACGAACTTGGAAAAACATCTGTTAATTATGCCGTGGCTCGTATTATTGAAGCTATAAAAGCATTTTTCCGTGGAGTACCTTGTCACGAACTTCTCAATGTACCTATACCAGTGTGAAATTATCAATCAGATTCAAGTTTGATAGATAATATTTTAAAAATAATGAAATAATAAACAGAAATTTAAAAATTGGAACTGTTTTATACTTTCTTAGGAAGAAATCTTTACGAGGAGTAGACGACACTCCTATTAGCGGTACCCAAATTGTAAAAACGGGACCCTATTACTGAAACTTTGCTGTACATCTGTCTGTCAAAAAGCTGTATCTCAAGAACTGTGATAGCTAGAGAGATGAAATTTTCATAGATGGTGTATATCTGTTGCTGCTGTAAAATAAATACTGAAATCGGAAAAAAGGGAGCTTCCATACAGCAAACGTTTTTTGATAGGTACGGAACTCTCCGCAATCGAGTGCAACTCGTATTTGGGTGGTTTTTTTTTTTTCAAATTTATTGAAGAGCCATGGCTCGTTGAAATTAATGCACCCAAGGGATATAACGAGGGTTGAAAGTAACTAGTGAAGTGGCGATGCTTTAGCCAAGTGTTTATTACAAGTATAACTTATGGCTCTCTAATTACTTTACCAATCACTTTGCTTCAATGGTTATCAACACAGTCATTAGTTATCCGACGGTCTTACCAGTTTAGCAATAGCTATTCCATAGCTGGGCCTTGTAACGAATATTCATTTAGCGTGAACCCCATAAGTCTATTATCAACGTCGATATTACCTCATAATGAATCATTCAATAGACCAGGGTTATGATCGTGAACACCGACAATTCAGAATGTAACTGCCCCCGACCTTATCACTAGAAGTACGTATTAGCTGTAGTTTATGTTCCTGATACCACATAATGTTCATCCTCAACATCTTAGCCTACTAGGCGGCACTAAGAGGTGTTTATCTAGTAGTATTCTGGGTATAGATCTAGAAAAAGTCGCAAGATGGCATGAATACCTGGAGTTTGCTGGATGCGGGTAGCATAAATCCTACTAATATTATAAATGTGAAAGTTTGTGAAGATGATTGGATGTTTGTTACTCAATCACGCCCTAACGACTGAACGGATCTGGTTGAAATTGGACACAGATAGATTACAGTCTGGAATAACACATAGGCTAATTTCTATTATTATCCCTGGAATAGGTTCCCATGGGTTTCGGGAACGGGAACAAAATTTCTTGCTAGCGGCGTGATTTTCAGAATAAACTATTGAACAGATTAGTATGAAAATAGGCATATAGGTAAACCAGTTCCTGTACTAACACATAGCGTACATTTGATCCCAGTATTATATTCCCTTGGGATAAATGTTTCAACTTTATCGTTATCAATTTCGCACGACTGAACGGCTCTGTCTGAAATTTAGTACACAGATAGATTACAGTCTGGAATAACACATAGGCTACTTTTTAACCCTGGAATATTCCCATGGGTTGCAAAAACAGGAACAAAATTTCTTGCTGTCGCCGTGGTCATCAGTATAAACTATTAAACAGATAGCGATTAAAATTTGGCGCATAGGTAGATCAATTCCTTGATTAAAATATATTTATTTATTTATCAGTTTATGTACACACAAATTACAATAAATGAGAAACATATTAAAGAAAACAGCATTGTACAAGGGCCTTCTTATTTCTACAGAAATCTCTTCCAGTAGGCCCGTAAGAGGAGATGTTAAGAATAGAAAAAGATTATTAAGTGTATATACGTACAGTAGGATGCTTTTCGTCTCCAAAGCGTGTTCCCTTTGGATTGTTAGCATCACATGGGAATGAATTTCAAGGATAAAATGTTACAATGTGCTATTCCAGAGTATAGTCTATTCCTATTGTTAATTGAAATATACTTATTATTGGCTTCTTTTTATCAGTGCAACATGGTTATTCTCACGGACTCTGCATTAATTTGCAATCTGATTTTATTATTGTATCTACCTAATTTGATTGTTTGCAATTTTATTTTAAATTTTGTTTTTTTTTATTTCGATAACAACATAATTTTCAATCTTCCAAAAAAGCTCAAGCTATGAAGGTAGCTAGAAATCAGGAGACTTCACCTAGATCGGAGTTAAGGAGGATTGAGCAAGCAAGGCGTCAAGCGGCTCTCAGAGTAGCTGAAACGCCGGAGCAGGCGCATGATCGTCATCAACATCATGTTGAATATTTAATCTCTGAACGGGCTGCTGAGATGCGGGAACAATGGCAAGCTCGGCGCGCGGAGCAATCTGAGCGTCAAGCCAGTATGAGGGCAGCCGAAACTCTGGAGCAATCCAACTATCGGCGTCAACAACACGTTGAATATTTAAACTCCTAGCGGGCAGCTGTATCCCTGGAACAATCGCAAGCTCGACGCGCAGAGCAAGCTGAGCGCCAAGCCAGCATGAGAGCAGCCGAAACAAAACAGAAGAACAGCATGTTGAATATTTAAGCTCCCTGCGGGCGGCTGAGACGCCAGAACAATTGCAAGCTCGACGCCAACAGCACGCCAATTATGTTGCGTCACAGCAGGCAACAGAGACTGAGGCGGAAGCAGAAATGCGCAGACGTTCCGTTGCTCAAAGGGTGGCACTGCCGCGTCAAACGTTCTCTTTAAATACGTAGGGCGTTTTAAAGAACGCTGCATTTGAGTACTTGAGGAGATCAGATGAAATAAACGCCTGTTCTGAAGGCGTCGCCACTGTGGGCTAAGGTGCAAAAACTTCATTTTACGTGCAACATGCGTGTACAGCTGTTTAAAGACCAAAAGTGTGGTGCTTATGCAAGTAAAGTGCTGGAAATAGGCGAGGGCCGACTAAAAACTGATCCAAATGGCAAATATCAGTTTACAAATGATTTTTGCCATCAGTTAGAACAGAAGATGAGCTACTTTTAAATGTTTTTTTAAATTTATAATCTAACGTAAAAAACGAAGATTGGTTGTGTGAAAGTACTATCCCCAAGAAATTAGTTTGTAAATAAAATAAATAAAAGAATATTAGATGCGGTACTCGGAGAGTCAAAAATATACTCCTCTGTCGATACAACGATGACCAATTAGGATAGTACTGCCTACCCGGTCGAGTTTCTAAATTCTTAAGAGTTAATTGGTGTTCCTTCCCACATGTTAGAACTCAAGGTTGGGACCTCAGTTCTATTAATGCGTAACCTTGATTCATCAAAATTATGCAACGGCACGAGGCTGAGCATTAATGAGCTGGGGAGAAATATAATAAAAGCCACTGTTATTACTGGATCAGCCAAAGGAGAGTGCGTTTTAGTTCCCCGCATTCCAATAATTCCCAACAATTTGCCATTTGAGTTCAAAAGATTGCAATTTCCCCTAAATTTGTTTTTACAATGACAATTAATAAATCACAGGGTCAAACATTGAAAGTGGCAGGAATTCACCTAGGCACTCCTTGCTTTTCACATGGTCAGCTATATGTTGGCTGTTCAAAAGAATCGAGTGACATGTACTGGCTGAAAACGATAGATCGTATAATGTAGTCTACAGATTCGTTTTACCATAAACTTTCCCTATCAACTTTAGTTTGGACATCAAAAGTGAATTACACGTATGATGTCCATACGTTGCGGCGTTGTTGTTGTTTAAAGATATTCAGGCTTTATACCCAAAGAAATGCCTGTTCCTCTTATTCAGAACTAGCTGATCCTCGAAACTGTGTCTACGCCTACGTATTATACATACTTTTCTCTCCTTTTAATAGACGACCTGAAAATAAATAGGGCACAGGAACAGTCACTAAAAATGGCAGGCTTAAGCTACTTTACTGATAATTGAGTGTTTTTTGCCAAGACGCATCAGAAATCGAACAGTATCATTATTCTGCAGCCCGAGGGAAACACCAAACATGTGGTTCACAAAGAGGTGTTAACAATTCCTTTCATTTAACCACCTATCTATCTAATCTATATTAACAAAATAACTGTCCAGCTCAGTCACCTATCAACACCCAATCGAAATTCTTGAACCCTGAGTCCTGAAATGTTAATGGGCCAATTTACCCCTATAATGTAAGGATTCACTAGAAACCATTTAATCAAATTCTAGCCCTAATGGGATACACAGGATATAAAAGTTTATCGAAATGTATCCCGGGCGAAGCCGAGGGCCACAGCTAGTGATTTATAAGGCTATTGCACTGAAACCTAATGATTCTTGTTCAGATCAATTCGGTTGCAGACTAGTAACAGCATCAATGTCTGCATGTGTCGTTTTCTCTCTGATAAGATTACATCTTTATAAGTAGAGCATAACAACAGAAAACGTGTGAAGTTAATTTATTGAACCTTCAAAAGTACATAAGAATTTCATAGCCCGTTTTGAAATGAAATTATGTTTATTTATTTCAATGAAAGATTAATATCAGAATTTTATGTCTGGTTTTAATTTTATACTTTGTTCGTTAATAACAATAGGCAAATCGCTAAATGCCTATCCTGGAAGTGTATAAGGTGCTGGATCCGATAATTTTAGATCAGTACCTAATAGGAAGATGTGATCAAATTCAGGCGAGATCGAAGATCGATTTCAGGGGAGGTTCCGTTAAGAAAACTAACAAATTATTTTCCAACATATAAATTGGTGAAAACCTTCAATACTTACCATTTTCGAAATGAAACATGGGACGGACTCAATATATTGAAGGAAATTAGATATAAACTTTCAGTCATCTTCACTGAGTGCAAGGGTGCTCAAATCTCATCGAAACTTTCCGCGCCAGACGCGATAACGTAGAACAAACTGAATATAACTAACTGTATGTGACGACTTAGCCAGCTAAGTGAAAACAAGCTTTATAGAAAATAGAAGAATTATTTTATTAAATGATACCTAGGTTATTTATAATTTTTAGTATCATCACAAGTATCAGTACCACAGAAATCAGAAAACTTTTTGAAGTAAAACTTCTTTAGGCGCGACCTAGGGAGTAACTCAGATTCTTTTTCTGACGGAAGTCACGCTATTTGAATTTTGAAACGTAGTTTTCGCTATTCAAAATTCGAATGAATGATATTAATTTAATATGACATTTGATGCCGTAAATGGCAAAGAAGTTTTACTTCAATCGCGCGTAAAGATTTTTCTGATAACTGTGTTCTTTTGTGTAACTCTTTTCTGATATCTGTGATCAGTACTCAGTATCATAGATTTTATAATATTGATAAGAATCTTGGTCATTAGTGGGTTAAGTTTCAAATATAACTCTGACGTTGTTTTCTATTGTTCTAAAATTGAGATAATAGCTATTTTTACAACATTTTGATTTGTTACAATCGCAATTTTATGACAATGTTGGGTGACCAAAAACTGAGTACCTACTTACTGAGTAAATTGTGCCCGCAATGGGTACTAAATTCTATACCCCAATCAAGTTACCAGGATGGCCTGATAATAATAATATAATTTGGGAGTGACTTCGGATGCTTCGGATGTGAACCGTCTTTTGGCATTTAATTAGAAATGTTCGACCCCTTTTGATCTTGAACCGGAAAGGGACCCTTTTCCGGCACTTTAACAATAATAATTAACATCTCCTTCGCATTTACGATTGCTAAAATTCCATTTATCAGGCGTTTTTATAATATGAATGCTGTAACAGGCTGAAACAGCCTTATTACAACCAAAATCCTACTAATACTATAAATGTAAAAGTTTGTGAAGATGTTTGTTCTCAGTCACGCTCTAACGGCTGTACGATAAGACGAAAATTTGGTAGTACAGACTACAGAGGTAGCTTATAGTCTGGAATAACACATAGTATACTTTTCATAACGGGAATTTGTTACCACGGGAAGCGGGAACGGGTCCCGAATATCCAGCGGGTGAAGCCGCGAACATCATCTAGTCAGCTATAAAATACCACATTTCCAAGCTTGAAGAACGCGTGTTTTGTATGGTCAAAATATTTAACTATAACAACGGTAAAAGAACATCTATATTTTGAAACCTTGATAACTGATATTTTTCGATAAAAATCTAAATTATATGTAAGTACGAACAAAAATGACAATAAAACCACAGATTATATTCATCAACTTGGATTTTCAATTGGTAAGTACTAGTATTTGTAATGGGAATGCTATGTCTAAATATATCTAATTTATCTACTAAGGTGACAGACAAGCTTACGGGCCTCACCTGATGGACTGTGGTCACCATAGCCTATGAATATTAACAACACCAGAGAAACTTCACTCTCATCGCCGACTATGCTAATCTTTATATATATACAATTTCTACTATACGTGTGTATGTCACTAAACTTCTTCTAAACGGCTGCACAGATTTGAATATTTTTTTGTTTGCGTTTGGCGCCCTGGATGGTTTAGATTCACAAATCAGCCCCGGCATATGGCGCTGGAGTCGGTATTTAGGTTACCTATAACGTAAACGAAGTTGCGCTGGTCAGCTAGTGTAATTATATAATAAAGGGACCTTAGTTAGACAAAGCATTCTCATTTCAATATTTTCTTGTACTGTTTAAAATAATTGTAGTAGAATAAATGGTATTTGCCTTGAAAAAGACAAAGAGAAAATCCCAAAAAAGAGCAAGTTCCACTCGAACTCGCCAAGTGCAAGTGGGACACGCCCACGAAGGCGGAAGGTTTTTTGTACGGGAGCCCTTCTGATTTTAGTCATTATTGTTGGAGCGGCAACAGAAAAACATCAGCTGTGAATTTTTTTATTACTATCACTAAGTATCATGGTTTCTGAGATACAGCCTCGTGACGGACAGTAAGACGGTAGGCGAAGTTTCATGAATAGGGTTCTATTTTCACCCTTTGGGTACAAGACCCTAAAAGCGTCTGTTGTTTCGTGCTTGATCAACAATACTAACAATAAATGGTTGATTAAAACGTTCTTGAACTTTTCAAAAAAGTTCATATTAGAAAGACATTAAAATAACGCTCACGGCTTTGCCAGCGTGGATTTCTATTCCCGTTTTTACATCCCATGGGAACATATTTCAAGGTTAAAATGCTTTCCCGGTATCAAATTTCGACAAGATTCGTGAATGAGTAACAAACATCTTAGCAAACTTGCACGTTTGTAAAATTACTAGGATAGCAGATTGGCATAGGTAAGTTCAGCAGACGCATAGAAAAACGTCGTAATAAGGTAATTTTTCATAGCTTCTACTTTCAAGAAATTATGCTTGAAATTATATCTGTAATCTAATTTTTATGTTCGTTCATAAAATGTGTAAGGAACGTAAAGAAAACACGATGCTTCAAGATGCTGCCCACCTAAGAGACATGAGACGCGCTCCAGTTGACGCGGTAATTAATAGAAATATGATGACACCAGGGAAGGATTTGGGATATTTTGTTAAATTTCGGTCATAATCTTAACTGTTTTTCAGATACATTTTAAAAGTATTTAAGACTAAAGAAAATCAGGTACCACAGCGGCCGCTACTACTCCCAGTAACGTACTGTTTGAGGTGGAGTTCGCTAACATCCGCGGACTCCATGCCAACCTCAACGTCGTCCATCACCATCTAGAGACGGCACGGTCAGCTGTGATGTTCCTAACGGAGACGCAAATACTCCGCCCTGCCGATCAGTCGTACCTTAGTTACCCCGGCTATATCATCGAGGAACTATTTCGAGAAAAAGCCGGGGTGTGCGCGTTCGTTAGGGCGGATGTTTGCTGTCGCCGGCTGCGCTGCCTTGAGGACCCTTCCCTTTCCGTCCTTTGGCTGCACGTAGATCACGGCTCCATGAGTCAGATCTACGTGTGTGTCTATCGATCCCACACAGGGACAGCTGAGATGATGAGGCTGTATCAGCACCTCAGCGAGGGGGCTGATGACGCGCAGGTACGGTTCCCGAACGCCGAGTTGGTTTTTCTGGGGGACTTCAATGGTCACCACATTGAGTGGTTGGGGTCCCTCAAGACAGATCCTGCGGGACGGGCCACCCACGCGTTCGCACTCTCCCATGGTCTGACCCAGGTGGTACGCGGGATTACGCGCATACCGGACAGGTCAGACCATGAACCCGCCCTGCTGGACTTACTGCTGACGAGTAATCCAGCACAGTACAGTGTGACGGTTAGCGCCCCACTGGGTACATCCGACCACTGTGTTGTGCGTGCCCGCCTGCAGGTACCGTCCCCTGCAAGGGCAGTAGAGGTGACGCGGCGACTGTGGCACTATTCGTCAGCAGACTGGGACGGACTACGAGAATACTTTGCAGCCGTCCCGTGGAGTCAGCGCTGCTTTGCAGGGAGGGCTTCATCGGAAAGCGCCTCTGCGGTTGCTGGTGAAATCACATTAGGTATGGAATACTACATTCCATACACTGATGTCGCCAGCATCCGCAAAGCCCGCCCCTGGTTCGGGCGTGAGTGTGCCGTAGCTGTTCAACAAAAACAGGCGGCTTACCGCGCCTGGATCAGGGCTCGAGCTGTGCGCGACCCGAATGTGGCCCGCCTCAAGGCAGCGTACAACAGAGCCACTAGGTCCAGTAAGAGAGCCTTCAAGAGAGCGGACGCCCAGCGCGTCACGCGGCTTGGTCAGGAGCTCACGTCACATCCGACGGGCAGCCGTGGATACTGGCAACTGGCCAAAGCCGTGCAGGCCAACTTTTGCAAGCCCTCGCTGCCGCCGCTGCGCCATCCTGACGGATCACTGGCTCACAAGGCCCAAGAGAAAGCGGAAATGCTGGCCAAGCTCTTTGCGGCTAATTCCCGGGTCGATGACTGTGGCAAGCAACCTCCCACTATCGCCAACTGTGGAACCACGATGCCGGAAATTGTAATCCGGCAGTGCGATGTGCGGGCGGTGCTACGGTCACTCGACACGCGGAAAGCCAGTGGTCCTGATGGCATTCCGGCCGTGGTGCTGAGGAATTGCACAGCTGAATTGTCTCCAACGCTAACACGCCTGTATCGCCTTTCGTATTCGTCGGGAGAAGTGCCGGAGGCTTGGAAGGAGGCGAATGTCCAACCGATCCCCAAGAAAAGGGATCGGTCGGATCCAGCCAACTATCGCCCCATAGCCGTAACCACCGTCATCTGCAAGGTGTTCGAGCTAATCATCAACAAACAGCTCATGCGCTATCTGGAGGATCACTCGTTAATTAACGATCGCCAATATGGCTTTAGGCCGAAACGATCAACGGGTGACTTCCTAGCGTACATAACGCACACCTGGGGTGAGGCTATGGAGAGGCACGGCGAATCTCTGGCTATTGGCCTAGACATCGCAAAAGCCTTTGATAGGGTATGGCATGCGTCGCTTCTTTCCAAGCTGCCGTCATATGGTTTATCGCATCAGTTGTGCCGCTGGTTGGCCAGCTTCCTGAACGGGCGACGGATTCGGGTCCTCTGTGATGGTCAGGCTTCCTGTTTTTTTTCAGGTAAATGCCGGAGTACCACAGGGATCGGTGTTGTCCCCAACTCTCTTTCTTCTGCATATCAATGACATGCTGTCCCTTGGGTGCATTCATTGTTATGCGGATGACAGTACTCTTCATGGGAGCTATTCTGGCCGTCCAGCGGCAGGGCGAGGCGACGTGGATGAGAAGAGACGACAACTCGTGGCGGATCTCGATCTGGACCTGGGCCGCATTGCCCAATGGGGTTCAGACAACCTAGTCGAGTTCAATGCCAGAAAAACACAGGCGTGTGCGTTTACAGCTAAGAAGTCCCCATTCCTACCCCTGTCCTCTCTTCAGAGCATTACAATTCCACTAAAGGACAACCTGGAGATCCTCGGAATAGACGTCCGGCGTGAGCTCAATCACAAAAACTACATAGAGAGCTGTATTGGTCTGGCCTCGCGGAAACTGGGAATCCTGAATAAGGTGAGACGGTATTTCACGCCACATCAGAGATGTTTACTGTACAAGACGCAGATTCGTCCCTGCGTCGAGTACTGTTCTCACCTTTGGGATGACTCCGCGAGGTACTTGTTAGACGCGCTTGACGCTATGCAGAGACGTCCTATCCGAATAATTGGTTGTCCTGAGGTGACGGGAGGCCTCGAACCTTTGTCGCAGCGAAGAACCATAGCGTCCTTGGCTGCATTCTATCGAATGTATCACGGCGAATTTTCTGAAGAGCTCTTCAACCTGATCCCACCATCTCCTTTCCGATCCCGAACAACGCGTGCCGGGCAGAGATGCCACTCATACACAGTGGAGAGAATCTTCGCCAGAACCGAGCGTTTCAAAAGATCGTTCCTCTGTCGAACTATAAAGACATGGAACGACCTGCCCGCACACGTCTTTCCCTCATCTTACAATCCCGGGTTCTTCAAGAGGAGCGTGAAGAGGCACATCACAGGGCCGCCAACTTGAGGACCACTGTAAGAAGTGGCCCCCAATCGCTAGATGCGCCACTGCTTTCTTACCATCAGGCTGGTGGCGACGTCAATTTGGCGAGCTGAATATAAAAAAAAAAAAAAAAAAAAAAGACTTGTAAATTACCGGGAGAGCAGGAAAAAACTTGACCAGTGAGATGAACAACTTAACTAGGATATATGTATAAACGTAAGTTTCTTTTTAAATTTCGCTTATATATATTTGATAACTAGCTGAGCCCGCAACTTCGTTTACGTCACATAAGGTGTATGAAAGGAAAGGTGTTTCTTCATCAGAGTCATCAAGCAGCGTCTGAAACTGCCCTGTTTGCTTAATCATAAAAGAGCTTAATGATTAAGTCTATTTTAAAACAATTCAGTCCGCGCCGAAGGCGTGGACTGAATTGTTTTAAATAGTCTTAATCATTAAGCTCTTTTATGATTAAGCCAACACGCCAGTTTAGGTTCACTCACATTCAAAGAAACCACTACAATTAAAATTATCAAAATATCTGATTCTTAAAAGTGTTATAACTCTTTTATTTCTAAACCGATTTACATAAAACAAACGCTAAATGTTAACTGGAGCAAACCTCAACACAATAAAAAAAACCGCATTGCAATCGGTTGAGCGGTTACTGAGATTAGCGTGCACAACCGTACAGACAAACAGATATACAGACATACAGACATACAGACAAACAGACAAAAATTCTAAAAATCATTGTTTTCGGTTCTATTGCGTTCATAAAGCCCCCCTATAATGTTTTTTTTTATTTATCTAAACTCGATCTGTCGACGCATATTGGCCCTGGCGCCGGCGTGACGTGGTCATGATACATGACCTTGCTTTTTTCCAAGCTCATGCCGAGACCAACACGTCGAGACGCTCCGCAGGCTGTGCAGCATTCCGCTTAGCTGTTCCTGCGTCGCCGCTGAAAGAAATCGAAGTTGCGAGATACGCGCGCCGTTGATGTTCATGCCCCACCCTTCAGTTGCACAAATGTTATAAAGAAGAAAAAGAAAATATTTTTGTGTGTGTTTATGTTTGTAATGAATAAACTCAAAAACTACTGTAACGATTTCAAAAATTCTTTCACCATTGGAAAGCTACATTCATCTTGAGCAACATGCCGTTATTTATGCCCATATTTCCACAGGAACAGGAGCTACGTGGGTGAAACCGCGTGACGTCCGCTAGTACTTTATGTAAATTCTATTACACCATATTATAAAAGTTGCTGAAATTTTTTTTAGTATTAAATGAATTGTTTTCCTTTTCTGATTTCATCAACCTATAAGATTATCATACTATTAGTCGTTTAGGTTTATTAGGAGGTTATTATTTATTAGAATGATGACATCAAATCTGTTAACAAAAGTATTTGAAACTTATTTTATTTATAAGTAACAATAAAAATACATTAATCAAAGTAATATGTACAAAAAAAAAATTGTTATCACAAAAGAGAATATTGCCTTGTTCATGTGCAATTGGACCTTTAACTGTGCGCACCATGTGACATCAATTTGAATACCGTAAACATCGCGCTTTAGATCTCAACTATTCTTCAGTATTCCTCTAAAATTCAATGTAGCAAATGGCGGAAGTGTCACTGCAAATTTCAAAGTAATATAGACTCTAAAAGCAAAGGTTTGAAAAGGGGAAAGGTTATTTTTCCGCAACTGAAGAAATGAGGGCGCGCTCGCGTTACTGTACCTATGTGTGTTGAGTCAACAAACTGCTTTTCTTTTGGGGCGAGTTTTACCCGAGATTTTTAAAGGCAAATTGACTGGTTTGCAGGTGGTGAAGGGAAACGGGTCAGCGGGTCTCGGTGGCGTGTCATGTTCATGTATCACCAGGGTCGAACTCAAGATTATAAGAGCTTTGAGAAAAATAATGTCATGTCATTGCCTTTCTGCGGAATGCTATAAACTTGTGTGGTACGTATGTCAGTGCGTGCGTCCGCATTATTTGGTCGAGTAACTGTAAGTTCAAAAATGTTTGAAGAATCCTTACAATGAATTTATACATACATGAATAAAGATAGTATATTTTTTAATGTCCAAATATATTATGTGTGCCTACGTTTTTTAAGACTTTTGTAAACGACTGTATTCTTTTTCACGTTAACTTAAAACTTAGATTTCTTCAAAGCTTCACTGGACTACTGACCTGAGTGGTTTTCATTTTAATTTGATTCCCTAATGCATTCTTCAGATACAAGATATTTATAAATAAAAAGCCGAAGAAACAGATAACAAAGTGATCTTGCACGGAATCAGTTTTTACTTTTTAGGTACGAAATGATGAGCACAAATTGTCGCATACGATCACAAAAAATGTAACTAATCTCGTTTTAAGCATAAATGTGTCTGAAATGCGGCAATGAAGTGTTGTACTCGTTCATAAGTAAAATTTTGTATCTAATTAGTCGAAATTTAAGAGTTTGCCCAGATTTTTCTCCAAAATTTCGTCGGTATCTGCCATATTTCGCATGATTGTACACAATCAGTGCGGACAATCGGCGTGGTAAAAGCTCTCGAAGATAATGTACTTATCGCTAACACGTTGGACTTATCTTGGTATTTTACAGATTTCAAACATCACATACGAAAAGTTATAGACAACCTCGACTGCCTCGATAGTTGTTATCAATCTGACAAATTGACTTAAATATACAGGGCGACACTAGTAAGTAAAGAAGCATACTACTTCACTGCCTCCACACAAAAATATAACTAAACTTAATCAATGTAAAATTATTTATCTACCGGTAAATGTTCTTCGCAAAATCAGTGGACCGTTAGGGACCAACAAACAGCCAGATTAATTAGCATTAGATTATGTCATTTCTTTTTAGTTATATTATAGTGTATACATTAACTTTATCTTATTTTGTAACAGCTGATACTTAAATAAAACAATTACACATTTATTTTTGTAGAGGTATAGATATAAATTAATGTTCTACAGCAGTTTCCATTCACCTTGACATTTAAAATGTTAATTGACATACGTAATGCATACCATAAACTTAATAAAGGTATTTTGAGCACTTGAATGTTAACAATTTCTGTTCTTTTTATTTCAAACGTAGGTATCTCCAGCAAGTACCGGGTTAGTAGACAGAAATCTATTCAAAATCAAAGATTCATTTCATTGATCATGCTGACATCAAATGAAGTTAGTAGGTACTCGAGACTGTCTATGGCAGTAAGGGTATTAACAAGCACTGTATTCAATTATAGGTATGAAACTGGATGACATTATCAAGTAGCTTTCGGTAGTCTGAAGTGAAACTATTACACTTTTCCCCTTGTCCCTAGTTCTCACATCATTATGCTTTTTATGTTAGGACATTCAAATAGGTACCTAAGCATGTATTTTTTTTTTCCGTTGAACAAATTTGGCACAGAAAAAAAGCAGACGAAACAGTGGCGTAACGTACCTAAGTTGCTGACGAAGTCAGGGCACATTATGCGTGTGTCACAAAAAATAAATAATTTTAAGTAGGTAATCTGTCGCGTTGCTGTTATGCAATATTTTATGAGAAATTGCTATAATAATAGGTTGGCGGAGTACCAATGATTAAGGAACTGACGGCACGATTGTAATTACGTGCCTACTTCGCGGCAGCCCTATTACTCGTAGTTTAGGACAAAGAAATCATTTCTTGCACATGAACTTTTGTTAGTAAATTAGATACACGAGTATAGCTATATGCAATCAACATCAATACATCATCATCATCAATATCAATATCAATACATATAATAAAATCGTAACGGGTCGCTGTCTGTACATGGAAGATAAATAAAAAAAAACATTATAGGGGGGCTTTATGAACGCAATAGAACCGAAAACAATGATTTTTAGAATTTTTGTCTGTTTGTCTGTATGTCTGTATGTCTGTATGTCTGTATATCTGTTTGTCTGTACGGTTGTGCACGCTAATCTCAGTAACCGCTCAACCGATTGCAATGCGGTTTTTTTTATTGTGTTGAGGTTTGCTCCAGTTAACATTTAGCGTTTGTTTTATGTAAATCGGTTTAGAAATAAAAGAGTTATAACACTTTTAAGAATCAGATATTTTGATAATTTTAATTGTAGTGGTTTCTTTGAATGTGAGTGAACCTAAACTGGCGTGTTGGCTTAATCATAAAAGAGCTTAATGATTAAGTCTATTTTAAAACAATTCAGTCCGCGCCGAAGGCGTGGACTGAATTGTTTTAACAATTTTTAACAATTTTTTGTAGTGGTTTCTTTGAATGTGAATGTTTTAACAATTTTTAACAATTTTTTGTAGTGGTTTCTTTTGCCGCGCCGAAGGCGTTGACTGAATTGTTAAAACAATTCAGTCCACGCCTTCGGCGCGGACTGAATTGTTTTAAAATAGACTTAATCATTAAGCTCTTTTATGATTAAGCCAACACGCCAGTTTAGGTTCACTCACATTCAAAGAAACCACTACAATTAAAATTATCAAAATATCTGATTCTTAAAAGTGTTATAACTCTTTTATTTCTAAACCGATTTACATAAAACAAACGCTAAATGTTAACTGGAGCAAACCTCAACACAATAAAAAAAACCGCATTGCAATCGGTTGAGCGGTTACTGAGATTAGCGTGCACAACCGTACAGACAAACAGATATACAGACATACAGACATACAGACAAACAGACAAAAATTCTAAAAATCATTGTTTTCGGTTCTATTGCGTTCATAAAGCCCCCCTATAATGTTTTTTTTTATTTATCTTCCATGTACAGACAGCGACCCGTTACGATTTTATTATATGTATTGATATTGATATTGATGATGATGATGTATTGATGTTGATTGCATATAGCTATACTCGTGTATCTAATTTACTAACAAAAGTTCATGTGCAAGAAATGATTTCTTTGTCCTAAACTACGAGTAATAGGGCTGCCGCGAAGTAGGCACGTAATTACAATCGTGCCGTCAGTTCCTTAATCATTGGTACTCCGCCAACCTATTATTATAGCAATTTCTCATAAAATATTGCATAACAGCAACGCGACAGATTACCTACTTAAAATTATTTATTTTTTGTGACACACGCATAATGTGCCCTGACTTCGTCAGCAACTTAGGTACGTTACGCCACTGTTTCGTCTGCTTTTTTTCTGTGCCAAATTTGTTCAACGGAAAAAAAAAATACATGCTTAGGTACCTATTTGAATGTCCTAACATAAAAAGCATAATGATGTGAGAACTAGGGACAAGGGGAAAAGTGTAATAGTTTCACTTCAGACTACCGAAAGCTACTTGATAATGTCATCCAGTTTCATACCTATAATTGAATACAGTGCTTGTTAATACCCTTACTGCCATAGACAGTCTCGAGTACCTACTAACTTCATTTGATGTCAGCATGATCAATGAAATGAATCTTTGATTTTGAATAGATTTCTGTCTACTAACCCGGTACTTGCTGGAGATACCTACGTTTGAAATAAAAAGAACAGAAATTGTTAACATTCAAGTGCTCAAAATACCTTTATTAAGTTTATGGTATGCATTACGTATGTCAATTAACATTTTAAATGTCAAGGTGAATGGAAACTGCTGTAGAACATTAATTTATATCTATACCTCTACAAAAATAAATGTGTAATTGTTTTATTTAAGTATCAGCTGTTACAAAATAAGATAAAGTTAATGTATACACTATAATATAACTAAAAAGAAATGACATAATCTAATGCTAATTAATCTGGCTGTTTGTTGGTCCCTAACGGTCCACTGATTTTGCGAAGAACATTTACCGGTAGATAAATAATTTTACATTGATTAAGTTTAGTTATATTTTTGTGTGGAGGCAGTGAAGTAGTATGCTTCTTTACTTACTAGTGTCGCCCTGTATATTTAAGTCAATTTGTCAGATTGATAACAACTATCGAGGCAGTCGAGGTTGTCTATAACTTTTCGTATGTGATGTTTGAAATCTGTAAAATACCAAGATAAGTCCAACGTGTTAGCGATAAGTACATTATCTTCGAGAGCTTTTACCACGCCGATTGTCCGCACTGATTGTGTACAATCATGCGAAATATGGCAGATACCGACGAAATTTTGGAGAAAAATCTGGGCAAACTCTTAAATTTCGACTAATTAGATACAAAATTTTACTTATGAACGAGTACAACACTTCATTGCCGCATTTCAGACACATTTATGCTTAAAACGAGATTAGTTACATTTTTTGTGATCGTATGCGACAATTTGTGCTCATCATTTCGTACCTAAAAAGTAAAAACTGATTCCGTGCAAGATCACTTTGTTATCTGTTTCTTCGGCTTTTTATTTATAAATATCTTGTATCTGAAGAATGCATTAGGGAATCAAATTAAAATGAAAACCACTCAGGTCAGTAGTCCAGTGAAGCTTTGAAGAAATCTAAGTTTTAAGTTAACGTGAAAAAGAATACAGTCGTTTACAAAAGTCTTAAAAAACGTAGGCACACATAATATATTTGGACATTAAAAAATATACTATCTTTATTCATGTATGTATAAATTCATTGTAAGGATTCTTCAAACATTTTTGAACTTACAGTTACTCGACCAAATAATGCGGACGCACGCACTGACATACGTACCACACAAGTTTATAGCATTCCGCAGAAAGGCAATGACATGACATTATTTTTCTAAAAGCTCTTATAATCTTGAGTTCGACCCTGGTGATACATGAACATGACACGCCACCGAGACCCGCTGACCCGTTTCCCTTCACCACCTGCAAACCAGTCAATTTGCCTTTAAAAATCTCGGGTAAACCTCGCCCCAAAAGAAAAGCAGTTTGTTGACTCAACACACATAGGTACAGTAACGCGAGCGCGCCCTCATTTCTTCAGTTGCGGAAAAATAACCTTTCCCCTTTTCAAACCTTTGCTTTTAGAGTCTATATTACTTTGAAATTTGCAGTGACACTTCCGCCATTTGCTACATTGAATTTTAGAGGAATACTGAAGAATAGTTGAGATCTAAAGCGCGATGTTTACGGTATTCAAATTGATGTCACATGGTGCGCACAGTTAAAGGTCCAATTGCACATGAACAAGGCAATATTCTCTTTTGTGATAACAATTTTTTTTTTGTACATATTACTTTGATTAATGTATTTTTATTGTTACTTATAAATAAAATAAGTTTCAAATACTTTTGTTAACAGATTTGATGTCATCATTCTAATAAATAATAACCTCCTAATAAACCTAAACGACTAATAGTATGATAATCTTATAGGTTGATGAAATCAGAAAAGGAAAACAATTCATTTAATACTAAAAAAAATTTCAGCAACTTTTATAATATGGTGTAATAGAATTTACATAAAGTACTAGCGGACGTCACGCGGTTTCACCCACGTAGCTCCTGTTCCTGTGGAAATATGGGCATAAATAACGGCATGTTGCTCAAGATGAATGTAGCTTTCCAATGGTGAAAGAATTTTTGAAATCGTTACAGTAGTTTTTGAGTTTATTCATTACAAACATAAACACACACAAAAATATTTTCTTTTTCTTCTTTATAACATTTGTGCAACTGAAGGGTGGGGCATGAACATCAACGGCGCGCGTATCTCGCAACTTCGATTTCTTTCAGCGGCGACGCAGGAACAGCTAAGCGGAATGCTGCACAGCCTGCGGAGCGTCTCGACGTGTTGGTCTCGGCATGAGCTTGGAAAAAAGCAAGGTCATGTATCATGACCACGTCACGCCGGCGCCAGGGCCAATATGCGTCGACAGATCGAGGCTAGAGATTGTTCAGAAGTATACCTACCTTGAGCAGCTTATTACACTGGGGAAAAAGAACCTGGACAACGAAATCGCGAGAAGGATACGGTTAGGCTGGGCAGCATTTCGCAAACTGCGTCGAGTTTTTAATTCGCTTGTACCGCAATCCCTGAAGACAAAAGTCTACAACCCGCACTGGTTCTACCGGTCATGACATACGGTGCCGAGGCGTGGACACTTACAGTGGGGTTAGTCAATGCTCTAAGATTGCGCAGCGAGCTATGGAAAGGGCTATGCTTGGGGTATCTCTGAGGGATAGACTCTGAAATGAGACTATCCGGCAGAGAACTTAAGTGGTCGACATAGCTCGGCAAACGTGGGGTAGGACGTCCCCGCCAGATGTACCCACGACTTGGAAAACGTCGAAGGCTGGGTCTAAATGACCGTGTATTGTAGCGCAATTTGGGAGAGGCCTACGTCCAGCAGTGGACTGACACAAGCTGATTTTATTCATTGATTGATAATATTTGTGCAGATAGCGCAGATTTCAATTTTATAATATACCACGCTTTCCTATCCTCTTGTTCAGTAGTAGTAAAGTTGGGTCAACATTCAAAACACGTACTACCTTCTTTTGCAGCGATTAACAGAAAATATATTGAGCAGCTTCAGTTAATGTTTAGTTTAGTACAAAACAGTGAAGGTGTAACCTATAAAGTAAATCTGTTTTGAAAGTTTCAAACACTTGTAAAAGTGTACATAATGCACGATTGCATTTAAAATATACAGTGAGTCCGCTCGTAAGTCGCAATGAATTATTCAGACCGAGTTTCAGTATTCAAACGCCTCATGTATGGATGCAAAGGGAATCGGATCTGCGACGATACAGATTTGTGTGTCTAGATGGAATGTATTACGATGAAAAGGTTGTACTGAAAAGAAAATTAGTGAAAGAAAGAGATACTTACAATCACTTTGTGGTCTTTCTTTTCAATTATAGCAGAAAATAATAATTTGCATTTATCAATTTATACGGTAGAATAAGCGAAAATACGGAATCGATTTTCATCGTAGCAATTAAATATTACCATAATTAAATGAATTTATTGTTAAAAATTACAGAGAAACATAAATATTACATATCTATATTTACACTATTACTATCTAAACTAAACCTAAATAAGGCCCCCGTGGCATTGTGCCCAAAAGACTAGCAGCATTCCCCCTTTGAATAGCAATACCTATTCGTTGAGCGAGAAAACTGCCAGCCCTTGGGTCACCAGTTGACTCCACAAGGCGCTTTTTCAAATTCTTGAAATTTTAAATGAATTGATTACCCATTTTTTAACACTTCTACTGGATGGTTCAAATATTTTTTTTCTAATGTTTTATACTTTAATATAAAGAATTTACAAAAAAAATACTATACTTGTTGACCTGTAAACGGTCACAAGGAATGACTGGATGCGTAAGGTGCAGGACCGTGGTTTGTGGCATAATTTGAGAGAGGTCTACGTCTGGAAGTAGACTACTAGCTAGTTTGATAGTTGATGATGTCACTATGCTTATCTATAACCCTTAGCCCATTTAAACACAATGGTTTAAGACCTAACCTTACATTGAAGTTGATATAAAGCCGGTTTTCACAAACTGTACCTACATCTGTAACGCACTGTGAACTATTTTAAGTCTTATAGGTATTACTTCAAAATTAATTTTAGGTAAAATGGATGGTCTTATCGCTTACAACCTTCGGCAAAGTACCCATTTTTTGGATCGGAATCCAAAAAAGAATACTGATGTACAATATGTACATATTTTACTTGGAAAAATATTATGCAATTTCTGTAGAACTAGAAAGTAATACACCACTTGCACAAAAAATCTAGAGCGAAAGCTTTGAAAAACTTTGAACGAAATTTTCCGGACGTTTCGTGTGAAAAATTCCAAATTAGCGCAGCATACGGTAACAAGCTAAGGCGTGTGCCTTGGCTTGTTACATAGATTTTTCGCTTAGTAACGATGTAGGTAAGGTTGCTCTATGCATTTTATATGAGGGTTTTGAGACGGCGACGGTGATCGACTATAATCAAGTGTTTTCATACGATATTATTACTTATTATTTATTACCCGACAGCGGCAGAATAAGCACATAGAGAGTTTTCAGGATCTAATAGAATTTAGCTGTTGAAATCGAAATGTGTGCCAACTTGCGTTGCTGAAAGTCGCTTATAATGATGATGTCGTACGCCAGGGGTACTTGCCGTAGTCACTGATTCGTTTCTGGGGACCTTGAATAAGGATATCCTTCTTTCGGCACTCTGACGGAAAGTATGGTGCATTACAACATTGCTCGCGTAAATGGTTAGTAGTTTTAATGGTTTACAGAGAACATAATCCAAGGAAATTATACAACACATTCGATAATCTCGGATTATCGTGAAATTTAATTGGATAATTTGTAATACTAAGTTTCCGTCAGTTAAGCTACATAATAGGTTTGCGGAATTATCTATACCGCGGAAATGGCGGCGATGAGAGACAGAGAATCCTCACCCCGCAAACGCAGTCGGTGACGAGGTCACCGCAGGCTATTATTACTATTCGCCCAGGACTACCGCTTCCTTGACCGAGAGATTGAGAACGGCAGGTGGCTGCTCGGCGTTCTTACAAAAGCTAGTCAAGATGAGACGGCGTGTTTAAAAAAGCTGCATATAATCTTTTTTACATCAATTTATCAAATACTTTCTTTTTGTGCAGAAACCATTAGGTATATTATTGGTTTCTGCACAAAAGAAATGATAATCTGCATTGAATTTATGATCATAGATTTATCATTATAGTATATAACTATCTTACGACACATAAGGTGTATGAAAGGAGAAATACTTCTTCATCAGACTCATAGGAACGTGTGACCGCCCTGTTTGCTTAATCATAAAAGACCTTAAAGGTTAAGTCTTTTCTAAAATAATTCCGCCGAAGAAGTGGACTGAATAATTTTACAATACCCTAAATCATTAAGCTTTCTAAATGATTAAGCAAACACGCCAGTTTAGAAGGACCCTTACATTCAAAAGAACCCTTTAATTTACGAAAGTTGAGAAGTCTCTGATTTCGGAACTACAAAATCCTTAATATTGAAACTTGTGTAGAACAATTTTTAAAGTTCTCACCTTCTAACACTGAAAAAAAAAATTATAATCGGAACACGCGTTGAGAAAATACAACTAAAAACACATTTTGTCTTTCATCCCCTCTTCCAAAGGAACCACGCAAAATACCGGGATCAAAAGTTTCCCAGATCTTGTGCTCAAACTGTGCTAAGTATTATTCAAATTGACTCAGTAGTTTCGGCGTGATACTTATTTAGAATATAGACAGACAGAAAAAAAATACATTTTCGTCTTCAGTATCGATTGCAAAATTTCCTACAATTAAAATTTCGATCCTCGTGATTCATATTTAGAATACATAGAAAGTAAACACTAATACATAATAAGCTGGTGTGTATATAATTGTGCAACGTTGTTGGGCAGACTGATAAGTGCTACAAATCCCCAGTTCAATGTTCCGAGTTCCTCACCTCAGTCCACCACCGTTTCTCTTACGACACACCGTCGTATTATATTGTCACTAAACAGTTAATGAAAGTAGTTATTATAATGGCAGTATTTTTTATAACTCTTTCAGTACTTGTAAATATAGTCAACTCGCAAGTAAGTGTAGCGACGTTTGAGACAGGAAGTGGGGCAAACAGTTTATCGAACAGACTTGAAGGTGCTACAATTTTTCCGAAGCAAATCGAACAGATTGAAACGACATCGGAAACAACGTCAGTGGCGTCCGCCGGAAACAATCTGATTGCCAATGGCGGTTCTTCATCAACCTTTGAAGAATTTCCAGAACAGAATTTCCAGGCAATCTTTACAAATTACGCGTTGAAGAATAAGAAATCTAATGACAAAAGTTACAGTCACCCAGGAAATGGTAAATTACTTTTTCATGAAATTGTTGAAAGGGGCAAAAATCACTTAGATGACTTTGTAAAAAGTGAAAGGGCTTTAAAACCTGATCTACTAGTTTGGGACAACTGTCCGGAAACAAATTTTAAAGACATTTCAATAATTAGTGGGACCAACAAAGGTAAACAAGGTGACAATCACGATCATAATGTTGAATACGAACAAGAAATTGGATTATGGCGGAAAAGAGATGCTGGGTTATTGAATTTAAATTCAACCAGTGGTAAGGCTTGGTTGAAAAAATATAATAAGTTATTAAATGCTAAAACGGAAGAAAGACGACAGCAAAAAGTGGATTCACCACAGTCTAAGAAAGTAACAGAGATATCAACAAGTATTTCGATAGTAACAGTAACATCGGTACCAACATCAGCTATTGCCGTTATACCAATAACAAGAGAAGTTTTTAAGGAAACAATTTTGAATACAACCCAGGATTATACAACAGAAAATAATGTTGTAGCATTTTACACAGAAGACTGGTTTGAGGAAAAAGGCAGGAGCAAAATAAGATTTGGTGGCCTGCCTCAAAAGGAAACTTACTTATTACCGTCGCTGAAACTTGAAGAAGGAATTTACCCTTTCAGTTTTATGTCAGAGTTTTTCTATCTGATTTACCCATTCGATTTTCCAGTAGGTAAGTAACCAGTTTAATTACTTAATTAACATTCATCTACAAATGAATAATTTATATTTTCTGCATGTTAGATACACAAATTTTGACATTGTTTATAAATTCATATCAAAAAATACAAAGCTTATAAATTCATATCAAAAAATAGTAAAGTCATTAATTATGTAGTTTGTATTTTAAAAAATACTAGAAGTGTTCCAACCTCCGTTTCCTTAATTGTTTGTGAACGATCACTGCATTATGAACTTAACAAAAACTATCATTAGTCATGTCCACCTTAACACGGCAGTTGACTCATGTATTTAGTAGAACGAACTTCACACAAGGTGATATTTGGGCGTTTAATGTGACTGCCTATCGCATTGCGAGAAAAGCGCTAATACATTATTTTTGTCATAAAAATAAGTTGTTATTAAATTATAATAAACTATGTCTTAAATAAATAATAATTAAGATATCAAATAATTATTTCAACTTTCATGCAATATATTTCCGTAATTTAAAAAAAAACATGTGAATAAAGAGGCTTTTAAATTAAAATGGGTTTTGTTTAATCACGTACATTATTAGCATAATATTACTCATCTGATCCTACATAAAAACCAGGCTTTGATGTTACTTCGGATGCATAATAATGATTCTATTAAAAAAAATATGCTTTACTTCGTATAATTTAGTACAAAACATCATCCAAACCAAGCAGATAGAACTACTATTATTCAGAATTAGATCACATGAAACACACCGCACTTCAACAGTATCAAAAGGCTTCACGTTCTAGTCGTTCACAATGAGGTCGCATAGATGATCTCATTACGTGAACTAGGATTCGTTATCAACTCTTATTAAATGGTATTTACAGTATACATAAACAATACATATATCACAGTATTACACAATACAATAATACTTCTTAATCGTTTTATCATCAAAGAATATTGTATGGTGGAATCTTCTCAGTCATTAGTGTCAGAACGGATATTAGAATTAGCATGATATACCTATTTAGCATTCAGCAAATTTTTTATTCAAAGTTGGTTTTGAAGTAACGGTGATCAACTATTTTAAAGTCAGTGAAGCCGCTTGAACCCACTGCTGGTTGTGTAGCATTTATATTTAATTTAAAACTTAGAGTTAAATATTGATAATTAGGCTTTATTTGTATTTTAATAAACGTTTCTTTATAATTCACTACCTATCACCTAAAACTGTATGTTTTTTCTAAACTTTTGTAACTTGTAATGTTTGTATAAATATAGCCTACAATGTGAAACCGGTTTGGAATTTAAAGCAACTCGTCTGATGATTGAGAGGGATGGTGGTTTTAGGAACTAATGAAACGACACGGCACTCTTATTGTGCTTGGGTTTTTTTGGAATGGCTTTGATGGGCATTAAAATTTCAGGCAATGTTCAAAGTTTAAAGGGGCTGTATTACTAATAACATGTTATAACGTAGAAAACGTCTTTCTACATTTGTGTATTGTTTTTCAGGACTCATCAAAGATATCGTGTGGGGAGATTTCACATTCCCTTACTCATTTTTACAGGTAAGTTTTTCAAGATTTTACTTTCAGTACTTAATTACAAAAAATAATTTTAAAATTTCGCTTAATTATAATGTATATTAATGCACACCTGTTACATTTCTTTTCTGAAGGGGCGGGCAGACACACACTATACTCGTATTCCCCAATTGCATTTTGTACCCGCCTTGTCCATTTGCTCTTTTAGTGTAAAGCACTAACATCAGGCATTGAAGTTAACAAGATAAGATAGAAGTAATTTCAGTTACCAGTTAAATTAACTATTAGATCAAAATAACATACACAGATTAGTTTCCGAACTTATATTCTGTTCTGTTTGTTCACAACGTTAAAAATAACACTTTATGTCATAAACCCCAAAAGTTTAGTTATTATTTACAACTTTTGAGTACATAAAAGAAATTTCTAGTTCATTTCTATACAGATTACACTTTTAAATTTTAATGTTGACATTCAACTTGACTTGAAAACTTACATCTACTTAACTTTAAAACAAAGGTATAGGCGTCTCATAAAATATTTACATACTATGAATCGAATAATTGTTCAACAAATATACCATCTTATTCAATGAATAACTCATTTTTCGGCACCACTTCAAAAAACTTCTTTACAATGTTATAAACAATATCAATAAGCTCGTCAACAATAGGCTTGCCAAATTCATCAGTCACTTGTTTCCAATTTTGATTCAAAAACTGCAACACTGCTTCACCTGCGAAAATATTTTTGTAAAGTAACGGAAAAGAAGGTACCTACTAATTAAATTATTTGTCTTGATTAATTAGTAGCAAACAATCAAAAGTATGGACCAATACACAAAATTTTGGAACGGACATTAATAACAAGAACAAGGACATCGAAAATACTGATGAAAATTATTCAGGTGATAGTAAATATTAATGAAAAAACTTTTAATTAAAAATATTTCGACGAAAATTGATTAGTTTTGAAACTAAAGCATAAAACTAACTATAAATTTCAGTATCAAGTATTATTGTGAATAAAGCATATTGACAAAATCAACTGGATTCGAAAAGTACAAGATACGACAGTAAAAGATAGAATTTATTTTACTTACTCAATTCAGCGTTTCCTTGGAATAGATTAGTAAGAATGAAAGTAACATTATCACCGTATTCAAATGAAGTATCGAAATTTTTTACTTCGTAGTAAATCATACCATTACGAGTTATATCATGGAATCTAATTTTGGCGTGCAGAAAAGCATTTTCTGAAAAAAAGAAAACGAATATGTTTAGTAAAATTAGTTAATTATATTCTGTAAAAAAATAAGAACAATAAACTTAGAGCGAAAAGGTACTGTAATCACACTTTTTCATAATTGTAGAAAACCCCACGAATGGTATTCTGGACCCTAGTGAAACCAAACGATCTTTACCTAGCCGTTTAGCACGGAGCGTCGTCCGAGGTAACTCATTAGAAGGAAATATACCTACTATACAATTTCCTTTTTGTTCAGGAACCATAAATGGGCTTAGTGTGACACTGAAATTATTTCTTCTATGTGGCATCCATCCTAACTAGGTTACAAACCCCTAAAGAGTATTTTTTCTTAATTTACTTCCATTACCTATACAAATATACTCACTAATTTTTATTTTGGCATCGCCGTCGCCATTGATAGACACGATTAATATTTTACCGTGGGCTTTGTATTTTCCTTTAATGATCAAATCACAATGCATTTTCAGATCAGCTTCCCCATTTTTGTAGCTGAAAATTAAGATTAATTATCTTCCTTTCAACATTGACAGACTGTGGAAAGATATAAATCTGAATGCGAATAATTCAAGTGTACATTATACTTTTATGGTTTTATAAAATCTCCCAGTGAACTTAATGCTCAGCTTGAATATTTTGAAGTACCTAGTACATATTGATAAAGTTTTTAGTATCTTACTCTTTGCTTCATTTCTTTTGGCAGATTCATGCAACAGAAACATGTTGAGTATCCATAAAATACAATGCTATGATAGGCGAGCGAATACATTTAAGCGAGAGCTACTAGAGATTCATCAGTTAGTTAGCATTATTAGAATCCGAGGGCCGGAGATAAATATATTTTAAATAACTCACTTCACAGAATCTATATGACATTTTCTTAGTCCAGTCATTGTTCCATTATTAAGTTCAACTTTAAATCCGCCAGGAAGAGTAAGTTCAGTGTGATCTTTCCTCAAGGGATCAATCGAATTCACTCCTATTTCTGGAATACCTTTGGCAAAGAACGGAAGGGTTTCTTGAACTGTCTTCTTCAAACATTCTGAAGTCAATCCTGGGCATGGGGTGAGATATGCAGCTGTAACATACACAAAAATGTAGTTTTTATTTTATTCTTTATTCAATTTCGAAACTCCTGAACACTATTTACTTACTACTTGTTATGATTTATAATCAATATTTAGCATGAGATACATATAGCTGTGAATAATTATTAGTTTTAACGAAAAAAGTATTTGTGCAATGTAAAGGGATATCCATAAAAGGCGAAGGGATTTCCATAATATGCAAAGGGATTTCCATAAAAGTATAGAACCTTCTCTGGAGTACAACATTGTACTCGTACCGGAATCTTAGACCGTGAAGGAAATATATACCTTGTGTATTATAAATTGAAAAAGCTTCAATCAATACAAAACAACTTAGAGCTAAATAAGATGTTTTAAAATTTGCTAGATAAAATCCAGGCATAAAACATAAGCACTATACTAAAAACCGCCTCCCTACGCTGATATTGCAGAAAGCTAGGCCAACGAGACAGTCAACTGTCTTAAATAAAATAAAATAATATAACAAGTCATTCTTAGAGGTTAAATTAAGTAATTAATCTAATCGATCAAAGGTTTAGTATAATTTTAATACAATACTTACGTGCCAATCTAGCAGAACTGCAACTTATTCTTAAAACTATCACTAGAAAACAATACAAAACAAACTTAAACATTATCGTTCAGTATCGGATAAAAATGTGTACTTAAGATAAAAAATCAGTAACCACTGATTCACAATGAATCTGACTTAATAACTAAGGTTCCGGAAGCTGTTTTAACTTAAGGTTACTTACTTTTCAATTTTGTTAAATGTCACAGAACCCATTGACAATGCCTTGTTTAACCAGTCATAACAGACAGACCCTAACAGTTTTATAAAAAAAGGAAGTACGTACCTACTGGTTCGATTTTGTCCAATGAAAAGATAAAGAAAACAAGTATAATTGTGAACAAAAAATTAAATTATTAATTTAAAAAACCCCCGACTTACAGAAAAAAAAACAATAAAAAACCTGTAAAAATTAAAAAATAACTATTATAGTATGACCTATCTACCCTAAGTATTGAACCTTTATTATTATTATAGGTAGCTATGTTATTTACGTATTCAAATTATTAGCTAACAGTTTGTCTCGTCGGGGACCGCTCACCTAATCGTACGTCAATTGGAAATCACTTTCTTACTTTAAATTTCGGCACCCTACGCCTTATTGTCCGGTTTGGCGACGGGAAAGAGTAGAAAATGTTGCCACCGCAATTCATCTCGAGGGTGTGGTAAGAGGCGACTAAGGCAACATGAAAATGAAACCCAGTTGTTAGCAAAATTACAATTGTTAGGCCATGTTGAAGGCACAAGGACTTGAAAAATTACAAATGTGGGTGGTCACAACCTGCGCCTGTCCATTTCAACACGGCACTGGGCTTACTATCTATTATGTAGGACATAAAACTAAAGGGTGAAATGTGGGCGTATACTATACCTCTGCCTACCCCTTCGGGGATAAAGGCGTGACTATATGTATGTATGTACTTTATGCCTTCAGTCGTTCGTGGTCTCTCTTGATCTCGCCATCCATATCCCTTCTATTTCACATGTTTCTTCCGTTCATACAGACCTCGCTTACTCATCATCACGATTCATTCCATGCATCCATCACAGTTCACAACGTTCCGTTCCTACATATTAGTAGTAAATTTTATATCCGTACCAAATTACAGATTTATAGTACGAAAACAACGAAACTATGAGGATTCGTGTCGAATACGGAATGCCAAAAAGAAAAGCATCAGAGCATGGCGAATAGTGTATAATTAAAATATTCGTACGGTTTTTCTCTGATTTTTAGAGTTCCGTACCCAAAGGGTAAAAGCGAGACCCTATTCATGAGACTTCGTCTGTTTGTCTGTCTGTATGTCCGTCACGAGGCTGTATCTCAAGAACTGTGATAACTAGAGCTGAACTTTTCACAGATGATGTATTTCTGTTATCGATATAACAACATATACTAAAATCTGAAAAAAAAATACCATACAACAAACGTGATTTTCCGCCGTTTTTTGGTTCGGAACCATCCGTGCAGAAACTGACTCGCACTTGGCCGGTTTTAATGTGAAAACATCTCAGATTATACTGTACGAAGTAATAATGTAGATTATTCTTCTAAAAAAATGTAGTAAATAAATCCATTGTTAAAAAATTACCTATGCTGTTAAAAATATGAATAATTCGCTTGTTAACCTTGTTACGCAAGCTAGTAACTTTGTTATGTTACAAGAATCTCTTTAACACAAGCCGTATACCTATTTTTAACTTTAATATTTGCCATCACATACAAAAATTCAGCAGGAGGCAGTCACAACCTGCGCCTATCCATCTCAACACGGCAATACGGCCTTTAACGTGGGACAAATTCTAAAAAGGTGAAGTGTTGGCATATTATATGCCTCTGCCTCCCCTTGGTACGTATGTATGTATGTTCATACAAGCAGTTTCAACACCATAGGTGTGAAGGACACATAAATAT
Source organism: Miltochrista miniata (assembly GCA_933228765.1). NCBI lineage: Eukaryota > Metazoa > Arthropoda > Insecta > Lepidoptera > Erebidae > Miltochrista > Miltochrista miniata. The sequence continues at coordinate 12,458,886 of OW121763.1, read as the reverse complement.
CATCTTAACTAAAACTTGTTAGTTTGGATACCTACTCGTATCTATGCAGGGACTTTACCAACGTCTTAGTGACTCGAGTGACCACATCTGCTAGCAATGCACCTTCTGACCAACAGCTCTACCGTGGTTGGTAGAGACACACGACGTCACTCCCAACGATACCGAAAGTTAAAAGCTAAAATATAGCTGCTATTTGCAGTCCACCTATAGCGGAGCCATCGACTCCAAATTCAGTCAGGGCATAGAAGCATCTGAAAATATGCTTGGATCAAAGAGGCCCCTGCAAGCATCTTCGATCAAAAAATTTAAGTTTGGCCCACTGTTTATCATCAATGATCAAGTCTAGTCTCAAATTCTAGAAAATAATCACGGTGAGTTGATATTACCTACCTTTCATACACCCGTAAAAAAATCTATTGAAAACATTGTGACATTTTAAAAGGATCGCTTCCTGTAACTTGATAGGTGTTGTCCGCCCAACCCCGATGGAAGGCGATAATGCGTCGCCTAATAGCATTACATTTTCTACATGTTTACTTTAAATGTTATAAAAGACACCACGTCTGGCGACGGGAAAGAGTACAAAATATCGTCACCCCAATTCATCCCGATGGTATCGTAAGAGAGATAAAGGCGTGACTATATGTATGCATGTATGTATGTACAACATGAACGTTGCTATATGGGACCCTCCTGGTCCCGCTGACTCAGTGTTCTGTGAACGATCACTGCAGCAGGCAACTTTCACTATGGCTGGTCCTTGGATGGGTGATCACCACGTGAAAACTTTGTTACATTGTTATTCATGCTGTTTTTGGACAAGCCAAGCAATAAACGTCTTTAATAAGTCGTGTGGCGTTTCTCTCACCCAGCCTGTGAGTAATATACTTGACCAAAAAAAAATCTCCTTAAATAGATGCTGTCTACCTACTTAAAAGGTGTTCTGAATTTGCCACGTTCTACTAGTAGACAATGCGTATCCTCTGAGCTATTCTGTGTGCACTTCTCGCTGGAGACCATGGTACGAGCCATGATCTCCATTTGGAGTAAAGTTGGACATCGCTGCGTCTTTCTGCGAGCAAGTCATGCTCGTGAAAGAGGCGGCGGGGAGGGAGCGGTAGATAACTGTTCCACCTGAGTTCAGACTATCGGCCCCCATGACTGGGGGCCGAAGGGCGATTTCTGTTCACCGTCTTTACAGAAGCAGGCCCCAGACGACATCATTCCTTCTCGACGACTCAGTCATCCTACTGAGTTCTGAGGTCTCCCAACCGTAGGCAGTAGTAGGGAACGAGTGGTTTGTAGTCGGTAAGAGTTCCATTTTCCACACGTAAAAAAAACCTTTGTGCGTCGTTATTATGATTTTTAAATACGGTTTACCGTGACCTCGCTAAGGATTATTAACACCCGACTACACGTTCGGTGTTATAAGATTCTTTATCTACTCTGATACTATAATACAAAGATTTTAAAATTGAAATCAATACTATTATGACAAACATTACGCACAGGCCAAAAAAAAAGTTTTATTACAATACAGGTCTTGTATGGACACCTGTATCATAATAAAACTTTTTAATCATTACGATACACCATAAACAATCTCCAGCTGAAAAAGAAGTTTGAACCTCTACTTTAAAAAAAAATTGTGTCTCCAGAGTAGCGAAAAATCCTAAATCTATGGTCTCCGCAGCCTAAAAAAAAAAGAAACACGCATGCGCAATCGATGTTTGCGCCTTGGCGCCAACATTTTACATTTAAATTAAACAAAGTTTGGTTTTGTTTGTAAAATAAATTAGGATGGTGGTAATTGTACACCACCAGACATTCTGGAAACTGCGTGCAAACATGACCATGAACCTGTTACCGGCGAAATCAAGGAGCAACCTGGGAGCAACTACATAATTATCACAACAAAATGAAATCAGGTATTATAGTATGAGAGTAGATAAAGTAGTGTATGACACTGTACATAACTTGGTCTTATAACACTCGTGTGATACTATAAAAAAACTCGCCTACGGCTCGTTTTTTTAAAACACACTCGTGTTATAAGAACCCTTATTATGCAACAGTGTCATAAACTACTATAATAATCTTGTTCTTTAAAAGAATCGTTTTAATATTTTTTATACTTGTTTTGTTTCGCCTTAGGTATAATAGCAAATCGTAGAAAGTAACTGTCAATTCATAGAAAAAAAAATCACTGAATACTGCAAATCTAGGTTTCAACTTTTCTTTTCAAGGAGGTGGGACATTCTGGGGCATTTTTTACACATAGCCATATAGCCCAAACTAAGCTACCTAATATTAACTTGTGCTAGAGGCTAGATCCTCTATAACTCTATAACTGATAAACATACAGTTGCCTCTAGCCTCTGTGATAGTAGGCCCAGTTAAGGCTGAAGACTGGATCTGATGTTACCCTAGCAAAAACCGGTCTAAAATTTCGTTTAAAACTTATTTTCGTTTTGACTTTATGTATACAAAATAGAGAGCCCCAAGTATTATTAAAGAGAAACCTTTCAAGTTGAGCGGTATCCAATTTCTGTTTATGTTATTAAGGCCGTCACCTCATTAAAGATTAAAATAGTCCGTTTGATCGAAATATTTTTCTGCTGACTTTGAACGAATTGATCCTGTATTGAGATAGTGTGTTTCTTTCGCTTTTATATAAAAAATGAAAGAAACACGCAAGTTAAATCGAAATAAAACTATTACCTGTACTGCCAAAAAAGTATTATAGAACTATTTGTATTATCAACGACTTGGAGACAGTTTTAATGACTGTTTTATGTGTCTTACATTGTCTCTCCAACTAAGTGTAAAGACGAAGCCATTAGACAGTGATTGCGGTTGAGATTCTTTCATCTCATTCGCGAGAGTGGACATTTTTCTTAAAGATACGATACATCGGTCATACCTAATTTCGTAACTTTTTGATTAATGTTTATAAATTTCATATTATCGCTTATCTATATTAAATAATGATTATAATAAGGAAAGATTAGATTTTTTGTCTGCATCAAATAGACTGCATCCAAAATATTGAGCCGATTTGTAAAATTATTTCACTGTTGGAAAACTGCACTTTTTCCGGGTAACATTGGTTTTATTCCCGTATTCCCAAGGGAACGGGAGCTACGCGGGTGAAACCGCATGACGTCCGCTAGTGTGTTTAATTGCTGTCACCCATCAGGAGGCAGTCAGATTGCAATATCATAAAAAAAACTCAAAAAACATTGTCCTTAACTTTTGCCAATTAAACACCTAAGATAAAAATCACAATTTAAAAATAATTTTATCACAATTACATTAAATAAACACATTGACTTAAACTTACAGTCACAAAATAAGTTTATCACTAAGAGAAAAACAGTGAAACTTGACTCGTACCTCGCTACGTCTCAGTTCCACGTTTTAAGTATCAAATTTTGCCTGAATTTATTTCTCAGCTCACGTCTCTAGGGTAACCAGCAATTTTCATCAAAAGAAACTTTCTAAAACGTACGTACTTAATTTTGTTTCAGTCAATAAAAGTCGAATCAACGTTCCTGGCATTCATCATTGCTTTTGCCTGCATAGCTCTCGTGATACCCGCCTATCTCCTTATCTTGGGAATACTGTCTTTATTTTCAAAATCCAGGTGTGAAGATGAAATTGAAACTGGAGCATTATTCCCTGAAGCCGAAGAATCAAAATGCAACGATAGAGTTCTGGTGGTTCTCACATTGTTCATCGTACTTATTTGCTGGTGGGTAAAATTTAGTTTATCTATTTTGCAGGAAACTTCAAAGGTAGCTAAGATTTTGTTGAAATATGATATTATCCAAGCTGAAATACCTACACTGATTTCATTAGGGACATAACGTACTAGCTGCTTTATCATAGTGTATTATTTCTCAACCAAGATATTGAAATTGAAACTTAGTAACAATTTGCCAGTTTTTAGCCCCATATAAAATAGAATGCAGAGGGGCTTATTGCGAGACTTTGTCTGTAGTCTGTGACTCTGTTGCATTAAACTGCGTCAAAGTTTGAAATAAAACAAAAATGACAAAGTCAATCGGATTGAACTTTCTCATTCACAATAAACGTGTTAGAGTGGGGTAGTCTGGTGAGAACGATCTCACGGCTTTCTTGTTTTACATTTTAGATAGGTAAAAGTCTAGTGTGCACTATAATATTGCACGCTACCTAGGAAAAGGTCCACCCAGCGCAATTGTAAATGCACCACAAAATCCTGACAATTCTTCCTTCTTTTACTTTTATCTTAATTTTCTAATTGTGGAACAGCATGCTATTATTTTATATAAAGCCAGTTTAGAACACATTTCCTCTAGTCAGAACTAGTTTTTACTGCTTAGCTTTTTCTTTAGCCTTTGTTATAACTAGAACTAATTAGTGCTCAAGAATAATATAATTGTTACTATACTATATTTCAAATCTGTTCGGAACGAGGTTGATATTCATTGTACCATCTTGATTACAAGGGATGGATACCAACTTAACCTAAATTTATTAAGGATACAGGGAACCAATTGTGATTGTAATCTTATAGTCTAACATTAAAGTAATCTGGGTTCACGTTATTAATTTTGTGTAACAATCACAGTACTAAAGAAACTCTATCTTGCTCTCAATCACAAATTAGTTTCGTTTCTCTAGTGCTTGTTTTTGATAAAACCCGACAGCTTTTGACTAGGTATAACAATTTCAATTCAACATAGACATTAAGTAAAACGTAGCTTATAGATACAGGTAGCTAGATGAAGAAAATGGGTTTTAACTGTGAAATCTAAATTTAAATAACTCAAAGGTGACTGACTGACTGTCATAGTAATCTATCAACGCACAGCCCAAACCACTGGACGGATCGGGCTGAAATTTGGCATGCAGGTGGATGTTATGACGTAAGGATTTTGATAAATTCTACCTCCAAGGGGATAAAATACGGGAAGCGGAAACGGGAACAAATTTTACTCGGGCGAAGCTGCGGCCATCAGCTAGTGTAATTATACAACAGTCACGCCTCTTTTATTTTATTATTTTTTTCACTTGCCACGGTCCTGATAAAATTATAACTTTTGCTTCTCCGTCTAAATATTTATAACATGTTTAACGGAATAGGAAATTTATTTCGTATAAATTATTCTATAAAATTGTTTTCTTCTGGTAAACATAAAACTAGAAACACGACTCCTGTAAGACTAAATTGCGTGAGTTTGCAAAAGTTAAATTACACGCGGTCTATCAGAAGATCTCTTTTATAAGTTTATATACTGGTGAAACTAATTATTTTATGCTAAACAGAAGTTTTTAGAATAAAATCGATACACAAACATAACCTAGATCGTACTCAGAAAATTATATTATAACTTAAATGTCAATTTAAGACTTCCGTCTTAAATTTTTCACAGAATTTACTACTTTTGTCGAGTCATGAAATCGTGACTTCGACTGGTATTAGAAAATTTAAAAAAAAAATTGTTTTAGGAATATCTCTGCTATTTCTTTAGTCGTAATATATCAACAAATTGACGCCCAAGCCCCTAAAGCAACGGGTAAACCTGTCAACTGCAGATAGATTACTCAACTGGTAATACTTGTTAATTGATAGAGGACGAAAATTATCGCCTATAGGTATTTAAGCCGAAAGCTTTTTGTTTAAGTTATCAAGGAGCATTGAATTTTGTAAACGTAATCACAAATGTAGGAAAAACTAAGTGCAATCTCTAACTATGTATTCCAGTAATGAATGAAAATGTCTTCAAATTTAGGTATAGCATTAGGTATCTATAGTAAAAATTTCTAATTGAAAAATCTTGCGTAAATACTATCCATCCATTTCTATCATACCCATCATCATAGACTAGGAGTCCGGCATAACATCCATGAGGATTTTCCCTCACGTAAAAAAAAAAAGAAAAAAAAATGGTGACCACTTTTACAAATCAGTGGAGTGTGCTCTTGTTTGTTTCGTTACAGATACATGACATGACATTTTATACACTTTTAGTATTATTTGCCTTTTTTTTAACGTGAGTCAAAATCCATCATGGATGCTATGCCGGACTCCTACCGACTAAAAAACCTCACGTAACGCCCAACAGCCTATAGTTGGGAACCCCGGCAAAGATAATCTTACTAATATTATAAAGGCGAAAGTTTGTGAGTGTGGATGTTTGTTACTCTTTCACGCTCTAACGGCTGAACGGATATTGCTGAAATTTGGTACAGGGATAGATTTTGGTCTGGAATAACACATAGGCTTTTTATCCCGGGAATAAGTTTCCACGGGAAGCAGGAACTTTTACGCGGGCGAAGCTGCGGGCATCAGCTAGTATAATATAGTATTACATACAGACCGGCAACTCCCTGCCGCGCGACAGCTGTCAGTGGAGTTGACGTACGTGTTGACGGGACATTTGCTTAGAATTATTAGTCACACGAACACATTCAAGCAGGAGTTTCCGCCCTGTGACCCCGGGTAAGCCCTCGGAAGAATGTCCCAGGGAGTATTATTTGCCTGTAACTATAACGCTTGCATGTCTTGCCTTGTGCCAATTATTTTACCAAAGTTAGTGCCAATTGTTATACCAAAATGTTTATTTTTCATCTGTTCAAACGAATTTCCTGGTATGCAATAAAGAGTTTATGAGTTGAATTGATTTAATTAAGGTAAAAGTAGTCTTTATGGATATTTTAATAATAATATTTTACGTAGTTCTGAGATCCTCTGATGATGAAATTCTTGATACATCTCCAACCTTCGTAAATTGTTAATTCCAGTGCTCTCATAGTTGGAATGGCAATAAGTAATGAACAAGCTCGTGCGGCTGCTTCTGATGGACGCAACGTAATTAGCTGTGCCTGTTCTGATGTGGCGTCTTGGCTCTCAGCGGCTGCCAGAGAACTACACCATAGCTTGGTCCCGCCTGTAGATTTAGTACTACACGCTTATAAAGAAGACTTGAAAAGTAAGTTTTACCATTGGAAATCATTTTGAAAAGCATTTAGTACGCTGACTATATAAATTTTATTTGGAAAAAAATATTAGTCTCGATCAGGACTCCAATTCGCATCTTCTGTTTTGCCGGGACATGGACGCTTAACCAAATATGCTATCAAGCTAGAGAATTTGATAGCATAAATATTTATATCATACCTCAAATAAAACTTTATTTATTTCAGTAGGTATTATGTAGAGAGCTATATCATACCTACTCAAATAAGAAAAGTTTTATTTTTATATCACACAATCGTTTGTAACAACTTAGGAAACTATTTGGTGATAATGATTGAGTGGATAAAGTATGGGTTGATTTTTGACAGTTAAATTCTGAAATATCTATGAAATAGTCGCGTATAAAATATCCCACAGCACAAAGGAAAAGGAACAGCTGCAGTATAACAAAAAATCGTTAATTTTGATATTATGATTATAGTGGGAGATGTATTTTTTTTAAAACCGTACCACTTATTTTCAGATGCAGAGACGTTATTAGGTGAACCCATTCAGCAAGCAATAGCTTCAGAGAGTGGAATCGACTTAGTTTTCGATTCTTTGGTAGATATCGTTACAGGTATGTCAGAAGTAAGTTTTGATAGTTGATTATAGTTAGACGATTTAATATTATAGATGAGGATTATGGTATTTAGCATATAGGTAGATCCAAATTCAAATACCTTTTACTTGTTGGTTGCTGATAGAAAATCTGCAATGCATATATTGCAGGTTTTCTATCAGTAATCAACCAAAGTATACTGAAAAAAAAGTTAGGCTACCCACCCGTTATGTAGTCCTAACGGTGTGTTGAAATAAAAACTTTACCATTATTATTTACTTGAATTTGTGACTTTTTAATTTTTTAATTTGTGATTACCTCTTGTATTAAAAATTTTCGTAAATATTTTTTAAAGGAACCCTTCTCTACAAAGAATACAAATAAATGTTAAAAAACGTAAAATTAAAATGGAGCTTTCGAATTATTTACCAGCGCACGTTTCTACCTCGGGCCACGGTTCGTGTACTAGAGAATACTATACTGTAGCCGGTCTCTTCGAGTAAAGTGTAAAGAGACATTATGTCTCTTGCTAAATATAAAAAAGAGACGGTAATTTATATAGCGGTGACTGTACTCGTATGCAAAATAATAATGTTATTTAAACGTTGGCTTACTAGAGAGAAGCTTTCTCATGCACAATTCAAAAACTTTAGATTCAGTTTTGTTGCAAAAGTGCAAATACATTTTTACCGCAAATTTAATGCGCAAAAGTTTTCAGTCGAGACCTTTAATTTCTGATCGAGAGCAGGACTCGAACCTGCATCGTTTGGCATTGCAGGCCAGATCCACTGGACCACCGAGACTCGAGAGAGTGATCAAATTTGTGATTTAGTTAGCATATTCTATTAATTGCTTTTCAAAATTATCTCTAACATTTTTGACAGTTAAATAGTTATGGTAAAAACATTTCTTATTCTTCTAAACTACTCAATTCGTTCAAAACCTTCGTCGTACGTCAGTTTAGTTTTAACATAATTCGAGAAATTCTATTACAGAAAGTGAAGACCTGTCATCAAAAATATCTTCACTACGAGACGTTACTGTCAAAGCTGGTGGTTTGGCTTCCGCTGCATCTGATAGAATCCGCGACCTGGCTCATCAACTTGACAATTTGAAGAAACATTGTACATTAAAGGATACTCCACTTTGTGACACTATCAACACTCACTCTTTGGAGTTGAATATGAAGTTTGATTTGGTAATACTCATATTTATTTTTTGTTTACAGTTACATATAACATGCTAACCTTTTAATATACCTAATATAAAAATTAGTTAAGAAGAAGCTTGCAACCCCGCTGACTAAGTGTTTTAGTAATCGATCACTGCATTAAGCGATATTCCATTCACTATGGCTGGTCCTCAGATGGGTGACCAATTTGTGACATTTCATACTGCGAGCGTTACCGAGATTCGTAATTCAGTAAATCCGTTGCCGTTGGTGTCGGTTGTCAGTATTATGGCAGTTGTTAAAACAAGTTGAAGGTCTTACATGCAGCTTGTAAAATTTGAACAGTGTGTAGTCGCATCCTGTTCTTGTCCATTTAAATCTTATAGTGAAATGTAAGCAAATACTATGGTGTAATGCATGTAATATAGTTTGGTCGAAATGATAGAAACCGAGCAGTAAATTTTTTCATACCCCTGTTTTAGATACTACACCAGCAGCAACTATTACAGTTACGAAGTTTAGGAGTTGAAAATTTAACTCCAGCGATAACAACAGCGAGACAAGAGTTTAGAACTTTGCCTTCAGCTATAATGACCCAGACAGCTCATGTTCGAGAAGGTACTGTTTTATATTTATTGTTGAGTTTGTGCAACATTTTTTGAGGTACTCTTGATTTTACGTTCTGTTGAACTCTTCTACGCCTGCTGAACTTTTTTTTTATACCACTAAGGTGGCAGACAAGCATACGGCCCACTAGAAGGACCGGTGGTCGCCGCTGCCTATGAACATTTGCAACACCAGAGGTGCCACACTCGCGCTGCCGACCCTATTTGAATTTCTTCATGATACTCATTCGAAGTCCTTAAGATCAGCAAAGAATTTGATTTGACACAAAAATAACTACTACTTAGCTACTTTTTTAGGCTTCCGTACCCAAAGGGTAAAAAACGGAACCCTATTCATAAGACTTCGCCGTCCTTCTGTCTGTCTGTCTGTCCGTCACGAGACTGTATCTCAGGAACTGTGATAGCTAGAGAGATGAAATTTATACAGATGATGTATTTTTTTGCCGCTAAAACAGTAGGCATCACGTTTTTGATATGGGCCCTTAATCCCCCCCCCCCCTTTTTATTATTTGTTGTTTTAGCGGCAAAAAAACACATTATCTGTAAAAATTTCAGCTCTCTATATATCTTACTTAACTACTTCTTACAGCAAGCTAACTTACTTGACTGTCAAGATAATAAATAAAATTAATATTTTGTTAAAATTCATTACCAAAAGCCGAACTCTTCATAAAGTGTTGGAATTTCTTTGCAAAGTATATTTTATTAAGTCACCGTAAATCATTTACTGTAATTAATTGGCTCTTTAGGAAAGAGAAGTAGGTAGGATACAAGACAAATTTGTTTTTAAGGCAACATAGAAGTCTTTCGTATTTGTATTACATGTTTGGACTACTTATTGGTTTATATTAGAGAAAGAACAATAGGAAATATTTATTAAATTCAGTTCTGGCAAAGCAGAAAGTTACACAAGAACCTTTGGTTTTTCCTTGAAGGCTTTTTAAGATAGAACTATACTTGATACCTCAAATTAAGTAAAAGAAAAGTGCCTTGTCTGGTTTTAACATGAAAATCATTTTATCTGAGGAATGACTTGCACTCCCCAAGTCTTGCACCTCTGACATCCAATCCAAAATCCAAAACTCCTGGTGGGAGGTCTGCATTGTCAATTCAACAAGCAAATGTGGCCTATCCTGTCTGTTGTCACTTAAGTCCTTTCCGCGTTTTCTTACAGGAGCGTTTCCGGGATTTCTCTAGCTAAAGAACCCTTAGACCCTATTGGGTTAATAGCCGCCAGGTCCCACTTGAGCCAATGCCATTATTTTGGTTATATTGCTATGCGTGTGTTTGTATGTGTGAAGCGCTCGTGGCCCCGCGGACTCAGTGTTCTGTAAACGATCACTGCAGTAAGCAACTTTCACTATGGCCGGTCCATGTGATCACTTTGTGACATTTATTTGAGCGTTTCCGTGCTTCGGAAGGCACGTTAAGCCGTTGGATCCGGTTGCCAGTAAAATGGCAGTCGTTAAGCTAAGTTGAAGGCTTTATTTTAACAGCAGGTAGTCACAACCTGCGCCTGTCTATTTAAACACGGCAATACGGCTCACCACCTTTTACGTGGGACAAATTATACAAAAAGGTGAAATGTGGGCATATAATATGCCTCTGCCTACCCCTTCGGGGATAAAGGCGTGACCATATGTATGTATGTATGTATGTTTGTATGCGTTTTATTGTCACTTATTATGGTTAATTTAGAAGAGATATGGTACATGTAAAGTATATTTAAAAGAAACATTGTATTTTCTAGATATTCTTCGAGATGTAGAAATAAGGAGACAAGCTGTACATAATTCAGCTAAAGTATTAAGCGACATAGTTCGCCATCTTACATCGGGACTGCACGTAATCGCAAGACAACTTGAGTCTGGACTCGACAGAATACAGACATATGAGTTTGCAAGGTGGACACTGATGTTGGGTAAAGTTTTCACTTCTTTGTAAAAGTTAGGAACGATTTATGAAACGATACGTCCGCGACTCTTTTTGACCAACTTATATGATTACTAGTACCTACGTTATTTGGGTTTTTTTTAACGTGAGGGAAAATCCTTCATAGATGCTATGCCGGACGCCTACCGACTAAAAAACCTCACGTAACGCCCTACAGCCTACTGTTGGGAGCCCCGGGTAAGCCCTCGGAAGGATGTCCCAGGACTTCCAACAGACGTACGGCTACCACTGGGTGGGGGGAGTAGGACGTTACTTAGGCTACAAGTCAGCTCATGATTACGATTTAAAAAACAAAAAATACCATCCTGAAATGAAAACATTTCGAGGGATTCGCAGTAAAATATGGAGCATGGAGGAAAAAATATTTTTTAGGCTTCCGTACCCAAAGGGTAATAACGGGACCCTATTTATGAGACTTGGCCGTTCGTGTCTGTCTGTCTGACCGTCACGAGGCTGTATCTCAAGAACCGTGATAGCTAGAGAGCTGAAATTTTCACAGATGATGCAGTTCTGTTGCCGTTGTAACTTGGCCGGTTTTTTTTTTATTTTAGCAAGAGAGAATGCGATATTACTTTGGAGTTCAATATTAGTTTAGTTATCTATTTCTGGATGAAGAGCATTCCAGTTATTTTCGAGGGATGCCTAATCTTACTATAATGCGCTGACCAGAGAGATACAGGACTTTTTTCGTTTTTCCTTCTCTTGGCTAAGATCACGTTCTGTTAGTGAGCACTGTGAGCAGGTCGTACTCAGTAGCACCTTGCATGGTTCTTAACTAGGTGTAATTGTTGAAGATCTTGTTCAGAATTTTAAAGATCATTGACACAGGTGGTAGCTAACGAAGTTAAATCTCTAGGTTTGTTTTTTGATAAGTTTGTTTGATTAGTATATTTTTTGGGGTGTTAGTATAATGTTTTCATTTTTATTTTCAGTGTCTATGATCATATTTGGGTTTTTAATGGTGTTCATAATCAGCGCAATTCTTTGTGGCTGCGGCAAGGCCAAGAAACATGGAAGAAGAGCATTAAAAGTGTAAGAAATTCTTAAACAATTAATCTATAAATATTTAAAGGCTAATTTCAAGTAACTAACAGGGTATCCTAAAGTAACTGCAAATTACTTTATGATAACCTGCCAAAACCTTTATACTTACCTAAAAATTTGAATTTTTATATAAGTAACCCTGGGCACCCACTCGGTATAAAATTTTAAAATTTTACCCCTAAGGATGAAAGATATAATATACGGTAGCTTAATTAAAAGCTTTAACATAATATTTTATATTATTTTACAAATTTTCAAGTTATTTTCATTCACAGAATTATTATCAAATACCTTTGTGAATGTTAGATGATTTTTAATGAAGTTCTACTCAAATGTGATCAATTCCTCTTGTTTTTTTATCTATTATTGTATATTTCGCAAAAATATCGAAGTCCTACTTGTGCAGAGCTCTGTAAACGATCATTGGGTAAGCATTTGACTATACGAGTAAGTCATGAGTAATTTAGGAACGTTTTTATTCAGAAAGGAAAATGTCATTTTACCGCTTGTTATTAGCTAAAATGGTACATGTTACGTCCAGTTGAAGGCTTTACTTGCTCCTATTCATTTCAACACGGCAATAAGCTCAGCATCTAAACATTTACTAACCCGACAATGATGAATATCCTTTCAGGGAAAAGATTTGTATTCGTAATATGTGATGGGTATGTTTTCATGACTATTTTTTTCTAATCTTCGGTTCTAATCAATCCATTGAGAAATACAATGTTTCAAATATTTCGTAGCTTGCACAGAATCGAGTTGCGTTCAGTCAAAGTCCATAGTAAATATACATATTTTTTTATGTTTAAAATAAGTAAATAGATTGACTTGGTATACGCATTAATCAATCTAATTTAATATGATATACTACCTGTGAGATACGTTATTATTTCACTTTTACTTATTTAAAAGACAGAAGATTTTATATTTTGGCTATATACATATACTTGGTAGGATTACATGAATCTTATTACTTTTTACGGTAAAAGAACTGAGTTGCGCGACTTGGGGTTTTTGCAAGTTTTGGTTTTGATAGGATGTAAAATTAACATAAACAATTGAATCCCCCAGGTCTTCAGTTTACTTATGCCTGTCTTCCTTTTTACTATGGGCGATGGTGTCAGCTGTTTTCCTTTTATCAGGACACGCAGAGGTATGTATTATAAAACAAAGTTAAATTATACCTATGATGCATTTTCACACACGATACTCAAAGAAAAATTCAGTTTAAAAACGCCTTTGCCTCTTCAGCTGTGAAATCGCTTTAGTGTATATTGCTAAACGTTTCTTTGAAGGTGATATAAGGATGTTGTAAGCAACTTGTGTGGAAAACGTTTTTGTGCATTGCTGTTTAAGTTTTCAGGTCTACCTTAAAGAATTGTTGTTTGTATTTTCTTCAGAAAATTGTAGGTAGGTATTCTTTTCGCGTCCAAAAAAAAATCTGCAAACTAAATATCTGATTAATAAGCGCCAGTGCACTAAAGTTTTTGTCATTTAGGGGAAGGTAATAATTACTTCTATTTAAGAAGGTACACTAAATACTCTGTAAAAATTAATAGTTTCAAACATGAAAATCTAGGTGGAAATATTATGACACCGTTTTCTTTTAAAGTTTTTGTCATTTAGGGGAAGGTAATAATTACTTCTATTTAAGAAGGTACACTAAATACTCTGTAAAAATTAATAGTTTCAAACATGAAAATCTCAGTAGAAATATTATGACACCGTTTTCTTTTATTGTGAAACCAAACGGTCTCTACATTATCTGTCTAGCACCCATGCTCAAGGCGACTCGGATAACTAGGCGGATGGGATTATAGTTTTGAATAACAATATGAAAACCATACGTAGGTAGTATTAGCATGTTATTTTATTAATATTTTTTACTTCAATATATAGAATGTACCAACCTACAAAACACTTCAGATATATCTCTCTGTATTTGTAAAGAAAAAAAATTTACTTATCTCACGAGCATATAAATGGGTACCTTACTAAACTTTGAAACATCATCGATCTTAAAGTAGGTATATATTAGAAGGTTTTAATTTAAAAGAACCTTCTAATTAGCAAAAAACAATCCTGATATTGAAGCCTTTCGATCGGTATGATAAAGCTACAGGGTAATTATTTTTTCTCGTGTAGCGGGTTCGATTCCTGGCTCAACCATGTAATTATTTAAAAATCAATGAATGCAGTTTAAGTTGCTTTTTAAATTAAAATAATGTATTCTTTTAGTAAATTGTTCCATTTGCAATATTTAAGGTACTTTCCCTCCATGTGGCATAGCCGTGGGACACCCTGTATACTCTAAGACATCGATACTTATAGTACCTATTCTATTATTATTATTATCTTTGCTTATAGGTCTATGTTTGCCACGCTCTATGGGACTCATCACAGTACAATACTCTTGTAGCACTACTGGACAAACCCTCACCTCTTTTAACCAACAACGAAGGTATTTTCGATGTCATGTTTAGAGAACTGGACAATATAACTATAGACGTTTCTGTGAAGGACGTGTTGAGGTAAGCTACATTTCACAATTTTTGTTCGGACGTCAAATGTGTAGGAAATGTTATGTAGTCAGACAAAGAACTTCAACTGTACTGTTTTTGCTTTGCTGCTTTGTGTTCCGTAGTTGCAGCGACCGTGTAGTGTTTAAATTTAAACCAAGGTTCCTCTTAACCTGCTTTTTTAATTTGAGTTTTTTATTTAATTTATAACTCGAGTGACATTTTGATGCATAATTATAATAATGACAACGATGTCGTTCGAGTAGATAACTAAAAAC
Organism: Miltochrista miniata; assembly: GCA_933228765.1. NCBI lineage: Eukaryota > Metazoa > Arthropoda > Insecta > Lepidoptera > Erebidae > Miltochrista > Miltochrista miniata. The sequence goes on along the minus strand of OW121763.1, from coordinate 12,443,724 downwards.
GAAAACGACCCATTATGCTTTTACGGGCACATCTATCCGTAGGTGAAAAAAGAACTAACAGTTCTGGACTGCTTAGTAGTGATGCATCATTCAGATTTACATGCCATCTGTCACAATATACTTCTAAATCTACGAGCACACAAAATTTCACTACTCAGATAACCCATAACAGTCGTCGGGTTAAGAGGACTATCAAGATCTTCCAGGACTGTTTAGTGACTTTAGTGGGTTCACAATGTGTCAAAATGTACTTACTTAAACCGACTAATAATGAAAATGACGGTACGATAATTTTTCTATTGTCAAATTTAGGGGATGTGAAAAGGACAAGCCAGCATATGTTGTATTCCAACTGGACAGAATATTAGACGTCAACAAAGAAACTTCTTATTTTGAATGGGAAGAGCTGCAAGCAAATTTTGAAAGATTATCCTCATCTATAGATGTTGGACTTCTGAAGACAATTACAGCAAATTTTAGGAAATTGCTGAATGAGATGCTAGTTGTTTCTGATATCAATATCGCCAAATACAGGTAAGAATGTTTATTTATTTATGTTTTTCAGTTTAGCACCTTACCTTTACCTACAATCCCTACCTGGAATTGAAGCTAAAGGTTAGTGGATGCGCCAGTACCGACGCATACATATTTTTTAGTTTATGTATTTAATGGTATTTATTATAATTATTATATGTCAACACTCACGCACTAAACGCATCTTACTTTTATGTATTGTCTATGGCAACACTATCCCGCCCGCTTCCTACATTCAAATTCCGCCATAGCTATTGGAAGATACGCACGCACCCGTCTCTTAACGCTCCGCTCCGCTATCGGCCGCTGTGATTACCCATCATATCGCGCTACATCGCTTATCATCAGCCACAGTCTCGAGAGTTACGGTTATAACTCCTGTGTGCATATTTCGCGGTCGTGAATCAAGACCCCGAACGCAAAGCTGGGAGCAGCGCCTACCTACCAACAAGAGTTCAAGGTAAGTGCATTTCCAAGTGTGGTCCTCCGTCCGGATATTCCATCTAACGCATTCTTTCTACTAATAATATTAATTACCTCTTTTCCTATTAAATTCACGCATACGCATATATATATTTAGTATATTACTCATAAATACTCAACGCAAATATTATATTTAACGCCACCCGCACGCATTAGAAAAGTTAATTATCTTTTCACACCGCATATTTTATATTACTCATAAGTACTCATATTCTATAACGCATTTACGCTATTTATCATAATCATATTTACCTATATATAATCAACCCGCTGGCAGGTAGCGCCCCCCGAAATTATCGCTACCCAGGACTTGGACCATCCTGGCCATGTTAGTCCGGTTGTCCGATTCTAGGCAATCATTTTGATATTTTTTGGTAATTAGGAGTTTTGGCATAAAGTAAAACGGACAATCCAAAATTAACAATTTTCTCAACCGTCATAAATTTAACGTAGTTTTCCCCAATTTCATTACAATTTCATATTATCTTTCGAATTGTAATCGTAGATAAAACTCATATTTATACGTTAATTTTATACCCACATATATTTATTTTATTGTGACGGTACTGGGCAACGCAGCCGATACATAACGGTATTCAAACGATTAACAGCTGATTGTTACGCAGACTCCATATTGGGTTTGTTCTCTGAATACTTTACCGCAAACAGCTGATTTAAGCTAACAGCTGATCGTTGTTCGAATTTTATACTTTTTCGCTGAATATTTCTATTACCTACCCACTTATATACATACTCGTATCTCGTATCAATTATATTATCATGGCTTCTAAAGACAAATCCCATAGTAAAAGTTCAGACGAAAGTCAGGTCATGATAAATTTTTTAGAATACAAAAAACAAAGTTTGTTTCACATAGTTCAAGAAGTGTACAACTTAAGTCTCAAGGTTACCGATGAAACAGTACGCATGATGTTTCTCGCTCGGGTTCAATCTATCGATAAAACCCGATCGGATTACATCGAAACTATCGATAAATTGTTAATTGAACAATTAAAAGATAATCCGCAGGTACAGCCGAGTTATAGTGTTTTTAATACATTTGATGAATTATACTGTTTCATAAAGCAAACGGAAACTACTCTGAGACAAGAACTCGACGATAAAAAGAAAAGTGATAATTTTAATATCAAATTACCCCCACTTAAACTCACAGGTTTCGATGGTACTTATGGTAAGTGGCCTATATTTTATGAAAATTTCTGTAGTGTGATACATACGAATACTCGTCTCACCAACGCCGAAAAGGTTCAATATTTGATAGGTTGCCTTTCGGGTAAGGCACTTACTGTTTGTTCAGGCATAGCTGCTACCGCACAAAATTACGATGTTATTTGGCAAGCCCTTCTGGCTAAATACCACGATACCAGGGTTCAGGCGTCGTGCTATTTAGAACAAATGTTACACCAGAAGCCAGGGCAATCGGCTGATCAGATCTTGGAGAACTTTTGTTCAGCTGAAGCAGCTCTGCAGCGTCTACCTATCACAAATTTATCAGATTTCATAATAACTCATTTAGCATTAAGCAAGTTTGATAAACCTATGCTTGAATTGTTTGAACAATCTCATAGACATTTGAGTGTACCTACATATAGTGACGTCAAAACATTTTTGACAGAACAAAGCAAACTCCAAACGCTCCGCTCACCATCACATTCCCAAAAAGGTGATTATCGCGCTCAGCGGAGTTCAACCGCCTCTCATTTAAATAAACCTAAGTCATTTTTTACGCAAACCCGCCCTACTAATTTGAAATCAGTCGATACTTCTAACATAAAAAATTGTATCGTATGTAACAATAATTCCGCTCACCCTTTGTTCAAATGTCAACATTTTATTCAAGAGACTGTTGAAACGCGAAATGAAATAGTTCGTAAACATTCCTTTTGTGTTAATTGTTTAGGTTTTCATCACGTGAGTGCTTGCAGATCTGTTAATAGGTGTTCGATTTGCAATCGGTCTCATCATAGTTTACTGTGTTATAAAAATAATTTGAACGCATCAAATTCAACAAGAAATCATGCTACCGGCAACGCATCGAGGCAGGCAAACGCGTCTACTGCGCCGTCCGAGCATTCCATGTCGACTCATGCGTCATCGGCAGATGATCCGTCCCGCTCGCACTCGCGGGAGGCGCGGTCACATAGTGGCAATATCGCGTCGTTATCGGCTGTGATCCCTCCGCCGCGTAATTCAAGCAGCGCGACCACGGTTTTGTTGCCGACTGCTTGTGTATATGCAAATTATAAATCGGATCGTATACGTTTGTTTTTGGACTCAGGGTCTATGAGTAACTTTATTACGAAGTCTTGCTGTGAGCGTTTGCACTTAACCATACTTAACGCTCCTTCTGTCATTAAAGGCATAGGTCAACTTGAAAGCCAATCTTATGGAATTACGCATTTCAAAATATATTCGCGATTTGATGCCCGCTGTTCTTATTCGGTTAGTGCACGGGTTATAGACACTATTACAGATTTTTTGCCTAACGTGGAAATTGATACAGCGGAATTAACCCATTTACAAAATTTACCTATGGCTGACGAACGATACTATACTCCGGGTGGTATAGATTGTTTGTTAGGTAATGAACTCTTCCCCATGATTTTAGGGTCGCAAAAAATTACATCCCCAACCTCATCAGTAATCGCGATAGAAACCACGCTCGGATACGTCGCAATGGGAAAGGCGCATGCTTTACCTTATTCGCTAGTGGCAAACAAGCATCCCCGCGATCGCATGTCTCATTCCTCCGTGTCCGACAAGGCCTTCTTATGTCACACTCAAGATGTGTCTCTCGAACAATTAACGCAACGCTTTTGGGAGATAGAACAGGTGCCAGATAAGAAGCACATTAGCACGGACGACGCGGCATGTGAAAAGCTGTTCTCGTCTACGTACTCACGCGACGATACCGGTAGATATACGGTTAGTCTTCCCTTTAAATACCCTCCCAGTGAGCTAGGGCATTCGTACACAATCGCCAAACGCAGGTTTTTAAATTTAGAAAAAAAGTTAGACGCTTCTAACTTACGCAACGATTATAATGCCATTATTCAAACATATATTGATCAAGGTTATCTCACTAAAGTGTCAAATAGCTTTCTAGACTCTCAAGTTTATTATATGCCGCATCGGGCCGTTTATCGCCCTGACAAAGAAACCTCTAAAACGCGTGTGGTCTTAGACGCTGGGTGTAAAACCACGTCAGGTAAATCGCTTAACGATTTGCTTTATACGGGACCAATATTACAGAACAATATCTTTCATTTGCTTCTCAATTTGCGTATGTACCCGGTTGCTGTAACCGCGGACATAGAAAAAATGTATTTTCAAGTGAAACTTACTCAAGATCATCATACATATCAAAGAATATTATTTAGGTTCGATTCCAATTCTCCTATTGAAAGCTATCATTTCAACCGCGTTTGTTTTGGCGTCTCCAGCTCACCCTTCCTGGCAATGCGAGTCGTAAACCAGCTCGCGTCAGACTGTCGCGCTTTATATCCTCTGGCGGCTTACGAAGCTGACAATCACATGTATGTTGACGACTACGTTAGTTCCATAGAGAATGTAGATTTAGCTGAAGACACCTATAGGGAAATGGTCGCTATGTTTAAATCTGGAGGTTTTAACTTAACTAAGTGGATCTCTAATGACAATACCCTATTGTCACGTATCCCGTCAATTCATAAGAGCTGTCTCGCTGTCAAGTTTGATGAGGATCCTCATGTTGACACTAAGATCGTGGGTATGCAATGGCAACCTAACGATGACACCTTTAACTTTAAAATAGTGATCGACATGCCTTTAACATGCACTAAACGCTCGATCCTTTCCGTAACCGCGCGCTTGTTCGATCCGCTTGGAATCATCAGTCCAGTGGTCGCATACATGAAGTTGCTTATACAAGAATGTTGGAAATTACAACTGGACTGGGACGAGACGGTCCCGGGTTGCATTCTGTCTAAATGGAAACACTTTCATAGGGAGTTGTCGCGTTTATCTGAAATAAAAATACCGAGACATATAGGTTTAACATCCGCTCGTCGAATTACTCTAATAGGCTTCTCGGATGCCAGCCAGCAATGTTATGGTGCTGTTATCTATGTACGAATAGAAACGGCTGAGAACGGAAACGCTCTTAATGTGAATCTACTGACCGCTAAATCCAAAGTGTCAGATTCTAATAAAACGCTAGCGCGTTTAGAACTCTGCGCGGCGGTCTTACTCGCAAAATTAATTAATTCTGTGCGCACTGTTTTTAATAAGCGGTGTCAAATAAACAATATATTCGCATTCTCTGATTCTACGGTAACCCTTACCTGGATTCACTCTCCCGCTCATAAGTTTCAAACTTTTGTAGCTAATCGCATCGCTCAGGTAAATGAATATCTGCCTGCTTCCCATTGGTATCACGTTCGTGGGGTTGAAAATCCCGCCGATATAGTCTCGCGCCCTGTGACACCTAAAGGGTTAATAAATAACTATCTTTGGTTTCACGGGCCGAAATGGCTGTCCGCACCTATAAATGCATGGCCTGTGAAGGAATATAAAATCAATCATAACGAGAAGACAGAATTACCGGAAATTAAAATAGCTTCTCTCCATGCACATACCATACCTGTCTCCGATCACGTTCACATGATAGACGAACTTGCCGAGCGTTGCTCGAGTTGGGTAAAATTTATTCGTTCACTGGTTTATGTATTACGTTTCACAAGGATTCTCAAATCCCGCGGTATACTTTCTGTATACGATTTAGAATACGCAGAATATTATGCGGTCCGCTTCGATCAGTCTAAGTATTTTCAGGTAGAATTACAAGCACTTAAGGCTACTAAAATTTGTCCAAATCAGGCTATTTTAAAACTCAACCCTTTTCTTGACGAACAAGGGTTAATTAGAGTAGGTGGTCGACTTACTCATTCTCAACTAAATTACAATACAAAATATCCAATACTGCTATCACCTAAAGGACGTATAGTGTCGCTCTTAGTAGACCACTATCACACCGACAATTTACACACCGGTCCTGGACTAGTGTTAGCATTGACTCGCCAAAAGTATTGGATTCTTTCTGCACGAAATTTGATTCGCCAACGAGTACATAAATGTAATTTATGTTTTAAAGCTAGGCCTCGTTCTACAACTCCACCTATGGGTGATCTTCCATCCATTAGAGTTTCACAAGTAAAGTCGTTTGTGCATACCGCAGTTGATTACGCGGGACCCTTTTACGTAACTCACATAAGGCGTCGTGGAGTAAAAAGTCATAAAGCGTATATTTGCTTGTTCGTCTGTCTCACAACAAAGGCGCTCCATTTAGAGTTAGTAAGTGATCTTAGTACAGATTTATTTCTCGCTGCCTTTAAACGTTTTATCTCACGCAGGGGTCCTGTTTCAGTGTTGTACAGCGATGGAGGCACTAATTTCATAGGTGCGAAACGAAAATTGAACGAAATTTACACGCTTATACAGTCCACTAATTATAAAAATGATCTGAATAAATATCTAACTCAACATAAGATTCAGTTTCAGCACAGCCCACCTTTCGGGCCCAATTTTAATTCGTTGCCTGAAATTAATGTCAAATGTGTTAAGTCTCATTTATTTAAAGCTATCGGGAGTCAAATACTCACCTATGAAGAATTCAGTACAATATTGGTGCAAATTGAAGGCATTTTGAATAGCCGTCCGATTTGCATACTTTCTTCGGATCCATCGGATCCAACCCCCCTAACGCCTAATCATTTTCTTAATGTTACTCCGCTTAAATATTTACCCGCTGAACACATTGAACCCCTATTACCAGATAACAGACTCACCCGCTATCAATTATTAAATAGAATTGTTCAAAGTTACTGGACACGTTGGAGCAAAGAATATCTTACCTCTCTCCAACTTAGACATAAGTGGAATATGCCGTCCAAACCTGTGACGATAGGAACTGTAGTTGTTGTTAAGGATGACAATACGCATCCTTTATCGTGGCCACTCGCGGTTGTATCAGAGGTGTTTCCCGGGAAGGATGGTGTAATTAGAGTCGTCAGAATTAAGACTTCTTCTGGTGAATACATTCGTCCTGTAACTCGGCTTTGCCCGTTACCCACGCAATAACTCCTACGCTTTTGAATTATTTTTTAGTTCATAAGTTTTCATTCCTTTTATTTTTTTATTTTGTTTATTCAATGTAGAGGAAGAATCCTCTAAGCCCCCCGAAGTTGGATGCGCCAGTACCGACGCATACATATTTTTTAGTTTATGTATTTAATGGTATTTATTATAATTATTATATGTCAACACTCACGCACTAAACGCATCTTACTTTTATGTATTGTCTATGGCAACACTATCCCGCCCGCTTCCTACATTCAAATTCCGCCATAGCTATTGGAAGATACGCACGCACCCGTCTCTTAACGCTCCGCTCCGCTATCGGCCGCTGTGATTACCCATCATATCGCGCTACATCGCTTATCATCAGCCACAGTCTCGAGAGTTACGGTTATAACTCCTGTGTGCATATTTCGCGGTCGTGAATCAAGACCCCGAACGCAAAGCTGGGAGCAGCGCCTACCTACCAACAAGAGTTCAAGGTAAGTGCATTTCCAGTTAGATATTAAGGTTACTATTTACAAGACTACAAAAAACTATATTCTTTTAAGAATTTAATTCAGTAAATCTGACATTTTATTGTAATTAAAATTTTATTGAACATTTAATTTTATTTATTCGCTAATTTATATTTGTATTTAAATGTCTAAAGTTTTTCCCCATATTTGGGGGAAAATTCTTCATAGTGACAACCATGTTTATTTTTGTATACCCACATGCACAAATGGTTAAAAAGTATCATTACTTATGTCAAAAGTTAGTGTAAACACCTTTGAGAATGCTATAATAGCGAAACCGGTTAGGTATTATTAAAATTATAATAAAAGTTGTGGAATAGTACAAGTGAGTGAGTTTTCATAATAAAAAACTATATTATCTGATACTTTCGTGGTTACTCATGCTCTGATAAATTTTATAACAGTGTAAGTACTTATCAGTCATAGTATAGCTCTACATTAAGATGAAACGTAATTGCATGAATACTTAGAACACACATTGACATCTTGTTTTCAGCATTACTTTATAACGATAATAATTTGCCATTTAAACAGGACTGTGCCATGTGCGATATATTATTTATTTATAGTCGTTTTGGTGATAACCATGTTGCACTCCCTGAGGCCTTACCACAGCAAAGGTATATAGCTGATTTGTCAAAATCAATCAAATCAGCATAACATGGTTTGACTGAATGTAAGCTTCACCCCCACATATTTATTAAATACTAGCGGACGTCACGCGGTTTCACCCATGTAGCTTCCGTGGGAATACGGTAATAAAATATAGCCTATGTTCACCGCAAAGAGTGTAGCTTCCCAACAGTGAAAGGATTTTTCAAATCGGTCCAGTAGTTCCGGAGCCTATTCGTTACAAACAAACAAACAAAAAAACAAATCTTTCCTCTTTGTAATATTATAGTATAGACTAGCGAATGCCACGCGGTTTCACCCACGTAGCTGCCATTCCCGTGGGAATACGGGAAAAAATAAAGCCTATGTCACCCGGGCATAGTGTAGCTTCCCAACAGTGAAAGACTTTTTTAAATCAGTTTAGTAGTTTCAGAGCCTATTTGATGCAAACTAACAATCAAATATTTCCTCTTTACAATATTAATATAGATTCCGATTATTATAATAAAGATTGAACGCGACCAAAACGAAAGTGATGGTATTCGAAAGAGAAGAGGACAGAACGAATGCCAGGATAACTGTAAATGATGTAGTGCTGGAACAGGTGGATGAGTTTGTATATCTTGGATGTGCATTTAGCAGGGATGGACGGTACACCGCTGATGTAGAAAAGAGGGTAACTGCGGGCAATAGTGTGAATGGAGCGTTAGGCAAACTTTTAGGTACCAAGGGCTTAAGTCAAAAGGCCCAGCTCGCAGTACACAATGCGGTGCTGATACCTACGCTAACGTATGGAAGCGAGAGTTGGGTATGGCAGGAAACGCATGAAAGTAGAATAAACGCGGTCGAGATGCGCGCGCTACGCAAAATCTGCGGAGTAACGCTCGCAGATCGCGTTCGGAATGAAGATGTAAGAAAGAGAGTTGGTCTGAAAGAGAGTGTCGGTGTTAAAGTAAGGAAGGGCATGCTACGATGGTTCGGGCATGTGGAACGAATGGGAGATGAAAGAATGACAAAACAGATATACAACGCGAAAGTGGATGGACGTAGGAGTCGGGGAAGGCCACGACACACCTACCACGACCAAATTAATCGTGTGTTAGTTGAAGGTGGTGTCAAGAGCCGTAGGAACCGACGTGCATGCATGAAAAGAAAAATGAAAGTTGAAGAAGCAAGTGAGGTGTGTATGGACCGTGCCGTGTGGCGCTCGGTTCTTTCTGCCTACCCCGCAAGGGATTTGGCGTGAAGATAGTTAGTTAGTTATAATAAAGATATTTTATGGTCATTTTATTCATGAAACATTTTGATAATTTGGTTTCTAGAATGGACTACAATGTTCCGGTAGTTAGCAAGGATTTACCATCACTTATTGATCAATTAGAAAACATAGCTGCTCAAGTAACTGATCTGACGACTGCAGGAAGATTGGAAACTTTAGGTAAATTTGAAGGCGAATTGAAAAATTAATTGTTTTATAGATATATTTATTCTAAGTGTTCATTGAAATGATTTCTTCCAATTTTCGTGTGTGCCTTTATTTTGGGATCATGATTCAGTGTATTGCTCAGGTTCCACTGATTGGTACAAGTTTTTGTGTGTGTTTGGCTGAATCCCCGAAGATGTGGTCCGTACACCACGAAAATAGATTATTAATTTGTATAGAATTAGTCGTAGGCCATCCTGGGACATACTTTTCTATGCCTCTCAGCCGTAGGCACAATGGTAGGGCACAGTATGGTTTTAGCCGATAACAGTTTGATGAAGCATTCATGAGGAATTTCACGCGTTAAAAAGACCGCAGGCTATTTAAATACACTCGAGAGCAATGAATCCGGGTCACTTAAAGAATGTTAAAAATCTCGGAAACTAAAAATGATAGGTTAATGCAATAAATTGTATTTAATAGACAATGTAATACTCCTTAAATGAAAGTAAAAAAAATATGAGTCACCATACATTTTATTAACACAAAATTACATAAAGAAAAAACTGCCGATCTCTCCTTAAAACAAAAATAGGAAACATGAAATTTTTGAACTTTATTACGATTTTCTTGAATTTTAATACTTCGTATTGCCTCCTCGTGCTTCCATTACTGCGTTTACGCGGTTTGGCATGCTGTACACCAAGTTCCTTATACGATTTTGGGGAATATTCTCCCATTCCTCTGTGAGAGCAATTTTGAGCTCACGAAGCGTGATTGGGGGAGGGTTTCGTTGTTTTACGCATCTGCCTAGCTCGTCCCAAGCATGCTCGATCGGGTTGATATCCGGGCTGCGCGCTGGCCACTCCATACGAGTAGTGTTCATCTCTTGAAGGTAGTCATTCACAATCCTACCTGTATGAGGTCGGGCATTGTCATGCATAAATATAGCATCCTCACCTAAATTGACCATAAATGGACCAACGTGATCATTGAGGATTTCTTCCACATATCTTACGCTAGTTAAAGAGCCGTTTTCTATGATCACCAGCTCTGTGCGACTTTCAGAAGAAATTCCGGCCCACACAAGTACAGACCCACCACCGTAGGCTACTTTTTCTTCGATGCATGCTTGCTTGAATCTTTCCCCTGGTCTTCGATACACTCTGTGTCTTCCATCGTGCTTGTAGAGCATAAATTTTGATTCGTCGGAGAACATAACTTTTGACCAATCTTCAATACTCCAATTTACGTGGCTCTGGGCATACCTTAGTCTCGAAATACGATGCCCACGCTCCAGTTTAGGGCCGTTTGCAGGTCTAAGGGGTTTTAAGTTAGATTCAGCAAGCCGACGTCTTACTGTCCATGCACTTGGGTTACTTCCTCCGAGGCGTCGAAACTGATTGGTGAGTTCAGTTCCTGTGAGAAAGCGATTTCGAAGCATGGTGTTCACCAAGTATCGGTCTTCTCGTGCTGTGGTACACCTGGTTCTGCCCGTTCCTGGTCTGCGTAGGTTAGAACCAGTTTCTTCGTAACGTCGGAGAACTCTTTGTACTGTTGACAGCGACACACCGACAGTCCTGGCTGTATCGCGCTGACTCCGGCCGGTTTCCAGCATTGTAAGTATTCTGGTGCATTCTTCAGGCGTAAGCGACATAATTTCAGCTTGATTAATGAATATAGAGCACTATCAACATGGTTTATGTACCCACATAAATGACAGATTACAAACAAAAGCAACACCAAATGCTGTAATTTCGTAGTTCCATCTTCGAAAGTGGCCCTTTTTCAAATTTGATTTTTTTATGATATAACTTTACGATAACTAAGAAGTTTTAATACCTTCATTTAAGGAGTATTACATTGTCTATTAAATACAATTTATTGCATTAACCAAGCATTTTTAGTTTCCGAGATTTTTAGGATTCTTTAAGTGACCCGGATTCATTGCTCTCGAGTGTATTATGTTTTGTTTTACAGCTACAAGAACTCAAAGATTATACTTAACTAATATCAAGCCCCTAGAGCAATTGAGAGCCGACATAGTATTCAAATTGACAGAATTAGAACTTCAACTGTCACCTTTTAGAAGAAAACTGAACATATCTCTTAGTCACATTCATACAGCACAATTCTACATGGACAATCAAGGAGAAATTATAGCTCAGAAGGTGCGTACATTAAGCCAATTCAATCAAACCAACCTATAACAGTCCACAGTTGAACGTAGAGAGAGAGCCTTTTCTAGTTAACGCCACAACACAAGGTCTTTGCCTTCCGCGTCCAGTCCCGGCGTGCGACTTTTTAGGACTTTTTTTTTTTTTTTAAGCCGTCTAATAAGTGCAATGAGGCTAGACTGCTGAGCCCGCAGAGAGTGATGGCCGTCAGGGTGATAAGAGGATACCGCACGATCTCCGGTGAGGCGGCATGTCTTCTAGCCGGGACCCCTCCAAGGGACCAGGAAGCGAGAGCCCTTGCGTCACTGTTCAGATGGCGCAAGGAGGCGCTGGAGCGGGGCCAAAGGCCTGCGTCTCCAGAAATCGAGGCCCAGCGGACCCTGCTCCACCAGGAAACCATGGAGACATGGAAGGTGCGACTTGAGCAACCAAAGGGGGGATTCGCCACAATCGCGGCCGTCAGACCGGTCATGGACGAGTGGCTGGAGAGAAGACACGGTGCTCTCTCCTACCGGTTGACACAGATACTTGCCGGGCATGGTAGCTTCGGTAGGTATCTGTGGCGAAAACACCTTGAAACCACGGCCGAGTGTCAGCACTGCGAGGACCGCAGCGATGACACGGCGCTCCACACTCGGGTGGAGTGCACGGCGTGGGCACAATAGCGCCAGGTCCTCGTAGTGGGTCTCGGCGTGGACACTCTCTCGCTCGAGGCCATGGTGCGAGCCATGATCTCCAGCGGGAGTAAGTGGGACTGCGCCGCCTCTTTCTGCGAGCAGGTCATGCTCGCGAAGGAGGCGGCGGGCCGGGTGCGGGAGAGGACTCTCCCACCCGAGTTCCGCAGTCGGCGCCCTGGGCGCCGCCGACGTGTCTTCGCCGAGGACTATCGGCCTCCATGACCGGGGGTCTGAGGACGGTGAGAGGGCCGCTCACCGTCCTTACAGAAGCAGGCCCATGACGGCAGCGTGACGTGAGCAACTCACGCACGCCCCCCCCCCCCCCCCTTAGAAGCGGGGTCACACCCGAAACCCCCCATAGACGCGGGATTGCACCCGAACCACCCCTTGGGCGAGGCCGCATTTGCGGCCGTAGGTCTGTTGGAAGTCACGGGACATCCTTCCTGAGGGCTTACCCGGGGCTCTCAACCTTAGGCTGTTAGGCGTGGCGTGAGGTATTTTAGTCGGTAAGAGTCCGGCATGACATCCTATGAGGATTTTCCCTCACGTTAAACAAAAAAAAAAAGAAAAAAAAAAAAAAGTCGTCTAATAATTTTTTACCCTAGCATGAATGCCATTTTATTGGTTATCAGGACCAATGGTAATGGCTTAATTAAGTATCATGTTTAGCGCAGTGATCATTACACAGAACGCCGACTTACCGAAGCTACAAGTACTTTCTTATTTTTGAAACATAGAATAGAATAGAATATTTACAATAGAATGGAATATTTTTTATTGATTAATGTTTACAAAATAGAAAACATTTTGATAAATTACAGTAGGTATCAAGTAAATTAGGTTTTCCTTTTCAGAAGGTATCCATGTTCGTGTCTCGTCTTATCTCTCATGCGGCGGGTTGGAGAACACACGTTCTCACTTCAACAGGAAAACAAGCAGCTCGCTGTCGACCATTGTATTCAGTGTTTATGGCCGCAAGGACCTTGTTATGCTCTAAATATGTTGCATCCCTGGTAAGATAAGTAACATTCATAATATATTATATTAAAAATAGTGATTTGAAGAAGTATTCAATATAGAATCACGTATTAAAAATTTTGTACAGCAGTGTAACGTTGTGCAACAACGTGTGCATAAATCAATAAAATTAGTCAATTAAAAATGAAATTTTAGTGATAATAAATGAAAGCGCCATCTGCCGACAACTAGTCACATCAACACAGCACTGACGTAACCAGAGTGACGTAAGACGTAGGGACGATACTTGCCGCCAGAGGCGCTGTCCAAAGCTATAAATAGGACTGCGCGCGAAGTTTAAGAAACCATTTTCACAAATTTAAATTATACTCGTCGCGAATGTGTCTGTGCGTCGGAAGTTAGTCGAAGTAATTTAAAACTTATTATAATTTTTATAGGGAGCGAAATTCTCCCTAAGTGAACAGTTGTTTAGCTGCAAACGTCAAGTACCCCATCATTGGGTGAGTTAAATCATTTATAATGTAATCTAAATTTTAAGCAGTGAAAATTAACGGCTGTTGGTCAACCCTGTTATAGGGGGGTAGTAACAGGGGTGTGAAAAAACATATCTGTAAAATTAGTACTGTAAGCAGACAATGTAAGACTCCCGATTCCTGCAATGGTTAGCAGGGGTCGGCTGTCTTAGGAAGGAGGCGGGAAAAAGGGTTCCACCTAACCCCTCATCTGGAACATTACATACAAACAACCATCCACCCTGCGGGTTGATAACACCGTGCCAGCCGAATTTGTGGACGGCACGGCTTCCTCGCGGACTGCATCACCATCCAGGAGCCACAAGATAAGTCGAACCCTGAAGGACTATCGGAAATCGCAAAGCCTTTTGCTGCCCGATCACGAACCACGACCCCGAATTTTTTAATCTATAATAAAATATCATTGTAAATTCTAATTCTCATCTTCTCATTTATCTCTTCTCCTTTCCTGAAAGCCTTCAGCTTTTCAGTGGCGCCCATATCGTGGTTTCGGGTAGCGAGAAAGCGATTTCCGACGGGAGTCGGGAGGTCATAATTATAAGATATTTTAATTTGTGTAAAATAGTCTTAAGAGTGCCCGTTAGCGGGGTAGTTTCCCTCCAAATTATCACAACTACCCAGGAATTTGGCTCTCCTGACCTCTGCTGCCAACTTGTTCTTTCCGGCTTATTTTGTGTGTTTTTATTAATTTTAGACAGATTTCGGCATAAACAAGAACAAGGCCAAATTTGAATTTTTTCTCAACATAAATTGTAATTTTCCAAATTTTAACGGTCCCCATTTTTATTTTTCACACCCTCAGATATTTATTTTATGGTGGAAATTTTTTAAGTAAATTTAAAGTAAAAGTTTTTTTCAATTCTAAATATTACATTTGTTAAAGTTCTGAAGTAAAACGTCTGATTTGAAACGCTTACATTAATTTTCGTAAGTAAGTTGTATAGCATATATTCATCGTAAAAAGTAGTCAAAGTATATCACCACCACAATTTTTATTTTTACGGCGTCAAACCGCCTCAATTTGTGTATTATTTTGTTGTATTTCCAATATGTGAATTTACAGCCAGACCAACAGCCGATAATCACACTTCTGGGTAACAATCCCTATTGAATTTTCACTTCAGCAAAACGGTAGAACAAATATTTTACGAATTTGCACTTCACGTAAATAATAAAAGTAGTAGCAAGGAACAAATTATATAAAAAAGTTAGTTACTACTATATATTTTATTTCCGGAAACGGCCAAGTGCGAATCTTCTTTGACACAGTTCGAAATATTTAAGGGTTCCGTAGTAGTAAGGAACTATTTTAAAAAAAATTAGTTGGAACGAGTTAATATACAATTAACTCCTAGAACGTTCGTAGGAATTGTTACATTTAAATAAAAACAAGATTAAGGTCAAAACTTGCATCAATCCATTAAAACGGTCAAACATTTAGCCAATTTCATCAACCCATCATCATACACTTCACTTTCACTACTTACTGCTTCTGATTAGATTATATTCAAACACAGACAGACAGACAGACAATTAATATCTAGAAGGGTCCAATCTATTATTTGAGTGAAGGAACCCTAAAAGGTAATATTTCCAAACTTAAGTATTTCCTGAAGCAAATACTAAGTTTCATAAAGGTTCAATTTATAATTCGGTTCAACGAACCCTAAAAAGAACAAATTTATTTTTCGTCATTCCGCGGGTGGGTCGAAAAATATTCACATTCCTTAACATACAAAGACGAATGCAGATAACGGTAAAGATCGTAACACACTGCATTAAGATGCGTTTGCGAATAGCGCATATGGTACATCAGTACAGATACACAATTTTATCTATAATTATTAAATTGATAGGAAGGTTAAGGGTGTAAGCACACCGTCATATAATTTTAATACTGAGGTGGCATATTAGGAACCACATTTCGTGTCATATTACACGCATACATATTATCATACGAAAGTTTCACAATTACACTTACATAATAATTAGGTAGTAGATAGTCATCACAC
Organism: Miltochrista miniata; assembly: GCA_933228765.1. Taxonomy (NCBI): domain Eukaryota; kingdom Metazoa; phylum Arthropoda; class Insecta; order Lepidoptera; family Erebidae; genus Miltochrista; species Miltochrista miniata. The sequence goes on along the minus strand of OW121763.1, from coordinate 12,427,642 downwards.
ATTCATCATAATTATCTTCACACACAATTCCCAACACTTAACAAGCAGTTCTTTTTTGTGTATTTACATAGTGACAATTGCATTGCATGTTGTATGACTCCCAAAGGCGGAAGGAGGGGGCAGACTAGCTACAGGCGAGTCACATTCGTAAATTAGAGAAAGTGACTCAAATGTCCTAAGTTTTGTTTCCCGACTAAAGCTGACGGGTTAATATAGCATGGAATGTAGTGTGACACTGGCCTTAGATGCAACGATAAATAACACGTTTACATCAACATTATTACGTCAACATTATACTCGCAAACAAAACAAAACTTACACAAGGGTGACTTCATACGTACATACATACATATTATTCATTTAAGCACGCACATACATTTTATACTACTATGGTAGCACACAAGGGCCCCATCATTTGTTAGCAATTGGCATTATAGCCAAAGATCATTAATTATACACGCTTGACTTCTTACGCACACACATACACATGATACAAACAAACGCATTCATTTTATACTACTATGGTGGCACACAAGGGTCCCATTTTTTTTATATAATTGGCATAATGGCCAAAAGATGCATTTACTTCGTCATGTTTTAGGGTTGACATAATAGTCACAACAGTCTACTACTGAGGTTGCGAATAAGCACTTAGTTTTTTTTTTATTTTATTTTGTTAAAGGGCTAAATAGCCTAATAATTAGTTAGGGTGTAATACACACTACACACGACGTTCAAATAACTACATAATATAGCAACGTGACAAACACATGCCGTGTTCGTCATGGGGACATAGGGGTTAACTAGCATCACGGAGGATTCTGCAAATAATTTATTTTCTATCACTTTTCTGTTTCTTGGTTTAGTTGGGAGTTACTGTTAGTTGGAAGCATGGGTCTATCCCTAACAGAGTTCGTCGTTTACTGTTAGTTGGCAGCATGGTCTTGCCCTAACAGAATTAGGTTGTAGGTTGTTACTGTTACGAGGAAGCATGAGGCTTACCCGAACAGAATTATGGGATACTGTTATTTGGCAGCATTTGTCTTGCCCTAACAGTCTTAGGTGTAGGTCACCGTTATGTTATTTTATTTATATGGCTACTCCTACCACTCGGAAGCTAGAGGCTTGCCCTGGGGGATAGTCCATCCTATGATTCGGAAGTGTTACACTAGCCCTAGTAGGATGTTCTTCTCTGGGATGGTTGTATAAATCCCAGCCTTCAGCAAAAAGCCTTATTATACACACCCCACTTTCAGGCGGTGCGTATTACCTGAACCTTCAAACCAAAGCCTCAAATACGTCTTTTCTCTGTCTGTCCGATAAGATCCTTCAGAATCACCTACATCCGACTCTTCGCTATACCCAGCATCACCTCATTCACACAGCACAATAACATACACACACACAAAGACGAGTAGTAGGTCTTATGTTAGGGGCGTTCGAGGACGAACGCAGCATTTGACGTGTTAGGGTACGTCAAACGCTCACCGGAGCGGGGGAGTATGTAACGTTGTGGAACAACGTGTGCATAAATCAATAAAATTAGTCAATTAAAAATGAAATTTTAGTGATAATAAATGAAAGCGCCATCTGCCGACAACTAGTCACATCAACACAGCACTGACGTAACCAATTAGAGTAGGCATTATCCCAACAAAATGGAAGGCAGTCCCTTTCAAAGGGGTAACAGGACAGCCCGCACGCCGCCTCCAACGCCCGCACGCGCTCCTTGCTGCCCAAATGCCTCATGCCAAGGTGAAACCCAAATGGAGGTCATCTCAACCTCAGAGATCCAGAACTGGATGGTAGGAATTGAGCAGTGCCTGAATGAGGTATGTAGTGTCGCGTCAGAGGGCAAGCTAAATTCTGACCAAAAACTGCGTATCAATACATTGTGCCGAAAAGTTTTAAATGGTACTTCCCAACTGGCAGTACAGTACCAGTCCTTGAAAAGTAAGGCTGTACAAGCTAGTACAGCTGTCAAAGCCCTCCAAGAACAATGTGACCTCTCTCAAAAGCTTCATGACCTAAAAATTACGATTGACGAATCATCCATGCGCAATACCGGAACATCTTTCAGTGATATGTTAAAGAAGAGTACCAATGAATACATCCCTAAAACTAACATGAGCTCTGTAGCCATTTATCCCAGCGAGAAAGGGAAAACTAGCGAAGATACCAAGTCACTAGTGCAAAAGATTATCTGCCCTGAACAAATGAAGCTGCAAGTTAGAGGACTGCGCAAAACTAAAAATGGTGGAGTAATTATCAGCACTGAAGCTAAAAGTGATATTGAGAAACTGAAACAGTCAGCCCAACTAACAAGCTCAGGCCTTACCATAGATGACCAGCATAAAAGAAAGCCGAGGGTCATAGTTTTAGGAGTACCAACTACTATGCAGGAAAAGGAAGTTTTTACCTGCTTGTACCATCAGAACCTGGTAGATAAAGTGCAGAATTACAGTCTAGAAACTTTTCTGACCTCAACCAGGCTTAGCCATAAGTCGGGTAGGAAGGACGCAGAGACCTGTAATTATATAATTGAAGTGCCCGCTAACATTCGAACGGTTCTGATTACACAACAAAGAGTTTTCTTGAACTGGTCATCTTGCCCTGTTAGGGACTTTACACTGGTCACAAGATGCTACAAGTGCCAGCAGTATGGTCATGCGGCGAAGACTTGTAGGGAAACGGCGTATACTTGTGGACAGTGCGGAGAGCAAGGGCACTCGGCGAAGGACTGCACCAAAACAGAAGGAACCAAATGCGCCACTTGCTTGCGCTTTAAAAAGCCGAGTAATCATGCGACAGGAGCGCCGGAATGCCCAGCAAAACTAATGGCTGAAAAAAGGTACTGAAGTGTTTCCAATAATACCACAGACTAAAGTTTTCCATTATTTATTTCTATTCAGTACACTTTTTACTCTAGTACATAACATTATATTTAAACGCAGCCTGAGTGTGTTCACAATGCACGTCATGACAAGCACGCCACAAGATGGCCGCAGGGGTTCTCACAGGCACTCGGTGTTGCCAGAGCATAACACCTTAAGATTTGATATTAAATAACTAGACTGACTGGTATATACATACACTACAGTCCTTCCCCCATAAAAATAAGCACTGGAATTTCCCCATTCACATCAATACTAGTTTACATTACAACAGACTTAACTTAAACACAACTTAACTTACATTAGGTATATATTATAGCCACAGACCCATTGACATATTAAAGAACCTAATAGAGAAATATTAAAGATCAAGAATTCTACGTGGTTTAATTGTTCTCTTAGGTCTAGAATCCAAACACGGAGATGGCAATCCTTGACTGTCGGGCTGGCTAGCATTCAGAGTAACAGGTGAAGCAACATTTGTGGGGGGAGACCCATATGGGGCAGCTTCCTGTCTAGGTGCTGGAGACAAGAGCTCAGGAGCATCATTATCTGATACATCATGCCTATATAAAATTAACTGATTAATATGCCGCTTAATATTTTTTCCATCAGCAAGTTTAACCAGATACACTACTGGAGAAATCTTTTTGAAAATGGTCCCAGGTAACCAATTGGTGCCATTAACACTGTAATTCCTATAGTATATACTATCGCCTACCACAAAAGCTCTCCCAACATCCACCAATTGATTATTCAGTTTATAATCTACATTTAATTTGTTTTTTAATCTGTCCATGGCTGTAAATAGCTCTCTTCCCAAATGCAATTGGGCTGGAGTTTTGCCTGTAGTACAGTGTTGTGTACTGTTATATGACAACATAAACTTTTGAATATATACATCTATGGTATGCATATTAAAAGAAATCTTTTTGATATAATTCTTAAATGTCCGCACTGAATTCTCTGCTGCACCATTAGAAGCTGGATGAAACGGTGGGGAAAGTACATGGTCTACCCCATTCTTAGATAGAAACAGCTCCATTTCCCGAGAGCATAGAGAGGGTCCATTATCAGAACATAATTTTCTAGGAATACCCCACTGCGCAAAATATTCACGTAAGGCTTCAATAGTTGCCTGAGTAGTAATATTAGTCATTCTTTTAATATGCAGCCACTTAGAATAAGAATCTATAATAACTAAGAAATACATATTTTGAAAGGGGCCCAAAAAATCCACATGAACCCGAATACCTGGCTGCTTAGGTTGGGGCCATGGTAGTACAATTCTAGGGGGATTATCCTTGTTCTCAAGACAAACCTCACAAGTCTTAGAAATGGACTCAATCTGTTTATCAATTCCCGGCCACCAAATGTATGATCTCGCCACAGACTTCATTTTTACAACACCCATATGTGTAGAATGAAGCTCTTGCAAGAGAACCTTCCATAACCTATGTGGAACAACTAATCGATGGCCTAAAAGGAGATATCCTTTTTCCACAGTTAATTCATCCTTTCTTGATACATATGGAATAAACAAGTCGGAATCAAATTTCTGAGGCCATTTGCCTGTCAAGACATAAGAATAAACTTTATTTAATACCGGGTCTACCTGAATTTCTTTAATCAAATCAACATCCTGAATGACTTCCATATCATCCAGAATAAAATTCAAGTATGAGTAATCTTCAGACATCTCTGTGTCAAAATGATCATTACAGATAGATAAAGGTGCCCTTGACAACACATCTGCACATGTGTTTTCTGAACCCTTAACATACTTAATATTAAAAGAATAGCCCTGCAAGAATATTGCATAGCGTTGCAAACGTTGAGAAGCCATTGTGGGCAGACCAGTTCTTTCACCAAATATGTAAACCAGGGGTCGGTGGTCTGTTCTCAATGTGAACTCACATCCATATAAATATTGATGAAAATATTTGACAACAAACACAAGAGCTAAAGCCTCCCGATCAATAACTGAGTATTTTTTTTCTGCTACTGACAATGTACGAGAGCAGAAGGCCAATGGTCGCTCCTGTCCATTTGGGAAAAGTTGAGAGATAACCCCTCCTATTCCCACACTACTAGCATCAGATGTTACTATTATAGGCAGATTGGGGTCATAATGTGCCAGTACTAAGTCAGATGTGACAGCTGTTTTAATCTTACACAGTGACTCACTATGCTTTTCAGTCCAACTCCACTCCTTTTCTTTCTTCAGCAAGGCATATAAAGGACTTGCCAGTTGAGACATATTGGGAACAAACTTAGCATAGTAAGTCACCAACCCCAGGAATGACTTTAGCTCTGTAACAGAAGTAGGTTCCCTTAAATTCAGAATAGCTTCAATCTTACTTTCAGGCACAGAAATACCTGAAGCGCTTACTGTGAAACCCAGAAACTCTACTTCTTTACTAAACAGGTTACATTTACTTCTATTCACAGTAAGACCAACTTCTGCTAACTTACTAAGAACAATGTTCAATTTTTTTAATAAATTATTTTCATCAGAGCCAGCTAAGAAAATATCATCATAAAAGGTAAATACACCATCTATCCCCACAAATAACTTTTCTATTTCCCGCTGACAAATTGCAGGTGCCGAAGAAATTCCAAAAGGAATCTTAGTATAGGAAAATAAACCCTTGTGTGTTGAGATAGTGGTGATCTTCTGTGATTCAGTATCTAAAGGAAACTGTAGGTATGCACGTGACAGATCTAATTTGGCAAACACAGTTCCTCTGATGGAGCTAAGCACATCACTAATTCGGGGTATTGGATGTTTATCCATGATGAGGCTTTTATTAGCTGTTATTTTATAGTCCCCACAGATTCTAATTGTACCATCCCTTTTAACAACAGGAACTATAGGTGTTCCCCATTCAGATGTTTCAACTGGGACAATGATCCCCTCTTTAACCATGCGATCAAGTTCATCCGAGACCCGTTCTTTTAAAGAAAAAGGCAATGGTCGGGGTTGATAAAACTTAGGATCAGAATCAGATTTTATTTTCAATGAAAATTGTTTGTTTTTGAATAACCCTAATTTTTCTGTAAACACAGTAGGATACTTCGCAAATAAATCTGTGGCTAAAGGACTAGGTGATAGAACCCTATTAATCCTATTGCTTAACAAAAAGGTGGTTGCGCTTAATAAGCCTAGCTTATACAACCAACTACGGCCCACTATAGGTGGCCCAGACTTGTGAAAAATATACAGTTTTTCATTAAAAGAATTATTTACAGTTACCTCTATATATCCAACAGGCTTGAAATTTTCACCTGAGTACACCTTGAAGCTCAATTTTGAATCATGAATTTTACCATCCAAACCATATTCCTTAGCCGACGTAAGGTTCATCGCAGTGATTGCAGAACCTGTGTCCACTTCAAATTGTACATCAATGTCATTAACATTCAAACTTGCATGAACAGGTGCACTTGACTTGATAGAGTATAAGCTTGATAAATTAACACTGTCATCCTCAACTTCCTCAGTTAGATGAACTCTTGTCTTCGATAGATTCGTAACATACTTCTCATTCTTTTTTTTAATGCACATTTTCACTAAATGCCCCTTCTTGGAGCAAAAGGTGCAGAACGAATTTTTGAAATTACACTGGGGTCTTACATGCCCCTTCTCCCCACATGTCCAACAGGTCACAGACTTTGATTTGATGGTGGGACTGGCAGCAGTCTCGTGTTCTACCAGTTTGGTTTGACAGTTAATGGCGTGAACTTTTGATGTTGATGGTAGCCCAACCTGCAACTTAGATACGTCTCTAATTGTCGACTCCATGGTGGAAGCCAGTTTAATACAGTCATTGTATTTCATTTCGCCACCTTCTGACAGTAACTTTCTCTTAATATTGGGATCAGCCACACCCCAAATTAATTGATCGCGCAACGATTCGTCCAGATGAACACCAAATTTGCAAAATTCACTTAACTTTCTTAAATGGACTGCGTATTCTGTTATTGTTTCCTGTTGCTGCCGTCTTTCCCGGAAATTGTATCTTTCCATTAAAAAATTGGGCTCTGGTTCAACATACTGTAGCAAGGTTGACTTCAGTTCTTCGTAAGATTTACTGGTAGGGCTTGAAGGTAAAACAGATTCCCTCAAGACTGCATACGCGTTCGATGATAGATAGGACAAAAATAGTAAAGTTTTCTTCGAAGAGGTTATTTCATTTATTAGACAATATATTTCGAATTGCTCGAACCAACCACGAGCATTGGAACCAGGTAAGTCCAGCTTCTCCAACGATCCTAGGTAGCCAACATTTGGTTTTACCTCTCGGGACTCCGTTGCCATCTTGCTAGCTTACTAACAGTCCAATTTTATTATTCTCCGTCTCACAAATTATATCGTCGGTTTTTGATCCTCGTCGCCAATGAAGTGTTTCCAATAATACCACAGACTAAAGTTTTCCATTATTTATTTCTATTCAGTACACTTTTTACTCTAGTACATAACATTATATTTAAACGCAGCCTGAGTGTGTTCACAATGCACGTCATGACAAGCACGCCACAAGATGGCCGCAGGGGTTCTCACAGGCACTCGGTGTTGCCAGAGCATAACACCTTAAGATTTGATATTAAATAACTAGACTGACTGGTATATACATACACTACAGGTACATAAGCTCCATTGACTATGAAGGCGCCTAAGAGCGTCGTTAATCAAAGTATAGACGGACCTTTCTTAGTTTTTTAGTTGATTTAGTTAATTCCTAATTGATTAAGTTATTTTATATTGATTTAGTTAATTGATTTTAGAAAGTAATGATACATAATATATTCAATGACCTAGATAACTTCTCTGTATCGGAGTCTGCAACGTGTGAGGCTGAAGAGTGCGGGCAATATCTGGCCTCGTACAGTAACTCATTAACCATAATAACCCAAAACATACGTAGCATATTTAGGAACTTCGATAGTTTTCTAACTTTACAACACAGAATAAATATGAACACTGACGTCATTGTTATGACGGAGTGTAGGCTTGCTTTGCCACATGACATACCACTGATACCGGGATATAATATGTACAAAAGTAGCGAAATATTTAATCAAAATGATGGGGTGGTGGTTTACATAAGAAATAGTATTAATGCATCTGTAGAGGAACCACATATGCAAGATTGCAATAGATTACTAGTTAAAATAGGGTCAGAATTAGCGATATTAGCAATATACAGGCCTCCCTGCTTTAGTGATAGGTCTAAATTTATTGAGTCATTAAATGAAACGTTGCAAAGCCTATCGTCCTGCAAAAACATAATTCTTATTGGGGATATTAATATAAATATCCTAGAGGGAAAGCAACACGTAAAGGAGGATGCCCTACATTATCTCAACCTCTGTTCATTTCATGGCTTATTCCCAACGCATTCTTTTATTACACGTCCAGAAACTGGATCTTGTCTTGATCACATCATGCTTAAATCGCACTATCGCTCACATGCACTTGTCATTAATTCTACTATAACCGATCATAATGCTGCCCTACTAACACTAAGTTGTAAATTCCCTAAGTTAGGAAACACGCGCATAGTCACTAAATTAAATATGAATGGACTTGAAGACGATTTACGCAACATCGATTTTGACCCAGTTTACTTTTCTGACGATCCGCAGTTTTGTATGCAATACATGATCGATAATGTTAAAAATGCCTTACAGAAAAACACTAGTATAGCACGGTTGCGTAATAAAAATTATAGTTTGAAACCTTGGATAACGCCAGGTCTCATTCGTTGTATGAAACACAGGGATCAACTGCACTTGAAATGTAAACGTGACCCTAATAATTTAATACTACAGGTTTCGTACAAAAGATATCGAAATTATTGCAATGATCTGCTAAGAAAAGTCAAAATAAACTATGATAAATTAACACTGGAAAAGGCTGGATCTAATAGTAAAATGGTCTGGCAACATATTAGGAAGATGACCTATACCGCGAAACAAAACGAATCGGCTTCAAGTTTATTACACGCCCACTTATCACCGGTGACATCTGCTAACATGGTCAATCACTTCTTTATAAACGTTGGTAACCGACTTACAAAGGAAATGCAGGGACGCTCGCAGTTCCCCACAAGCCCTCCCTACCCATGTAGAACCACCTTGTCATCTTTTGTGCTACTGGACACCGATGAAGAAGAGGTTGAAAGAATAATATTAAATTTAAAAGATGACTGTGCAGTTGGTTGGGACAACATATCAAATAAGATTATTAAAAAATACAGGCATCTACTGGTGCCACCATTAACTAACATATTTCGAAAATGTTTATCGTTTGGGGTATTCCCTAAGTGCTTAAAAAAAGCAGTAGTTGTCCCTGTTTATAAGTCTGGACCAAAAGAGCAAGTAACAAATTACAGGCCTATTTCCCTACTCCCTGCAATGTCAAAAATACTTGAGAAAATTATAAATAATAGGTTAATGAAGTATTTGGAAGACAATTCCCTCTTGTCAAATAAACAGTTTGGGTTTAGAGCTAATAGGTCAACAGCCGACGCTGTACATAATTTGACCGATTATATAGCACAAGAACTTGATAAGGGTAATCACACAGTGGGAATCTTCCTGGACCTTGCAAAAGCTTATGACACCGTTTTTATTCCTAAACTGTTGCGCAAGTTGGAAAATATAGGGGTAAGAGGAGTACAACTGGAACTCCTCAAAAGCTATTTAGAAGAGCGTACTCAGTGCGTGAAAATTGGCAGTGTTCTCAGTGATGATCTTGAAAACACTTCCTTTGGTATTCCACAAGGAAGTGTGCTAGGATGCACATTGTTTCTCATTTACATAAATGAACTTTGTAACCTAACACTAGAACACGGCTTGATTATATCATACGCGGACGACACTGCCCTCCTTTTTTCTGCAGAATCAGAGATAGAAGCGCACGAACATGCGCAACGCGAATTCAACGTTGTGAATAGGTGGCTTCAATATAACTTGTTATCATTAAATGCTGAAAAATCCAAATATGTTATTTTCTCGATGCGAAAACCTACTGCGATCCGGACTATCCCGTTGCTTTATGCCCATTTTTGTAGAGACCCTAATGATAAAGACAGCAATTGTACCTGTCCAGATATTTCAACAACAGACAAAATAAAATACCTGGGTATTATCATCGATGAAACCCTATCGTTTAAACAACATAGTGAAGCCCTAATTAAGCGACTACGTAAATTAATATTTGTGTTCAAAAAAATTAGATACATTGCTGATACAAATCTAATCAAACAGGTTTACTATGCACTTTGCCAGTCAATATTAACATACTGCATAACGTCATGGGGGGGAGGGAATAAGACATTGCTATTGCCCATCGAGAGAGCTCAACGAGCCATCCTCAAGGTAGCGACGTTCCGCCCTTTCCTATTTCCCACTAACCTCTTATACAAATCCTGTGAAGTACTAACAGTCCGCCAGCTATTTATATTAAGCACAGTACTAAAACAGCATGCAGCACTTCCGTATAGTAATGAAATTGAAAACAAAAGAAGGAAAGATATTGTATGCACCCGGCGTATCGCGATAAAGCACGCATATACATGTAAGTTCTTATTGTTTTTGGGACCACTTCTATATAATAGGTTAAACGCTATGGTCAACATCTATTCTATGAATTATAGTAAATGTAAACAAAGTTTAAAGAATACTCTTCAAAAAATGTCATATGAAGAAACAGAGGAGTTATTAACTGTGTTAAAATAGTAATAGTTTTAAGTACTTATATTTAAGATATTTAAGATAATGGGTTAACAATTTAATTGGATATTGATTGCCTTTGCATTGCTATATACTTAAAAAAAAAAAAAAAGAGTTATACCTAATATATATTTGATTATTTAAAATACAGTATAAAACTGCAGTTGAAGCCTGAAAAACAGGACTACCTAGTTCAGGCATAAACTAAGTACATATTTAAATACCTATGTAATATCATAACTTTATAACCGTATGTACGCAAATGTAAAAATGCTAAGTATATGTATAAATATAACAATAGATAGTATAAGAAACCATGTAACTGTCATGTCCTATGATTATTATTAAATAAATATTATTAAATATTAAAAAAAAAAAAAAAAAAAAAAAAAAAAAAAAAAAAAAAACCAGAGTGACGTAAGACGTAGGGACGATACTTGCCGCCAGAGGCGCTGTCCAAAGCTATAAATAGGACTGCGCGCGAAGTTTAAGAAACCATTTTCACAAATTTAAATTATACTCGTCGCGAATGTGTCTGTGCGTCGGAAGTTAGTCGAAGTAATTTAAAACTTATTATAATTTTTATAAGGAGCGAAATTCTCCCTAAGTGAACAGTTGTTTAGCTGCAAACGTCAAGTACCCCATCATTGGGTGAGTTAAATCATTTATAATGTAATCTAAATTTTAAACAGTGAAAATTAACGGCTGTTGGTCAACCCTGTTATAGGGGGGTAGTAACAGGGGTGTGAAAAATATATCTGTAAAATTAGTACTGTAAGCAAACAATGTAAGACTCCCGATTACTGCAATGGTTAGCAGGGGTCGGCTGTCTTAGGAAGGAGGCGGGAAAAAGGGTTCCACCTAACCCCTCATCTGGAACATTCCAGGGTCCACCCTTCGGGTTCTACGAGAACCGTCCACCCTTCGGGTTCTACGAGAACCGTCTACCCTACGGATTGGGAAAAATTCACCCTTCGGGTTCCACGAAGGTGAAGACGCACCCTTCGGGTTCTACAAACAACCATCCACCCTGCGGGTTGATAACACCGTGCCAGCCGAATTTGTGGACGGCACGGCTACCTCGCGGACTGCATCACCATCCAGGAGCCACAAGATAAGTCGAACCCTGAAGGACTATCGGAAATCGCAAAGCCTTTTGCTGCCCGATCACGAACCACGACCCCGAATTTTTTAATCTATAATAAAATATCATTGTAAATTCTAATTCTCATCTTCTCATTTATCTCTTCTCCTTTCCTGAAAGCCTTCAGCTTTTCAGCAGCTTACAGTTCTTTCTAGGGTTCCCAGGTAGGTATCTACTCAAATGGTAAAAACGGGACCATATTACTGAGACTTCGCTTATCTATGAAAGGAGAAATTCGATAACATTCGGATAAGTTCGAGTTTAAAGTACTACCAATACCTGAGAGTTAAAGCTAACTTCATAAACTAGCTAGTTCGTGAGGCAGTTAACTCTCTAACTCACAAGACTCCGGCGTAGACGCTCATAGAGCGATTGGAACTTACAGTTACACGATAACTGTATGTAACTAGCTAGCTGGAAGTAAATTCGACTATCGTGGCAGCATCGGGCTATGGATCAATAACTTTGTATTAAAGGCAAATGATCTCTGACTTTACTTACAAAATATATACTTACATACTTATAATCACGCCTTTATCCCAGTAGAGGTAGGCAACGGCATAGTATACTCCCACATTTCACGTTATAATTTTTTGTCCCACGTAATAGGTTACGATTTTTATTACCATTCACAGTATGTGTGTTGCTTCCTGGGACATCCTTCCGAACTAGTACTCGGAGATAATAGGAAAATAGTCGGTAAAAGTCCAACATAGCTTCTATGAAAATTTTAAAACGTTAAAAAAAGCATGTGACATTTCTTTTGAACATGAGGGAAATCGTGCAATGATGCTATGCCGGACTCCTACCGACTAAAACCCCCCCGTTTCCTACCTAACAGCGTACGGTTGGGAGCCCCGAGTAAGCCCTCGGAAGGATAACAGGACTTCCACAAGCATGTGTGTCATAGATTTAACAAACAAATAATATACAAAATCTTAAAAACCGTTTCTGCATACTTTCTACCTGTAACTTTTGTGTTTCACAGCACGGCTGGTGGGTGTGTGGGTTTTTCCTTGGAGTGTCGTGGTGTACAACTCTCACTCCTCTCTGTGTTAAACTTTGGCGCACATACGGAAGGAAAATTAGAACACAAGAAGCTATGATACTTGCCAATTTAGGTTCCGGGTGAGTTTACTTACACATCTAACAAAACTTTAGGTTACTATTTGCGACGCTTTTGAATTTAGACACTAATGTGTAAAATTTAACATGTTTGTCTTATGACAATAGTTTATGGGTATAATAATGAGGAATGTTCATAAGTATGTAAAATTACTTGAAACTTCGTTTCAGTAAAGCTTTTATATATACAAATACACTAGTTTTTGTTTTATTCAAAAATACCCAGTCGTTTTGATTTTACAATCATTCAAAGTTCGCGAAAATTTGTTGCCCCGCTAACAGTCACTGAACCGCGGATGACGTCACGTTATAGCGCGACTCCGTGCGGTCCGCTCCGCGCCCAGCTGTAGCAGTGAAAAAGTCCCGCGTACGCAGTGTTACCTATTATTCTCTTCGCTTTTAGCTGAGTGAATTGTTAAAAAAATAACGAAGGCTTCGATAGGACAATCAGATAACTTACCTAAAATAGATGGGCTTGTGGTTGCTCATTTTTTAGCTATAAATAATGATTTTTTTTGGTCGAAATGCGAAGCGTCTTTCATTATAAATTTATAACTCTTATGAAAATTTGTTAAAACTGTTCTATATTGTGTTATTTATCCAAAAAGTTACTATTTTAGATAAGTCGTAGCTTATTTTTATCGTGATGCTAGCTAGGTAGAAGTATGTATGAGAAGCCAAGGGTGTAATATCCTAAAACTCTAAAACTAGGATGAACTAAGAGGACTAGGGATATAGGAGACTAAGGTTAAAGACTTAGCTAGAGATAATATGCGTCTACTTATTCCTAATCGGGAACAGATGTACTAAAGCTTTTTTAGGATTCCGTAGCCAAATGTAAAAAATGGAACCCTCATAGATTCGTCATAACTGTCTGTCTGTCTGTCCGTTCATATGTCACAGCCATTTTTCTCCGAAACTATAAGGCATGCTGTTGAAACTTGGTGATGTATTCTGTGAACCGCATTAAAAATTCTACAAAAAAAATTGAAAAAATATCAATAAATTTTGGGGGTCTCCATACTTAGAACTGAAACTTCAAATTTATTATTTCATAAAAGCCATACGTGTTGGGTATCTATAGATAGGTCTTTAAAAATGCTATTGAGGTTTTTAATATTTTTTTTTCTTAACTGAATAGTTTGCGCGAGAGACACTTCCAAAGTGAAAAATGTGTGTCCTCCCCCCCGCCCCTCTAACTTCTCAAATTAGAGAATGTTAATAAAAAAAAATTATGTACATTGCCATGCAAACTCCCACCGAAAATTGGTTTGAACGAGATCTAGTAAGTATTTTTTTTTAATACGACATAAATCGCAATATTCGGCTAGAAAAATCACTGCAACAGCGAACGTGTTAAAACATCAATCAAAGTCACAACGAACTAGGTACAAGAACTTTCATAGGTAATTATTATGTTACTTGTTGCTACGGAATCCTTCATGGGTCCGACTCGCACTTGGCCGGTTTTTTATTCAATGACGAAGAGTTTGGTTGGTTGGTAGTGCACGCTGCTTAGGAATTAAAGGGGTCCCGAGTCCCGACACGATCAATTAGCAATTGTCAAGCACGTTAAATATAATGTGTACATATACGTCGATGCACACACACATGCAAAGAAATCACGCACACTGAAGCAACTTCCATTCATATTTAACGTGATTGACAATTGCAAGGCATGATCATGTCGGGAGCCCATAAGGGTCGCGGGTACAAACATTTACGTGCATGAACATGAATATTTGTATCGGTCTGGGTGTTTTTAATATTAAGTACTTACCTATCTATTTACAATAAATATAAATAAGTAAGTACCTACATAAGGTGTAAACATTTTCTGTTTATGTATAACTTATTCAGATCACCAAGAGAAAGCTATGGTGAGATGCTATAGGCTATATCCAAGTTAAAAGAGATGCTCTTCATTGCATTTATCCACTTTTCTGCAGTTTTAAGTCCTTTGGAACTAGGAAAAACAACTTTTTTGGCGTCTTGATAGTAGTACTTGTACATTTTGGTACAACACAGGATTTCCGAGCACTAGGATTAGGCATATCAATGAATCTTTAGGGAAACGTAAGGCTGCGGTACTGAATGGCGCGAACGGACTGAGCGACTGCTATAACGTGACGTCATACAGTGCGAGCGCGGGCCAGCGGTCGCGGACTCACTTTAAATTCTATAACTTGGGAAGTAATTGACGTATCAAAATAATTCTTTCACACGTATTTTTTATTTTTGACGGAGAATACAATAAGCTAAAATTCAAAATTAGTGAACATTCTTCATTGTTAAACATTCTGTAAAAACATATTATACTTTCAGACAACAAGAAACTCCTACAACAGCCTTATGTGATAGTAGCAATTGGAATACACCTGGGTACGTTTGATTAAAATCAAAACAAAAATAATCTGTGTGTAGTACTTTTTTTTTAACGTGAGGGAAAATCCATCATGGATGCTATGCCGGACTCCTACCGACTAAAAAACCTCACGTAACGCCCAACAGCCTATGGTTGGGAGCCCCGGGTAAGACCGGGTAAGACCTCGGAAGGATGTCCCAGGACTCCCATCAGAACTACGGCTACCACTGTGGCCTCGCCTAGGGGGTGGTTCGGGTGTTATCCCGCGTCTTTGGGGGTTTCGAGTGTGATCCCGCTTCTAAGGGCGGGCGTGTGTGAATCTCTCACGTCACGCTGCCGTTATGTGCCTGCTTCTGTAAGGTCTGTGTGTTGTATTTCTAACAGGTAAATAACTGTTGCATTGTTAGATACAAACAGATTCTTCAATTTTAAAGTTCACTAAAATTATCTTTAAATTCACATGAATAGAAGGGATTGTGTTGGCCCCCATAATTGAACTAACGCAATTTGTTATTTTTTTTTGTTTTATAAATTTCGAGGGGTGATTGATTCCTAAGCCCCGATTGGGACGGGACAATCGATGCTTGCGTCCACTAAGTACATTTTTGTATATTACTAGCATGCGAGCAAGCTTTCACAGACTCCTTGAAGCAGGGTACTTAGTTATCCTCGTCGTAAGGAATAACTTCAATATAAGGCTGAAATAAAATAGACCTATCACACCAACGAAGAGAGAACGTTCACTTGTCTTATAAACTTATAATTATCTATAGATAATCGTTTTCAATTCTATGTTTTCTATTTTTTATTATTCTGTCAATTTCAATTCTATAATAAATACTAGCTGATGCTCGCGGTAAGCCGCGAGCATCAGCTAGTATTTATTATAGAATTTAGTATTATTATAGAATTTAGTAATAATATAGAAAAATTTCAAGGGTGGGCTAAGGCCCACCCTTGAAATTTAGTTCCCGTTCCAGCTTTCCATGGGAACATATTCCCGGAGTTAAATGTAGTCTATGTGTTATTCCAGTCTGTAATCTATCCCGGTACCAAATTAGGGTCCGATGAGCTGTTAGAGTGTGATTGAGTAACAAACGTCCAAACATCTTCACCAACTTTCACATTTATAATATTAGTAGGAAGTAGATCAGTAGGATTAAGTATAGAATTTAAATTGAGAAGAAAATATTATATTAAAGAATTGAAATTTAGAACATAATTATGTCAGTAAAATTGTGTTCAGGCTGTTTTTCCAAAGGTGACACAACTTTTAAAATTCATTAAACACACAAAATTAAGTTATCTGAAGTTAATTTATTCTTAAGCTTTTATAGTCCTTTCAAATAAGTTAAAAATACTTGATTATGATTGCGTTTTCGTTTTCAGGCCACCGGCACCTCCGCCCAGAAGTGACAGCTGGTGAAACGACTGACAAAATTAAGAAAATATTAGGAGAAAAAATTCTCAAAAGAAGTTATTTTGCACAAAAGGCAAAGCTTCAAAATTATAATGTCGTAAAGGCAAAAGAGTCTATTATGAGAGAAGTCTGTCATGAGAAGAGAAATTCTTAATTATTTATCTTCATAATAAATGAAGATAAATAATTAAGAATTTCTAGATTTACTAGTCAATAAATTATAATAATATTTTAAGGTTTTATTACTACAGTTTAAGTAAAATGGATCTTGTCGTCATTGACTTTGCGATGCAATTAATCTTCTTGTTGCCAAAGCCTCAAAAAACCTTATCGATCTTTAAGCATTAAATAATGTTACTAGGTATATCTCTTTCCAGTCCATTTACTTGGTAAAAGTACAGTAAAACTTTACCATTATCTATGATACATATTTATTTTTATAGTGATAAATTATGATTATGTTTCATAAAGACTGCTTGCCTATAATGTGACAGACGCCTATGCAACCTGGTCGAAACAACAAGCAACATAAAATGTATGACGCATAGTAATATAAATAAAATATGCTTCGTACGGTAAATATAAGTAGAATATACTTAGTATGAACGCAACAGTAAAAGTTTATAACAGTCTAATTATTGTTTACCTTCAGAAACAATTTATTTTTTAATAATTCAACGTC
This sequence comes from Miltochrista miniata, assembly GCA_933228765.1. Lineage (NCBI taxonomy): Eukaryota > Metazoa > Arthropoda > Insecta > Lepidoptera > Erebidae > Miltochrista > Miltochrista miniata. Next base: position 12,410,272 of record OW121763.1, on the reverse strand, counting down.
AAAATATGGCTTTTCCTCGGAGGACCAAATAAAAGTTGAAACACAGCTATTAAGCGCTCATGAATAAAGAGGTTACTCTGTAACTTAAAACTTTTAACGAAGGTTCAACAAATTTCGAAACGAAAGATGGAAGAGAGATAACATTGTTTTCTCGGGTATTTGTAGAATTTCGTAGCAGTTTCTCGTTTCAGAAAACTAATGGTAATTGCTCGCCTTCTAATTGTTTAGTTAGTGAGTGTTGCAAGGCTCGGAATCTATTTTCAAAAGTGTATGATTCATTTTTACAAACTAATAATTATTTTATGATTTTCTTATGCAAGGAAAATTGTCGTTCTAAAAGCTCACTTCTAGTCAGTTAAATATTTTAAAAAAAGTTATATGTATGGGTGTGCTTTAACTTGATATTAATTCGAGGCAAGTTCAGAGCCTATACCTACATATTAAAAATTTAGGATCTACAGCTTTGTAGCTGTAGATCCTTAATGTATTAATATACAGACAACGTAATCTTTGCTTATTCGGAAAGTAACTGAGACACATGGAATAAATAGATTACTAGATGAAGCTCGCGGCTTCACCCCCTTGAAATGTGGGGTTTTGGTACCCGTTCCTGCTCCCCGTCGGAAGATATTTCTGAGTTGAAATCAATGTGTAACTCTAGATTATATTTTATCCCTGTCTGGTCTAAGATCCCATATAGAAAGATCTTCACTGAGCTGGTTAATGAATGAAAATTATTTTATATTCAATGAAACATGTCAATAAATAAATTGCAAATGGGTTGCCTAAAAAAATTCAGTCCAGAATATTATTAACCAAGAATAAAAAAATTGTTAATATTTCACTGGTGATCAATCAAATAATTAATGGTGGATTCGATGAAATTAATCATTATATTTTAATTAACTTTAATTGTTTAACCAGATCGCTGTAAGTTACTAGTATCGATTTACTTGTTTATACCTGCGTACCCAAGAGTTGTGACGGGAAAAAAGTTCCAAACCTAACATTTGCATATCCTATGAGTGTTGTACTTTCAATTGGTACTTATGGACTGTATCTAGGTGTTATCCAAATCAGTGAAATATTAACTTTTTTTTTTTAATTTTTAATAAATCATATTCTGGACTGAGTTTTTTTAGGCAACCCATTTGCAATTTATTTATTGACATGTTTCATTAAATATAAAATAATTTTCATTCATTAATCAGCTCGGTAAAGATCATCCTTTAAGGAATCTTATACTATTGTATAAGATCCCTTAAAGGACGATCTTACTTACCTATAATTTCAGCTTAATTCGTTCCGCCCTTAGAGAATGATACAAACATTTTCACAATCTTTCAAATTTAGAACGCTATAAATTAAGCAATATTGATGTTATAAATATTCAAGACAGATAAATATGGCGACTCTTATTACCTTGTTTGTTTGAATTTGAAAAAGAAATTTATCAACATCTCAATTTTATTATGTTCGGTTCATTGATACGTATACAATTTCGATTTGAATTGAAATTGAATTGAATTACTATAATTGCTTATGTATAAATTGGTGACACTTTTAGGTGTTCTTTTTGTTTGAAAGTGTGCATCTAGGTATCTGCGTAGATCAATGGTCCGGTTGCATTTCAGGGTCTACTACAAAGGTAAAATGGCATCAAGCTGCTTATCTTTAACAAACGGAACATCCTTTATCTTCAAAATATACGAAAATATATATTAATATACAAAATATATAGTAATAAGGCCATCACATACGTAGCTATAATATATATTAATATATCGAGATATATATTATATTATAGCAAGATATCACACACGGGAGCTTTACTATAATATATATTTTGCCCTAACTCGTGCACACTCGGTCTGCGTCCGTCCTTGCAAGCGCACGGTTTTAATGCTTATTTTATGTACATGATGTTGAAGTTCCAGCGTACCTATCCCAAAAACCGGCCAAGTGCAAGTCGGATTCGCGCACGATGGGTTGCGTACCAAAAAAGGCAAAAAATCACGTTTCATTACAAGCTAATTCTTTGAACGAGAAATAGGACAGCCCCATGGTCATGAAAGGAGTCAACTAGACGCTTTACGACTTCACCTTACATCGATCTTCAATTGTTTTAACAATCTTCATTGGTTTGTCGATCTTCATTTGTTATACCGAATTTCATTTATGTCTTCCATTAAAGTATGAGCCTGAACTCGGCCGCAAGCAGCACTGCTGCCGCTGCATTGCTGCTACAGAACCTCTGATCCCCCATAATTATTTTGTATAGATTTATTTTAGAATACATTCTGAACTCGGCAGCAGTGCACTGCTGGACGTAGGCCTCTCCCAACTCACGCCACATTACATGGGACAAAATCTTACAGGTGAACTGTGGGCATATAATATGCCCATGTCTATGCCTACACCTTCGGGAAAAAGGCGTGACTAAATGTATGTATGTGCCACCACGTGCAGCGCGACACTGCTGCTGTGCTCAGAATCAACGCGGCAGGCAGCATTGCCGCGCAGCACCTCAGCGGCAGCACTGCAGCGACAGCAGTGCTTCTTGCTCCCTAGTTCGAACTCACCTTTAAGATTTTTAGTTCAAGATTCCAGGAAGATTACAAGCAAGATTAATTTAATCATGATTAATTTACCATTTACTTGCTTTAGTCATACAATGGAAGTACTACCACTGATTATGATACTCTCCCCGAATGTTCGGTAAACAAACGGAACATCCTTTATCTTCAAAATATACGAAAACTAGCTGATGCCCGCAGCTTCGCCCGCGATGACGCTGTATGTGAAAATGATTTTTCCTGAATTTTCTTTGCTATAAACCTCACGGAGCCCGAGACCTTTCCAACGAATGCAAAACCGTGAAAATCGGTTCGTGCGTTCTGGAGTTATAGCGTCAGGAAGGAAAACCCGACTTATTTTTATATAATACACTCGAGAGCAATGAATCCAGGTCACTTAAAGAATGTTAAAAATCTCGGAAACTAAAAATGATAGGTTAATGCAATAAATTGTATTTAATAGACAATGTAATACTCCTTAAATGAAAGTAAAAAAAATATGAGTCACCATACATTTTATTAACACAAAATTACATAAAGAAAAAACTGCTGATCTCTCCTTAAAACAAAAATAGGAAACATGAAATTTTTGAACTTTATTACGATTTTCTTGAATTTTAATACTTCGTATTGCCTCCTCGTGCTTCCATTACTGCGTTTACGCGGTTTGGCATGCTGTACACCAAGTTCCTTATACGATTTTGGGGAATATTCTCCCATTCCTCTGTGAGAGCAATTTTGAGCTCACGAAGCGTGATTGGGGGAGGGTTTCGTTGTTTTACGCATCTGCCTAGCTCGTCCCAAGCATGCTCGATCGGGTTGATATCCGGGCTGCGCGCTGGCCACTCCATACGAGTAATGTTCATCTCTTGAAGGTAGTCATTCACAATCCTACCTGTATGAGGTCGGGCATTGTCATGCATAAATATAGCATCCTCACCTAAATTGACCATAAATGGACCAACGTGATCATTGAGGATTTCTTCCACATATCTTACGCTAGTTAAAGAGCCGTTTTCTATGATCACCAGCTCTGTGCGACTTTCAGAAGAAATTCCGGCCCACACAAGTACAGACCCACCACCGTAGGCTACTTTTTCTTCGATGCATGCTTGCTTGAATCTTTCCCCTGGTCTTCGATACACTCTGTGTCTTCCATCGTGCTTGTAGAGCATAAATTTTGATTCGTCGGAGAACATAACTTTTGACCAATCTTCAATACTCCAATTTACGTGGCTCTGGGCATACCTTAGTCTCGAAATACGATGCCCACGCTCCAGTTTAGGGCCGTTTGCAGGTCTAAGGGGTTTTAAGTTAGATTCAGCAAGCCGACGTCTTACTGTCCATACACTTGGGTTACTTCCTCCGAGGCGTCGAAACTGATTGGTGAGTTCAGTTCCTGTGAGAAAGCGATTTCGAAGCATGGTGTTCACCAAGTATCGGTCTTCTCGTGCTGTGGTACACCTGGTTCTGCCCGTTCCTGGTCTGCGTAGGTTAGAACCAGTTTCTTCGTAACGTCGGAGAACTCTTTGTACTGTTGACAGCGACACACCGACAGTCCTGGCTGTATCGCGCTGACTCCGGCCGGTTTCCAGCATTGTAAGTATTCTGGTGCATTCTTCAGGCGTAAGCGACATAATTTCAGATTGATTAATGAATATAGAGCACTATCAACATGGTTTATGTACCCACATAAATGACAGATTACAAACAAAAGCAACACCAAATGCTGTAATTTCGTAGTTCCTGGCCCTTTTTCAAATTTGATTTTTTTATGATATAACTTTACAATAACTAAGAAGTTTTAATACCTTCATTTAAGGAGTATTACATTGTCTATTAAATACAATTTATTGCATTAACCTAGCATTTTTAGTTTCCGAGATTTTTAGGATTCTTTAAGTGACCCGGATTCATTGCTCTCGAGTGTAGATACATATTAATATACGAAAATATATAGTAATATGCTAAAATATACCAAGCTATATCTGTCGACATATTTTGATGACGTCATAGAAATATATATTATAGCTGCGTGTGTGGTCCTTCGAAAATATATATCGAAAATATGTCTTAATATGCCTTGCTATATTTCATATTAATATATATTATAGCTACGTTTGTGGTGGCCTATATCTGTCGACATATTTTGATGACGTCATAGAAATAAATATTATAGCTGCGTGTGTGGTCCTTCGAAAATATATATCGAAAATATGTCTTAATATGCCTTGCTTTGTTTCATATTAATATATATTATAGCTACGTATGTGGTGGCCTTTATATCCAAGACAAAACATGTATCGACTTTTAAATTACAATATTCCATTTACTCCTTGACAATACAAACAATAAAATTGCCCAGGCATGTATAAGCACAACAACAAAGCCACAAAATAAGTTCGGCGGAAACAGGAACTCACTCACATCGTAAGACCAGTTTTAAGTACATTTACCAATTAAGTACAGGGAGTAGGTAATTTGGAAGTAATGCTTCGTTAATAAGGTTATCAAGAGTGTAGCAAGGTTGTACACCACTTCCGAAAATTAATGCATAATGATATCATCAAAATTAATCATTTATATGAATAATTACATCAATGACACATTACTTAAATCGGGTAGATGTGAGACAGATAAGATAAAAGCGACTCAATACTTTTTTCTGCGTCTATCTTGGACTTGCTTAGACTCACTATTTATCTAGTTTCTAATGATTAACTAGAGCGTTCTGTTAGAAAAAAGCTAGCAGAGCACGATTACCTAACCTACAGAGAATGCAAGAGCAAATTTTACTCGCAAAAAGCAACTTGATCAGATTGTAGCACAGCGCATACATAATTCAAATAACATTATCTTTAACTTGTTTTCTTCATTATGTTAAGATTAAATGGTTAAAATAAACATAATGTGTAGAAAAGTGGTCACACGCAGTTTCGGATATATAGAATTCTCTAGTACTAAGTATAAGAATCTAATGAACATAAGCACAGCACCTAGCCGCACCGCACGATCTCATTGCTCAATGAAAATGCGGTAAGGTGTCTTAGGTGAGCCTCCGCCATAAGTCTTCTTTATCCGTGCGGGTTCCTGTTATCATATAGACAGTAAGTAAGGAATATCTTCAGCACCGACCGTTTGAACAGATTATATAAATGAGAGATGGAACGATGACGTGGAAAAGGTTGCAGGCTGGCACTGAGTGGGGAAAGCGTAGTACCATGTGATGTGGCGTAAATTGGAAAAGGCCTGCTATAGGCTGATGTGATGATGATAAAATTTGAAATCATTATTATTATGCTAGAAACAGATTTTACTAATGTTTTAAAAACATACGTGAGAATCCTCCTAACTAAAGCATATTTTTCCCAGTAACCTCCTTAGAACTTCAAATTAAAATCAGATACCCATTATTAGGTCGTAAATAGCTTACTAAAAACTTATGAAGTTGCGATCAGCAAACGGAAAACACAAATGACCCAAATATAAAAATTATATTTCATATAAATGTCTGACAACACTGGCGCTTAGCCAAGGTTTTGGACATGATTTAAATCCTCACCGGTGTTTGTTTACGCACAATATAAATATCAGATCGATTACCGGAGAAAGATAGAAATAATTACAAAAATATATCAGAATTCATGGTACGTTGAGGATTATCCTTTTACTCGATGCGATAACGATCCGACCTTAGAGTAATTGCCTACAATAAATTTAATGCTTTACCGTGGTATTGTATTGTCACTTGGACTACAAAAGAGATAAATATTCTCGCCCTCTGTTACCGAAACGACCATAATATATGTAGGTACTGATTGTGCCATTTTTTATATTTGCATCAAAATAAAATGCAAGTTAAAAGAAATTGTTTGAATTTGATGGTGTTAAAACAGCCGCCATCGCCGAATTGTTTGATTACTTAACAACGAATTAAAATTACAGTAAACTGAATTACAACTTGCACTGTAAATAAAATGAGTTTCATATAACATTTCGAGAGGTTATTATTAAATTATCATTCATTCCAATATTATAGCAGTGTAGTATCTAAAATAAGGTCTAGGTCGAAGGTTTTTAGATTTTTGTAACTTATCTTAATTAAAAAACTTCTGCTGGTGAGAATTATTTTGCCCTTTCTATTCATAATCCAATACTGTATATTTGTGCTTGGTCTTTATAAAAGTAATTTATGGTTGATTTGGTAGTATAAATCAATTCAATAATTTATTATAATATAAGGTTCTATTTCAAGTTTTGACATTAAGGACAGCTATTCTTTATGCACTAAACTTGTGATCTCACATAATAATATTTGATTATTAGTAAATAAAAGGTCCTGTCTCATGGACGTCGTAATTCCCTTGTTGACACCCTCTAATGGGCAGTATCCATTACTTGTTTGCGATGAAATCTGAGTGTTACTATTACGTTCCGCGCTGAGGTTCTTCTTTTTGCACACAGTTGTTTGTTTTGAGAATATTATATTGACTTCCTCGAGTACGATCTTGTGTATTTGAAAAAAAATGTTATATATTAACTTTAGCCACACATAGTGAACTTGTATAATCATAAGATGACTGACAAGCATTGGAACTCTATATTTTGCCATGACCACTCTATGGCTATAGGGGACAATAACAATACTATTTGACAAATTTTATGTGCAAAACTAAACAGACGAGTAACTAGATTCATTGCGTAAAAACATTTGAATTGGTATACTAAATCCCATATACGTAGATATTTTCTTTTTTAAAGAGTACCTCATTCCGTCGGGTGTCCTACGAGATAAAAGAATCCTAATAAAATATATTGTTATTTCAATGAGTCGTATGATATAAATATTCGCAAAGGGAACGCTTGTTTTTATTCGTAAATCATAGGGGTTAGAACATTTTCACATCTCGCTCAATGAACTGTGTCATCACCTGCGTTATACATAGCTTTGTTTTGTTTAACGAGGATTGTGAATGGTCTGACAGATATTTCATATTTTGTCATGATACAAAAATGGAAACGATTTTTTGAACTTCATGCATAATAAATCTATTGCAAACAATTAATTACAGACTATAACGGAAAGCGGTATTTTTAACTTTATTCTGCCAGAACTGAATTGAGTTTCATAAGTCCGTAGGGCTATGAGTCATCGTCGGTTGCATAGTTCGTGAGTTAACCTTAACATATAAACTAGAAGGGCGTACCTAATTATTCCGCAACTATTTGAAATCTAAGAATCTTACTAATAGAAAGAAATATGGATGACAGTCTGTCTGTCCTGCTTCCATGAACTGATCTTCGTGTCTTAAATTTTGGAAATAAATAAAATACAGTAAGTAATTTCCTCTGTTGGGGAGTGGTGCTACTCTGGCTAATTCCAGCTGAGGCTCGGTTCTAGGGGTGTGTGTTGCGTGGTGTGTGTCCTCTGCTTACAGAGGGACGCCCGAGAGCGGTGGAGGTGCGGACGCAGTTTTTAGGCCCATCTGAATGCCCCGAGGAGAGCCCCGAATTAACGGGGTGCCCCTAGCCGAGTCGATGTGAATAATCTTCTTGAGGTCCTTAGGCCCGGCTATAGGGTGAGGAAGAGCACTGCGGGGCTTAGTGGGTAGGACGGTACCTTTCTGGACAAGGCCGGGAGTCCCATACACCGTCCCAGCTGCCCCCGAGGCTGGGATGACGGCGTGTAAGCATTCTAGCCAAAAAAATATAAGCCTGTGCTATGAGACCTAGATCTGAATCTACTAGTATGTAATAACTTTACAAACTTGTGTTACCGAGTTGAATGTTTATCTGTAGACTCAACTAAACAGCTTGTTGCTCAACAATTGACTCAGTCTGTTCTAATTTTGGTATAACCTTTATAATTTGCTTAATACGTATAGCCAGACACCGCGCCGCCCACAAATCGCTAGTTATATTTGGGCATTTGGTTTCGCATAATATGCGGGCGTTATCTAAAGCTAGCTGGTATTATGTAGTACTTACTATTATATTATGTTTCATGGTACCTAGATTGATACATAATGTTGATTATATCTCTACAACTTCAGTCTAATCTCCATACAAATTTTATTATTTAACCTTAAATATCAAATTCAATTTTAACTGATACATACATACATACATACATATACTCACGCCTTTATCCCCAAAGGGGTAGGCAGAGGCCAATACCGGCCCACATTTCACCGTGTACAATTCGGTCCCACGTGACAGGTGGTGAGCCCATCGCCGTGTTGAAATGGACCGCAAATTTTAACTGATATCCTTCACATTTATGTAACAAGCTACTTAATAATTACTGTAATAGTATTTATAGTTCAACTATCAAGCAAATAGGTATAGTAAAAGTAAAAGTCAATCAGCTGAAACTAGAACACTCAGTCTTAAACTCAACATGTAAATGTACATTTCGGTACGTTTCGTAAACTTAAAGTCGTTTGTATGTAATGATCCATCAGGCTCCTATCGAACTATTAACATTTCGCGTAACCTTAACAGCTGCGACAATTTGGATGATAAAGATCACAACTATTGCTACTTATTGTCATGAGATTATAGATGGTATTCTACTTTGAATAGAATGATACTGAATACCGTGCAATAGGTAATTTCAAGGTCTGAAGAATGTTGAAATTCGTGGAGTAGACTTTGAGGCTTATTCTCGGTTTCATTATACTTCTTGGAACTTATTTACTGATGTTTTGAACATGTTGCAACTCTCTTTCGAAGTAGTTCAGGAATATTGCAGTTGTTTTTAACAGCCAGCTAAGGAAAGCTCTGAAGGCTGGTTTACACCGCCACTTGAGCGGTGAATGAGAATCAGCTAAACTCAAAACAGTAAACTGCATCCTTGTTTTTCGAGTTAAGCGGATTCATTAATGGGCCCAATCAGCTCGCGATGGAAACCAGTTTGTGATTTTGATTCTGTCAGTGAAATCCATAGCAATTCAGTGACATCCCATATGATATCATAGCATTTCTTTTGGCTGATCGGAGTAGAGCACAAAAAGAAAAGCCCGCCGAGTTTCTTGCCAGTTCTTCTCAAGCGGGCCGCGTTCTGAACTGGTGGTAATGACTTTGATTTGTATTCATTGATGTGTCGCAAGTGCCTCTGTATTAGGATTATGCGAAATAAATGTTTTTTTGAGTTTGAGTTTTAATTTGAAAAACCATCTTAAAGAGTTCATTTTGAGCAACATTACCTTAACTAGTCCATAACTGAACCGATCCGTCTTTTAGAAGTAATCTGCCCTATTCCATCAATTAGGAAATATTTTTTCCGTTCCTGTGGTAGTACGAGAAAAAAATATAGTCTATGTTCACCGGGGATAGTGTAGCTTCCCAACAGTGAAAGAATTTTTCGTATAGGTTCAGTAGTTTTGGAGCCTATTTCATGCAAACAAACAATCAAATCTTTCCCCTTTATAATACTGCTATAGTGGGCAGTGGCGGACTAAGTCTGTCAGAAAAGGCCCGGGGCGGCAAAGCTAAATGAGGCTCTCCAGCTTTAAAAAAAATGCAGATAGACAAGCTTTTAATTCAGTTTCTAAATGTAGGTATAAATAAGTGTTTGTGTTTATTTACTTAGTTATAATCCATATAATAACCAGCCCTGGCCGCCAAACTTCAGCGACTCGTCGACTCTATTTTCGGGGGGTCCACGCCACTTTCTTCGTCGAGGAAGGCAGTG